>JAJIBD010021101.1:600000-1026880 GCA_021461705.1 Cryptotis parvus
CCGGCGGCGCTCAGGGGTTACTCCTGGCTCTGCACTCAGGAATTACTCCTGGCGGTGCTCAGGGGACCATATGGGATGCCGGGATTCGAACCCAGGCCGACACAGGCCGGCCGTGCAAGGCAAACGCCCTACCCGCTGGGCTATCGCTCCGGCCCCTCTTCTATATCCTTATATTGATGGTGTAGAAGCAGAGATTTGAGATAATTTATAGTATTTTTTTTGGTTACTGGCATATGAGGTAACAATGATAAAATCCCTAGTCTTTCATTCTTGCTAGACTGACTACTCTAAATTGACTGGAGCTCTTTCATTTTATTGATCTATTTTGTTGTCACAATTAATTCAAAAATTCTGTCTGTTCTGTGGTTACAGACCTGCACTTTCCTGTCCTCCTCTCCTTGGTTTGCACACCTGTGATGAAGTTGCAGGTGTGGCTGCGGTGCCTGGCTGCATGAGCAGATGGCACACAGGAGACAGGCTTGGCTACACCCAGGACTCTGCCCCATGGGCCCTAGATGGTTGATGGTCTGACATAGAAAAAGACTGGGCCCCTGGGATGAGCTCAGAGCCACGACAAAGCCTGGCAAGCTACCCGTGGTGTATTCAATATGCCCCCAAACAGTAGCAATAGTGTACTTCATTCCCAACAAATGGAGACGTTACTGGTGCCCACTTGAGCAAATCTGTGAACAACAGGAAGAAAAGTGAAGTGAAGTGACATTTGAGATTATCCCAGTTTATAAGTTGGTGATTTGTTTCTAAGTTTGGAAATCATACTCCATAGTACTTAGGTGCTAGCCCTGGCTCCATGCTTACGCATCACTACTGGTGCTGCTCCGAGTATCATACGTGTGGTTCTGAGAATTGAACTCAGGTAAGCAGTTTGTAAGGCAAGTATCTAAAACCCTCTAGGTATAATTAGTGAAAACTAAAAGACCTAAATTTTTAGGGCTTCCTGTTAACGTTATATTTTATCGAAATTATCATTATCTGTATTATCCCCATCAGTACTCTGCATTACCGGGATAAAACCACTGGCCCTGGAGATACATGGCATGCATTCTAGTACTCAGACTTGTCAATTTGGTTAAAAATTGCCCAGTTTCCTTCCTTGTTGAGTTGTTGTTATGAAAATCAAAGTTTCTTACACTTGGATAATAAGAGCAGAGATAACACAACTACTTCTGGCATTGGAGTTTCCAAACGAAGCATCATTGGTAATTTTATCTGATAGAAGTTGAACTCAAGGCTTAGAGCCTATAAAAGAGGTGCTTACCTCTGAACTTTCCCTGCTTGCCTTGCTGCCAATCAAATATATGTATATATACACATATACAGAATATATATTCTGTATATGTGTATATACATGTATATATGCATACATGTGTACATATACACATAGACATGCATATATATTTATTTCTATATATTCTGCTTCTACTTGGTTAAGACAAAATATAACATCTCTACAAAAAGTGTGAAGTTCAATAATAATTTAAATGCATCAAGGTGGCTTCAATTTTTTCTTGCCTGATAATAATATGTAGACTACTTTAGCTAAAAATTTTTTTTGAATGAGTAAGAACTTGGCTATGTGTGTCTACAAACCTAGCACAGAATTTAACAGGCGGCAGCCCCTCAGGAGGTATTGACTAACTGATTCAAAAGGGTTCAAATGATGCAGAAAAACTGCTTCAAAAGGAATGACTCCTGCATGCAACTGTTGGCAACTTAGGGACAGATCTCTGTAACTCTGAAAGTTGAAAGTATCTATCATCTATCTATCTATCTATCTATCTATCTATCTATCTATCTATCTATCATTTATCATCTATCTATCTATCTATCTATCTATCTTTCTGTCTGTCTGTCTGTCTATCTATCTATAATACTGCCTTTCTGATGGAGATTTAATGTATACACAATGCCCTGGTTTATTTGTTTCCCTTCCATTTCTGCTCATTCCAAAAAAAATATAGTCTCAAAAAAAGGCAAAGACATTTAATTAGTATCATTTTACAGCTGCTCCGTAATAAATCAAGATGATAAATATGTGTCTAACCCACATTCTGGGCTATTTCTAATCTCACCAAATCTAGATTTGAGCACCTGATGCATTTCACTAGGCACAGAAGGGCAAATTAATCCCATCATGGAAGATTAAGATGTGCTTTGCAATATATTATTTATGTTTGGTTGTTCCCTATTTAAAAAAAAAAGAACTCTTGAAAATGCAATTGGGAGTGTCTGCATAGATGCAACAGTTCTGAGAACTGCCTCTAAAATAAAGGACAAGGGGCTGGAGGGATAGCACAGTGGGAAGGGCATTTGCCTTGCACGCTGCCGATCATCTCTTGGATTTTGACCCCAGATCAGAACATGTCAGAGGAGGAGAAGACTGGAGGCAAAGTGGGGTTCCAGAAGCTCCTGTCTGAGGTTCCTGTATGTGAGCAGTAGGTAAAACGCCATGACAGACATTAGCTGTATGTGCCTGGATTCCTAAAACACAGACAGGCCCAGGAATAAAGGTGGGTTCTGTAAAAACATCCATTGATAAAACAGGAAAGAAGCAGTGAAACGAAAATAGCTTGTGCATGTTTAGCAAATGTGCTTTTTTTTTGCAGGTTAAGGCTAACAAAATCAAACTAACTCCGCTCTCGAAGTGGGCTGAGCTAAAGGTACCCAGCTCTGGGCCACTGGGGGAATCTCCTGACGGTGAATTTCTGTTGTTTTGCTTTGTGCCACTCCAGTGATTACTCCTACCTGGCCAAAGGGTCAGTGTATTAACTTGGGCTTTCAGAGCCCCAAATAGCATCTCGATGCTTAAAAGCAAAGGGCGGGGGTGGCGAGCAGGTAAAATATTTTCACTGTGCACCGGCCAGCCCACCATACCGCATCTAACCTTTCTGTGTCCACAGGCCGGGCTGCCTCCCTGCCGTCCTCACCCCACAGCGGAATCATGAGTGAAATTGACTGTTGACACAGATAAAGCTTGAAAGGAGGAAAGCGAACATTTAATGAGGGAGTTGGTATGCATCTGTTCTCTGGCATTCGAGTTTCAGTTTCTTTTTCCACCCAACTCTGACATCACAGAAATACATTCTAGGATCACACAGTTCCCCACAACTTCCCCACACACTTGTGATCTAAAGAGAGTCCCCGGGTCTAGGCACAGCTATGCCCAAGAGGTGGTTGGAAGCACTTGGATTTCCCACCCTCTCCCCTAATGGCTGTCAGTTTCGTCCAGCTGCCCCTCACCCATTCACCTCCATAAATTCCATCCTGTGTGTGCTATTTTGACCATGACTGACATCATTTCAGTGTGGAATGAGAGCAAGGCAGCTGTCAAGCTCTGTTTCCCCCTCTTCTGATGCCTTCTTCTGCCCTTAATAAGGCCCCCTGCTACGCTGCCAGCCACCTGCTAGACGGTCAGTTCTGCAGAGGAAATCTCCAAACAGCCGTGATCAGAACTCACAATAAAACACAGGGGCTTTAACAGCTTTCTTGGAAGGAGGAGGAAAATGAGCAGGGGGGGAAAACGTATGCAGAGCAGGAGGGAGGTCCAAGGAGTTATAAAGATCTGACAATGACCAAGTGTTTAAAAGATAGGGAAAACAAGAGAAGAAAATAGGCACTGGACTTCTGTCTTAAAAGCTCAATGTCACCCGCTCAGGAAAAGTGATAAGCTTCATGTGACAACACTCCTTTCAAAGTTGCCTTCCCTTGGAAAAGACAGAACTTACCAGAGTCCTTTGCTTGTTAATCAAATCCCGTTGCATTAATTGATCAAGGAGTCCACCTAACTTTGAGCACCCTAAAATAGAGGCTGCAAAAGAAAGCTATTTCTTTAATCTCCAAAGAGACATTACGCTATAGGGAATGATTGTTGCATACTACAAGACTTTTTATTCCCATGACTTTGGGTTAACAGCTTCCTCCTCTCTCTCTCTCTCTCTCTCTCTCTCTCTCTCTCTCTCTCTCTCTCTTAAGATCTTTGAAACAAATCCACCATCCTTTCCTTTCTGGGCAACCCTGATCAAAGAAGGGGGAATTCTGAGGCTCATTTTCCCTTCAAAATGTACTTCAGTGTTCTTAACATGTCCCTCTTCCTAAGTCTTGGCCCCCAAAGGAATAATAGCAGTGATCACTCTGGGTGTCAGCTGTGTTTGGGAGTTTCTAAAGAGGAAACCAAGGTTGAGCGAATGAGAAAAACATGTCAGCATCTGACTTTCAGGACCCTGTGAGATAGAACCTGTAAAAATAGACCACAATGCACCCACAAGCAAAAGTGGCCATTCTCAGGCTTACCGCCCTCTTTGGCAGTATAACTTTCACCCACTTGACACAGTGCCTTTAAAATAAGTCTCAAGCAAGCCCCTTCATGCAGGTCAGCACACATCCCTAAGTGTCTGTGACCGTCCAGACACCGTGTGCGGAAAGATCAGTCAAACTATCTGGAGCATCAGTCACCCTCCGAAGTTAAATTCCAGACTCTGTGTCTCTGCCTCGCCTCCTCCCCACAACCCAGCCTTAAAAAAATACCCCCTTGGAAGGCCTAATACCCCGTCAACCATGTCAGTTGCTGATCATTAATTGCTCCAGTAAAAGACAATATTTATCCATCCTCTTTGGAGTTGGAGTGCGGAACGGCGAGGAAAAGAGTGAAACTGAGGTGAAACATGAAAAGCTTGATTTGTTCGGGCCCCCTGCTGTCTGCAGAGAGATCAAAGCTCCGAGGGAGACTGCAAAGCAGCGCAGGCCCTGCACTGGAACATGGCCTCTGGCAGCTGCTCTGGGCACTCGCTAGCAACCCAGGTGTGCCTCGGAATCGGCCCTGCCGGTGGAATCCGGGGATCGCGCTACGTCGCCTCTTCCTTCATTATTTCCGTGGCAGCCACGGAGGAGAGGCGGGCTCCATCCATCACAATGCACAAATTCACAGCGCGCGGATTCAGCACAGCCCTAATTAAAGCTTTTCCTTTCATTTGTGGAGATAATTAGACTTTCATCTCACCAGGAAGCTTCAGAAAGATCTATTTCTTTTCTTCAATAAAAGCTACATCAAACAAAAGCAGATTTTAATCGCCTTTTCTTTGGGGCATGAGTCAATAATGAAAGATGTCACGGGTAACAAAAATTGTGTGGAGGGGGAAAAAAGGAGGGGGGAGAAGGAACCAAAAAAAAATGCCAAGCAATGTTCTTTAATTAACATCATGTTTGCAAACACCATTAATTTCTCTCATTAAAATGATTTTTATCTGCAACTGATTGTTGATAAAACAATTGATTTGAGCATCTCATCTGTTTCACCGCTATGCAAGAACCCATCTGCCGTGCTGTAAAGTAGTAATCATGCAGGCTGTTAGGCAACATGTGAGGACAATAAAAAATGCATATGTGTGTATGTGTGTGTGTCAGGATGTGTGTGGCTGAAGGCAGGTTGAGGGGCCACCTTTCCACAGGGCACGTATAAAAAAATTGATGAAAGTTGAAAACATCCCAGAAATCAGAAGTTGCATCAGTGAAAACACAAATTAATATGTACAAGCAGAAAAGGCTCCATATGTGTTTAGGAATCATTTTGTCAACAGATTCCGAAAGGACCGCAGGGAATTTAGATGTCTTGGAGAGCAATGTGCCGCTGGCTGTGTCCTGTAGCTGCTGACAGACAGTACATGCACCATGCGTCTACTGCTGATGGGATAAATGTTTCCAAAGGACAGTTCGCATCCTGGACACTGGGAAAAATGTTGGCTATTGGGTTATTTTTGTTTTTAGCTCTCTTCCAAAGCCCCCTCACTTTAGTCCTGTGAAAATGGAAGATTTCCACGGGATGTAGAGACACAGTGGGTGGACTCCACAGCGACAGGCTACTAGGAGCCAGGGTTTACCGGGAAGGGCTAAATCTGGTTCAGATGCCAAATTGCATTGGGGTGCAAATAAGGAAGGTGCATAAATTTACCAGGAAGGAAGTTGGCCTCTAGGGAAGGGAATTCCCATGTACTTCCATTCAAGCTCTCACCCTCATCTCTGCTGAAACTGGTGAGTAATTCCTGCTGCTCTTTTAGGAATTCTTGGAATAGTACTCTGGGGCATGTACAAGGCTTGTACAAGATCTAATACTTAGAGACCTCATGTCTTTAATACCTGAATGATTGTCTCTCTCAACTCGACTTCCATCTTTCAGAGACCTAGCTTCTTCACATGGATCCTGCTGTCCCTGAAAACATATCTCTGGACCTGCCACCCGTTGACTTCTCTACTCTAAACTCTCATTGTTGGGGCCGGAGGCGATAGCCCAGCGGGTAGGGCGTTTGCCTTGCACCGCGGCTGGCCTGTGCCAGCCCGGGTTCGATCCCGGCATCCCATATGGTCCCCTGAGCACCACCAGGAGTGATTCCTGAGTGCAGAGCCAGGAATAACCCCTCAGCGCCGCCGGGTGTGACCCAAAAAGCAAAAAAAAACAAAAAACAAAAAACCCTCTCATTGTTACATGCAAGATTCAGGGAATCGTTTTTCCCCAGCAGATGCAAGACCAGTCTTTTCCTGCAAGTAGACTTGAAGGATATCCAGGGCAACAACTTCCAATGAAGAGGCGAGAGCCAGAAGGAAGGATGGTATTCCAGAAAGAAGGATGGTAATCCAGGTGTGTGCAGAGCAGAAGTGATGCACTATCCAAGTCCTTCAGTACAAATGCCCAATATTTAACACAGATGTTTCTTCTAGAAAATAAGTTTGTGATTGGAATGCAAGTGCTCTATGCTGGAAGTTATGAAACATTAGGGTGGGCTCAGTGCTAGGTGTTTTCAGAAGAAATGTTGCCTCCTTCCATATAGTCAGTTAATTTAAAATATAATCTCTTTCCATAATATATTTGTCTTTAAACTCTGTACTTTAATATGTTATACTATGAAAAGTTTCTGCTCATGACTAAAGCTTATTTTCACATTATTAACCCGAGTGGTAAAAAAAAAACCCTGAACTCATCAATTATTCTGCTTCTGACTAGAAATCAAGTCTGATTTATTATATAAATGAATGAAAATCAATAAATGATGTTTTGCTTTACTGTTTGTACACGTATCAAAGTATTATGCTGCATTTCTAAAACTCATATACTAATTTTACCAATATAAAATGCTTTAAGTGTATCATTTGAGTATGCACAAATGCAGAAAAACATTTCCCTGCAATGTGCTTAGGCTTAGGATGTAAAGTGTAGTTTGGGCTGCAACTTTTTATAATATCTGATATTTTTAAAGTGTGGGGATATACAAAAATCAAATTGAAAAACTGATGGAGTTTCCTAATTAAAATTCTGATATTTTGCAAGACTCTATGTCTTTCAATCATTACATTTAGATAACCCAAATCTCTGCTTCCCTCAATTTTCTGAACAAAAGATAAATAGACACCTTTCTTCCATAGCCTGTCCATTTAGAAACTGAGAGTATTCAAACAGACAAATGCAAAATTATTATTACTGTGATTAATCAACCAAGAGAATTATATTTTGGTGTATCGTTGCAAATTTTAATTTTAAGGTTTATTCTAAAAACATGGCAAAAAAGAGCTTTGGGGGAAGGAAAGAAGGGAGGAAGGGAAGGAAATGGGTATCAAAAGTTGTTCAAACAAAATTCAGAGCCAACCATTGTACACAGGAAGAACCTCTAACAACATTATCTATTTACTAGGGAGACAAAGTTGCAACTAAATTTTTTCCTTTTTTCATTGTCTTCTCAAGATGTACTGTCATGCCTATCTGCAAAACCTACCAGCATTTAAAGGATATCTTCATGTTGGGAGAGAACCGTGCCCTTTCCAATGAAAGTGCTATCCATTAGCCCAGAAATGAGAAGTGCTGAAAAGTGGAGCGGACCATCCCCAGAGGCGGGGCACCTCCCGCACACCTGAGAGCGAGCAGAGCAAATTGGTGTCTCGAGGTCATTTCAGAAAATCAGATTATGTGCATGACAACACAGCCCGCTGGTGTGCCATCTGCCTGGCCCACACCTGGCATGTTAACCCCACAGATTTGGGCTTTATTTTTCAGTCAAATCAGTGTGTTGTCTTGAGCCAGCATTTCAGCCTCCGTCAGACAAAGATCAATTGCAAGTCATCACTCGGGCTGGCAGGGCTAAGTAAACAAATTTATGATGTTACGAGATTAATCGGGTTGAGTCAAGTATACAAGTGTTCAGTTCATTAGTATACTTGGGGGATTATCGTGGCTTCTTAACTGTTACAAGGCAGTATACAGAATATACCCGGCATTTGCAGCTGTCCCCAGCTTAAAAGGGGAGAGAATGAGGGCTTAAAATGTCAAGTGGGTTGTTTTCTAATCTTGAGTGCAGTTCTGGTGTAAATGCCTTATAAAAATGGCTGGGTTCCTCCTTTGTCCTATCTCTAACGTCTACATCGCCCACTGAATCACAGCTGTACTAGACTAGAATTAGCGACTCAAATTACCCTGAGCTCAGGGCCTGGAGAACATGAGCCATGTGGTGAGCACAGGAAAAGGAGATGACAAGGAAGAAATGAAGAGAGGAGGGAAATGCAGAAAGGGGAGGGGAGACGAGTAGGTGGTTCTTCCTGCCTCTTTTCCTAGAGGGTCACTCAAGACCACTGAGGTCCCACTGTTGGCTGTCTTGGCTTCTCCCTCTATAGAAGCTGCTCTCAAGACTGAGATGAGTGAAGAGAGACAGAGACAGAGACAGAGAGAACAGAACAAGACCCATGAGGATGGCTGATGTGGTAGGGTAGCAATGGTGACCAGGAATGGCTCATGTCTGGGCTATCTGAAAGGCAGGTGGCTTCACATCAGTGCCCCATGCTACGTTTATTCCCAATGGCTGCCTGGGTTTCATCTCACTGGACGGGTCTTTCAGCATCTTCTCCCACTCACACTAGCTCTTGGGTCACGTGGGCAATCCCAGGATGCCTCGGTATCATTGTGAGTGTGCCATCTCTTTTGTTCCTCAAACCTGGGAGGTTCCAAAAGGACAAAGTGGGAAATCTGCCTATGTGGTAGGTCAGGATAAGGACTAAGCCAAGGTGTCCCCTCTGCAGGTACATCCTCAGCCCCTGACACCTGGGGCCCTTAGGAGTGTGAGAGTGAGTGAGGGCAGTCTCAGAGAGAGGAAGAGCAGGGTGTGACTCGAGTCTCAGAAGAGAAATACACTAGGAGTAAATTTCTTTGATTGGAGGTGCAGGACACATTACTCACAGACTTACTGAAAAATGTTTTCTGGGACCAGAGTGATGGTACAGAAGTTAAGGTTCTCGTCTTGCATGTAGCTGACTAATGTTTAATCCCCAGCTCCACAGATGGTCCCCTGAGGCCCATAAGTAATTCCTGAGCACAGAGCCAGGAGTCAGCACTAAATATAACCAGATGTGACCTCACAATAAACCAAAATATTACATTTATTTTGATTTTTTGGGTCACACCCAGTGATTATCAGAGTTTATTCCTGGCTCTGTACTCAGGAATCACTCCTGGAGGTGCTCAAGGGACTATGTAGGGTGCTGGGGGATCAAATGCAGGTCAGCCACATGCAAGACAAATGCCCTCCCTGGTGTACCCCCAATATTAAATTTAATATTTTCTCCAACCCCCAAATATTAAAGTTTAAAAGAAATGTATGTCAACTCGATACATGATCATTTTGTTCCTCTGCATTTATTTCCAACGTGCTTCATAGTTTGTAGGGACACAGAGTGATCACAGCCAGGATGACTCGGAAGAGGCTCAGGGTACAAAGGTCTCAGTGTGCAGCTCCCTCTAACCCTCAGGTGCTCTCAGGACCAGTCGACAGCTCTCCATGTGGCAAAGTGGGGGTTCTATGACCCTCCTTCACAAAATCCCTGCCACCATGCTCCCGGCACCTTTCATCTCTATCTGGGAAATGTTGGTTATTTCCAGAACATGAACTTAATGCAGAGCCAGGCCAGCATCCACTCAGTGGCCAGAAGTTCTGACATTCCTACCCCCTGGGCATTTGCCACACCTCCAATGGCCAGGCAGAGGATAGAGGAGATATATAGTTCCACTGTCACCCCGGTTGTGACAACTTACCCTGGCTAGTGAGTGGTAGGTACTTTTTCAAGCTCAAAGTCATTGCCTCCATTCATGAGAAATTCTGCACACTCTGCTCTTTCCCCCAGTAGTTCCTCTCCCATGGGACCCCAGTCTTCCATTCAGAGGCAACCTGAATTTATGGTAGCTCCTGCAGCTTTCTGTTCTACCACCTGGTGCCAGGACTAAAGGGCATAACTATTGTCAACATTGTTATTAGTGGTGTAGTATTATTAGTAGTATTATTATCATGACTATCTTTCACTGTTCTTTTTAATGTTTTTGTTTTTGGCTCACACCCTGCAGTGTTCATGACTTTCTCGCAGCTCTGTGTTCCAGGATAAGTCCTGGTAGGGATCAGAGAACCCTATCTGATGGCAAGGATTGAAGGTGGGTCAGCCATGGGCAAAGCAAGTGCCCTGTCCACTATAGTCCCACTGCCGCTTAGGATTGACTATCTCAGACTATATTAGCTTGAAGGTTTGCTGTCAAACTAAGCATCAAGGACATTTTAGCTTCCTTTCCCCCTCAAGAACCTCCCACCTACAAAACCTGTGGCACCAGGCGATGTATTTGCTAGTTTGTTAGTTTGTTAGTCAACAAACTAACATGGACATATTTTTATCCACCAGATTCCATAGCTGTCACTCAGAGGGATATACATCCTGTGCATTCAGACAAAGTTATTGTAGCATTATTCCAGTAGCAGACATTTACTCAGTGAGGTTTCGGTGTCCACTGGTGTCCACATCCAGAACAAAGACACTGATAGCCCTGACAGGCATCAAAGATGGCCCAGATACTGCTGAGTGACACTGTCCTCTTGACTCCATCAAATGCCAATGTGACTCTGAAACCTTTTCCCTCAGATGGTCAGGAATGTGTCCTGAGACTGGCCTTTTCATATTCTCCTCTCTTGGTCTCCCATCCCACTACCCTGCAAATAAACTCTCTGAGTCGCGGGGCCGGAGAGATAGCCCAGCGGGTAGGGCATTTGCCTTGCATGCGGCTGGCCTTTGTCGGCCTGGGTTCAATCCCTGGCATGCCATATGGTCCCCCAAGCACTGCCACGATTAATTCCTGAGTGCAGAGCCAGGGTAACCCCTGAGCATCGCCGGGTGTGACCTAAAAAAAAAAAAAAAACTCTCTGAGTCATGACATCTAATTCCTCATAGTCCCAGTGCAGACGGATGGACCCTGAGTTCATTTTGGTCTTCATTCATCTCACTGTGTGTGGGCCTGGTCAATTCATTCAACCACGGTTTCTTTCTGAACTCCTTATTTCACAGAGAGGTCCTGGCAGAGACAGAACAATGACTTCCTGTACTCTCATAGACAGAATGATTGGACCCCAACTTTCAATTGCACACCAACGGGCATGTTTTGCATGCCGAGTATTTTGGTTCAATTCTTGGCACCAGGTATGTCCCTGAGCACTGCCAGTAGCCATTCCAGGAATGAGATCTGAGCACATTGCTGAAATTGCCCCTGAGCACAATGCATGGGGCCCCTACATAGAAACAATAAGCTAAAGAGAAAGATTTAAGAGCCATGGCAGGATGGGATAAATCTGCTTTTCCAAGGGTTGGGACCTGTTCTAGCTTTTTCACTGCTTCTGTGGCCCCAAGCTATCTATGGTGAAAGGGGGCACAGCTGCGTTGTCTTCCCACCTGTCACTTCCAGCAAGGACACTCAGCATGCCAACACTTTAAGTCAACACTTATAGGCATTGCGCAAGTCATTTTCTGCAGCAGTAATTTCTTTTCTTTGGCCCAGTGAGGGCCACTGGTAACTCCAAGTGGTTTCTTGATCCAGGTGAGGGCAGGTGGACAGTTAGGTCATTAACTAGGACACCTCAGGTAAGAGGTGCTAACCAGAGCTGATCAGGAGCCTGCCAGGGGACAGGGGTTCCCGGATCCAAATGGGAAGGCAAGCCCGCACATTGGGAGATTGTGTCTTAAAATCAATCTCTTGCCAGATGACTGCAGGAGAGCTCCTCTGCCAGGGCTCTGAAAGCCAGAATAAAGAAAGCAACAGTGTCTGGAAAACACCCAGTGCAGTTCAGTCATAACCTTTTCTCAGAGAAGAAAAACTGCATTTCCAGGTGGAGGAGCTATCTTTGAGGGCATGTGAAAGTGAATACACCTGGAGTCAAATCGAGGAGAAAGAATGGGGATATTTGCGAGCACAAATGTGATGATCCTAAGCAAACCAGAGAAGGAGTACTTCATGTTAGCCTCGCCACCTGTTTGTCTCAGTTATATTCAATAAACATTTGATTTATAAAATAGCAGCAACTGAAATTTATAGGGTGTAAACATCTCAAGTGTATTAGTATCTGACACATGATGCAGAAATCAACCTGTCCAGATCTGCAGTGTTCCAACGCTGGCCACAGAGCACACAGTGAAGTGGGGAAGAAGGGAGGGTCAGTTGGTTGTGGAGGGAGGCACCTCTGTTTCTTAAGTGTTTCTGCTTCGGGGATGCGTGTCAAGTTGTTTCAAAAGAAGCACTTTTTGGTGGGGTTGGAGCAATAGTGTGTAGGGCACTGGCCTTGCATGTGGCTGATGGGGTTCCATCCCCAGCACCCGGACACCGAGTGCAGATTCAGGAGCCCCGCCAGTTGCTATCCACAAACCAAAATCATGGGGAGACAAGAGCACATCCATTTTCCTAGAGCACATCTCTGCTAGCAGATATTTTTTAATTTTTTCTTCTACAGTTCATTCCAGATAATCACTATCACTATCACTACCATTATCTTCCCGTTCATCATCGATTTGCTAGAGCGGACACCAGTAATATCTCCATATGTCCTGTCTCATGCTAGTAGAACCCAAGGGCATCTGCTTGCTCTAGGAACATAAAGAGCCTCAAACCATTATATTAGGTCATGGGAATGAGGTCTATAATTGTTACTGGTATTTGGCATATCAAATACTATATAGGCAGCTTGCCAGGATTGCCGTACTGGTGGCATACTCTTGTAGTCACCTCTAAATATAGCATTTATTGATGAACTGCAAGGCCACAAGTAGCCACGTGAGCCGGGCTGTGATAGGCTTGTCTGCTGGGTGGAGTTCTGATGAGAGGGAAGTCCAAATGTGGAAAATGGTGGCCCTCATGGAGTGGGGGGTGTCGTCTGGCTTGTTGTGAGGCTCTGCTAGGGTGGTGGGCCAGGGCTAGAACCTGCCATCCTTCCCGGGCACCTCGTAAATGGCTGGGAACAGGGAGAGCAAGTAGTAGCTATGCCCCCATGTCTGTAAGTCTCTATTCCAGATAAAAAATTTGTTATTCTGTTCTCCAAGGGTTGGATAAAACCTGATATCTAAGACTAGGGAGACAGCTCTAAGGGCTAAAGTGTTAGCTTTCCATGCAGGAGCCTGTGTATTTGATCCCCAACAGGGCACAATCCCCAGCAGGGCCCAGTAACTGCACGAAACTGGGAAGTGGTTCTGGTGCTCCCTGGCACTGCTGGTCCCAAATCGCCCCACATCACCAGATCGAGTATGGAGCATCAGGGAACAGGGAGTACGCCCTGTTCCCCAGAACATTTCTTGGGAACCCCCTTGCAGAAAATGAGACTCAGAGAAGAACCTACCAAGACACTGCTCTTTATATTATTATTATTATTATTATTATTTCATTTATAATATTCCCAATGCCACAGTCACGATGACACACAGAACTGTGATGCTTTGAGAGAGTCTCTGTGAGTCTCTTATCATGGTCTGAGATATTCCTTATCCTTTGACTCTACTAGAAGACTCTTCCCGCAGACCCTTGTTGGCAGCCGCTAAAGTTCCTGATTTTCCATTCTAATTCTCTGTCTTGTGCTGGCATCAGATGCTTACGCTCATCATCGTCCTTTAATGAGTCCATTCATGTATTTTCTCTCTCTGTCCCACACTGTCCTCAATAGCAGTCATAGTTAGATGCGCATTTTCAGGAAATGGTTAGAAATCTCAAGGATATCCACATCCTTCAGGGTACAATATGTTATTGATAAATCTTGGCATGTTATCAAATCAGGTTACATATAGGTATACCTTAATGAAGTGTCTGAAATAATTATATTTCTTATTAAATTTCTTTTTAGTCTGAGCTCAGGACTTTATACTGGCTGTGTGGCCAGAGGTTACATCTGTAGGTCTCTGTGACCACACAGGATGCTGGGGACTCAACCTGGGTCAGCTGCTTGCAACATAAGCATTCCACTCATTGTACTATCTCTCGGCTCCATAGATTTGTTACCATATTTCTAAATTTAAACTGAATCCAAAATAGTGAGAGTCATAAAAAGGAAATTTATAAGAATACCACCTATCTCTGAATGTTTTTCCTGCCCTTAGACTCCATCTCCTTCCAACTATCTGATATGTCTGGCACTCTCTGATCATCTTTCAGAATGAGAGAATCTTGGAATTGAAAGTAGCCATCAAGCTTAGTATTTCCCAAATATTGAACCATGGCCCATTATTGGGATATCAAAGCAGTAAATAGTGATGCATAATTTGAACTCAAATATACCATAACTTAAAGCAAGCACACTAGATATGAGTATTGTCTGCTATAAGGGAATTATTTTGTATTTATTTTATGTCACTATAGATACTGATGTGTGCGAACACTCATAATTCACAATGTCTTTTATACTATGGATCATGATAAAACAAATTCACTACCTAGTTGGCATTCAACTTCATGGTTGACTAATCAACTACCCATACCTAGTTGATTTCTTGTTACCTTCTACCCTCCTCACCAGGCGTGGTATTCACTTAAACACAGGCTTAAATCCTCCCAGTAGTGATAAATTTATCTACTTACAGAAAATCCAATTCTATTCCTATCTGAAGTGGTTATAGTTCCTTTTTAGTGTGAATCAAAAAGCCTGTTTCTATATTCTATTAGGTTTGATTCTAATTCTTAGATCACCATAGACGCAAATTTTCCCTTCCACCTCTTTGCGTTTTAAGTATTTGACAATAGCTATAATTTTCCTTTTGAAATTCTCTTTTATTTTCTTTAGCAACATTGCCTATGGAACCTTTCATAATCCTCTTAAGCAAATCACAACTTTGTCTGGAAGCGGTTAGTGTATGTCCATGTCTTCTTGAAATGGGATGTTTTGAATGTATTTAGTACTTCATAGCTGAATTACCAAACCAGAGAAAGAGGGGTAATTATTTACTGATTTTGATATGATATTTTAATATAATTCCATGTATTATTATTCTTAGCTTCATCACTTCTACTGAACTTAAAAGCAATTAATATTATTCCTCACACATTTCTGCCAATTATCATTGACTATTTCCTGAAATTTAATTAAAATGTCTTTTGGGGGATCTGGAGACAGTGCAGCAGATAAGACACTTTCCTTGCACATGAGTCCCATCCCCAACACCCAAAACCTCCACCTCAACCCCTGCCATGAGTGTTCCCTGAGTGCAAAGCCGGACTCTGCACTCAAGCCTGAGCAATGCCACGTGTGTGTTTTTTTTTTATTGTAGGAAGGAATGTAGGTTTAGTATTCTCAATTCTGGGACCAGAGTAGTAGCATAGCGGGTAAGGCATTTGCCTTGCACATGGCCGACCTGGGTTCAATCCTCAGCATACCATATGGTCCAATGCACCACCAGGAGTAACTCCTAAGTGTCGCTAGGTGTGACCCAAAGAAGCAAAAAAAAAGTACTCTCAATTCTTGCTAAAAGTCTACTCATAGTTCAGTATAATGAGGCTATTTTGCAATCTAGATGCTTCCACCCATTAATTACTTGTCACAACTTTTTTTTTGGGTCACACCCGGTGATGCTCAGGGGTTACTCCTGGCTCTGCACTCAGGAATTACTCCTGGCGGTGCTCAGGGGACCATATGGGATGCCGGGGATTGAACTAAGGATGGCCACATGCAAGGCAAAAGCCCTACCTACTGGACTATCACTCCAGCCCCTGTCACAACTTATATCTCTGAAAAAATAGGACACATGTGTCAGTTATGAAATTTAACACAGTGGTAAAAATTCTGAGCAAGAGGAGACTATTTTTTACTATTTCAAAAGAAAGCTGTACAAAACAACGATGAGATATCATTTCATGCCACAGAGATTGGCACACATTCAAAAAAAGCAAGAACAACCAGTGCTGGCATGGATGTGGGGAGAAAGGGACTCTCATCCACTGATGGTGGGAGTGCTGACTGGTCTAGCCCTTTTGGAAAACAATGTGGACATTCCTCCAAAAACTAGATATTGAACTCCCATTTGACCCAGCAATTTCACTCTTGGGAATATACCCTCGAGACCCAGAAACACACAGAAGAAACAATATCTTCACTTCAATGTTCATTGCAGCACTATTCACAATAGCCAAAATCTGGAAACAACCTAAATGACCAAGAATAGAAGACTGGCTAAAGAAACTATGGTACATCTATACAATGGAATACTATGCAGCTGTCAGAAAAGATGAAGTCAAGAAATTCACATGCAATGGATGCACATGGAGATTATCATGCTGAGCAAAATTAGTCAGAAGGTAAAGGACAGATATAGAATGACTAAATTCATTAGTGGGATATAAATATATACTTCACTTGAATCACTTATATATATTTATATATACTAGTATATATATTAATATATACATTTCCACTAATATGAGAAATGTTAACACCACACTAGAACTGAACATTGAATGTATACAAAGGGATTTACATGATAATTCCTAAATGTCTATAGGGCAAACCACAATGTGTAAGAGAGAGAGAGAAAGAAAAAGAGAGAATGAGAGAGAGGAAAGAGAAGAAGGAATGGTACCTTCTTCCATAGCAGAGGACTAGTGCCTGCTATAGGGATGAGATAGGGAAGGGAATTTGGGAACATTGGTGGTGGGAATAGGGCACTGGTGGAGGGACGGGTGCTAGAAAAATGTATGATTGAAACTCAATCATGAACATCTTTTTAATTGTATATTGCACAGTGGTATAATACAAATTAAAATAAATAAATAAATAAATAAATAAATAAAATTCTAGGACAATGAAAAAATAAAGCTGTAACTTGACTTTTGGTAACTTAAAACATTTCTATTAGGAAAAATCATTATGTGTGAAGGGTTTCCAGATCTTTCCATTTTATTAGTAATTATATAAAACTAACATTTACCAGATTTATTACAGGTTAGCAACAATAAATATACAAGGGGTAGCAAGCAAGAAGTGGGAGAGAGCTCACTGGTTTTTTAAATGTGGTCATTAAACACAATCAAATAGATCAGGCAGAGAATTCCCAAGAAGGAGCCATGGGTCTCCGTCTTCTGGATGGGGCTGGATGCGGGGGAAGGGAGGTAACAGCAAGGCTGGGCGGGAAGGGACTAGCTATTTAGTAAAAGAGAAAGGTACTAATGTCTCAAAGTAAAATAAAGACAAACCAAACCCACAAGATGATATTCTCGTTTCTTGATTTCTTTCTCACTGAATTTGGAGACGTTTCCATCATTTTTCTCCATATGCATTTTGTTTGTTTGATTATTGGGTCATCCATGCAGTGCTGCACAGGGCTTACTCCTAGTTTTGCACTTAGGAAACAATTCTGAAGATGCTCAGGAGACCATACAGGGTACCAAAGACTGAACCCACGTCAGTGGCGTGCAAGGCAAGTACCTTACCTGCTGTACTACACCTCTATCCCTTTCTCTCCATATTTAAAGGGCTGAACCTCCTGATTACTGCATCTAGTGATTAAAATAAGTTGATCTAGTAATTCCTGCTGGGCTGTAATGACCGTCTTTCCTTCAACACTTTTTCTCTTTCTTCATTTCTCTGCATTTACAACCCCAACCAATACTAGTAGAAGTGAAATCTGGGATAGAAAGGAGTGAGGGAGGGAGAGAGACTGTTTACCCTCCCTTATGAGTGCCAATATGCTTTCAAGCTCAGAAAAGTACTGAATTCATTAAAGCTTTGCTGATGGCAGTAGCTGAACTACAATGCTGCATGTGTCTATGTGTGAAGCTCAAAGATATCTTTATTAGAAAATATTAAATGACTACAACATGTGAATGTGTGTATGTATTAATCTGACAATTCTTACACTACTAAAAATATAAGCTTCCAAAAGAAAAAATCTCCTTAACAATTTAAATTATTCACTGTAAATATTGGCCTCAGAAAATAAAATGGAAAGGCAGTCCCATTGAGTGAATATGGGAGAGGCATTACATAAATGGCATGTATAACTAGAATCTAAAATATTGAATTGCTCTTCATTGAACCTTATAATAATAGCCATATCTCCATGGATAGGGTGCTAGAATTTTTTATTGCACACAAGACTGCTACAACAACCTTTGATTATCAGGATACAATTAATATACAAGGGTTATATGTGAGTACCATTTATCCTCAGGGTTCATAAGTATAAAAACAGTAACATACTGTGAAAGTAATGGTAACACTTAGTGGTCCCATTATTATTAATTCATTTGACATTCTCTGTTCACACAGGTCTTAATGAATTCATTTGGCACACGATATTACATGTGCTTTCAAACATACTCTTGTAAATCAGTGGTAAAGAATGTGTTGAATTCAGATGAACTCCAATTTCAGTTTAAATAAGGGCATTTTAAACCATCCATTGAAAAGTCACCAATTGGCATCTTATTTTTTCACGGCAAGAAGTATTCCAAATAAAGAGCAGTAAAATAGCTTTTATTTCATCTTAAAACATAGTTTACTAACTCCTTAGTGACACATGGCCTCTGGGTAGCTGATTTCCAAAGCAGCACACTTAAATGGATCTGCATGTAAGTTAAGTTCTGGGGGGAAAAGTGAAGTCATAAAAAGGGAAGTAAAATAAGAGATGAACAGTGAGGAATTTGAGCCATAAATTGACAAGTGCTGTAAATAGTGACGAAAAGAAATACTGAATAACTTCCACACACCCCATAGCTCAAGACCTCACATTCTCCACCAAACAGATCCCAGAATTGCCAGAGGCAGCTTTTTCCTCTTTCCCCAAGCTTAGGTCTCATTTTCCAGCCTCCCCTTCCTCTCCCAGGCCTCACCAGCCACCTTTGAGTCTCTGTGCTTGTTTCTGTGACAGCCTGAAGCAGATCAACTGAATATATTTGCTACCTGCCAGTTAGTGACCAGGACATACATCCATGAACTGTCATTTTCTGGCCATTTGTTCTGGCTGCTGGTGACATATTGCTGGAGGCTTGTTTGAATTCACTTGGGGGGAAATTTTATCTCGAAAAGTAAATTGTGGACCTCAACTTAACTGGATGAACAAACAATGTTCCGTGATGTTGTTGTTTTTATTTGCCTGTCTATCTCTTGTGCCAGGGAACAGTGCTAGACATTTTCTAGGTTTTGGTTCCTACCACATATCTTGTGTTACAAAGAGCTGCATGAAATAAATCTGGGGTGGCAGAGAGAGCATAGGGTGGGGTGGGGGAAGGGGAAGGAAAGGAAAACTATTGGTGAGGTGAGAACACACAAAACCACATGATTGCAAGGTCAGTTAGGAAAGGAGAAGCAGGTCAGCAGGCTTGGGGTTTTGGTGGCTGCGTCTTTTTGATGGCTGAGAAGTGCAAGGAGCATCCATGGAGAGAGGAAGGGATCATGCATTTACAGAAGTAATAAAGATTCTGCAAGCAACCACATTTTGTTTTGCTTTTTTGGGGGTCACACCCAGTGATGCTCAGGGATTACTCCTGGCTCTGCACTCAGGAATTACTCCAGGCTGTGCTCGGGGGACCATATGGGATGCCGGGTATCAACCCCGGTTGGCCATGTGCAAGGCTAATGCCCTCCCCGCTGTACTATCTCTCCAGCCCCAACCACATATTTCTATCTTGGTTTCTAGGACCTCACCATAGTGGCTGAGGATCTGGAACCTTAGTGGGCTGCAGTAATTTATAGAACAATACACTGAACTTGAACACGCACAAAGCATATAACCTAAACTATAAAAACAAAAAAAGATAAAATAACTAATGAAAAATTTTAAGTTAAATAAAATGGGGGAATAATACTATCCATGTCAGAGGCTGCTTGGCAAGGTTGCTGACATGTAATCACTTTGAATGCCATAGAGCACAAAGCTGGTATCTAATATTGCTCTTCCCGTTATGTGGAGGTAGAGTATTCTACAGGAGCATCTGGGGTGCACTATGTAGAGGTGAGCGCCCAAACTTAAGAAAGCTAAAGTCAAAACATATACCCCTTCCTACAACATTGACCCTTCTTCCCAGGGACTCCAAACTTCCACCTGTGTCTTCACCATCTTTCTGCATTCATTTATTTGGCAGGCAAAGATCCTCCCAAGCATCCTTCAGAAGATTCAGAGGCCCCCTTTGGCTATTATCAGTGAAATGGACCATCAATCCATTTCAAAGGCCCAAGGATGCAGATGCAATGCTGCTTGGGTCCATGGAGCCAGGATTGACTAGGACCCCTCTTAAGTGTGGGAGGTCTCCAGATATATGCCCCAGGATGCTTGGGGGACCATATGGTGCCAGTGATAGGTTGGCACTGCTTGCCAATAATGTGCCTGGATACCTATACTAAATCTTCGTCCCTATAAAACCATCTTTCTGCTTAATCCTCTGACAGACCCCTGAAGGCCCATGTTCCCATATCTAGCTGGTGAGTTCTGAGTGTGGGGCACAGCTTATACTTTCACACCAAAATGTCATCGTTCTTTCTTCCTAGTACATGGACCTCAATTGCCCTGTGGCTTAGTACTCTAGTTTCTCCAGTGCACTCAATTCATACCTAAATTTTATTCTTCTTGAATGATTTCGAGAAAATTTGGAAGTCACCAGATAAATGTATGTAGACCAGTTACTATTGGCTATATTAATACTGGCTACATTAATAGCCAATGCGTTTAATCCCTGTGTCTACCTCTCTCTCTCACACATATACATACACATATACAGAGGTGAAAAGAGGTGATCTATATAAACAACCTAAGAAAGTGCCTGTAAATAGAAAAACATGAAAGTATACTCTTCCAGGGAAGCAATAATGATCTAATCTAGTGCTCTCTTATTACAGATAAAAACAATGGACCCAGAAAGATCAGGTAGTACGATTAGGACCTTACCAGAATTAATCTTTGTACTGAATTTCACACTACAACAATTCCTGTACGAAGTCTATAGTATGTAAACAGAACCTATGCCCAGTTGTATAACTGAAAATATCCACTAGGGAATTCATAATTGCTTACCAAAATTAAATATATCCAATACATGTCTACCCATGAAAAAATTATGCTGAAATAAGACAAATTAGTTGGAACTGGGCCTCTTCTTCTGATTCTACTTCTTAACTAAATATCATTAAAACAATATATTATATTTATATGATTATATTGTTTATTCCATATTATGGATTTTTATTGTATTCTAGTCTCTATTCCTTTAAATGAGATGAGCTGAATTTCTACTAACTGTTCATTGGAGACTTAATAAAATATGTAATATTCTTCAAAAAGGAAAAAACAGTATTGAGCTTTATCCCAAAATTGCAGTCTTAATTTTATCATATTTTTAAAAATATCCTCAAATTAAAATGATCGCTTTTCAAATGCCACAGACAAGACCTTCGCATGTGCACAGACACATAAACAAATATGACATTCTTCAAACAGCGAAACAAAACTTTAATGATCATGTAAACATAAAACAACAAAGTGATAGTATGTGTATCCAACAGTAAATGGGAAATTATTAACTGTCAGAGAGTTCCTTTGGTACCAACAGGAGTGAAACTAATTCTCACTTAAATCTCTTCAACCATATGCAATCTTGCTTTCAAAATGCTCATTCAGTGAAACAGGAGAGATGATGAAAGGAACATGATTGTATAATGCTCACCTTTTAAAAATTCATATAATATGTTAAGGAAGTAGTATTCACTTTTCCTTCTTTAAGACCAAACTGTCAGAACATATTAAATGAATAGATTTACATGAGTAGATAAATTACTAATGTAGAAAACTACAAATTAATGTCCACTTTTCTGGTCTAAAAGCAAAATCACACCTAGAATAATAGACTTTAATAGCATTCATCTGGGTGAACTTCCAACAATGAGTTTCAAAAGAATTATTACTTAGCACTATTCAACATCCTTCAAAGGTGATTAATTGGCAGAAATATCTTTATATCTATTTTTAAAAGAACTCTTAAAATACATATTTCACAGCACATAATGGAAAATACTACTTGTCTTACTTTGTCAAGACATGGCTTTTAAAATCTATATGCCATGTAGCTTAGGAATGTAGGAACAATCCACTTCTCATTATTTTTACCTAGATTCCACCGCCCAGCTCCACTTAAAGTAGAAGAAGCAGAAAGGTAAATGTACATAAAAATGTACATATAAGTGAGGAAATGTACAAAAAAATGAAATAAAATTCCATTTGTTTTTGAACAATCTAGTTACACATTTACATTATGGGGCTCCAAATTTATATTCTTCAATTTGATCATGCCATTATTTACATTTATTTCATAGTAAATTCAACTTTTATTTCTGTTTTTAGAAAAGAAAAGAGAATCAATAGCCAAGTAAACTTTTAACTTTAAATTTTAAATAATATTTGCAGTTCCATAGAGTCCTAATGATTTTACTCCTTCTTGATAAATTGAATACATGTCTGATACTATCAAACTCATAAGCCTACATTTTTTTGGGGTGAGCAGAAAAAGGCATCCCTTAATGATAAGATTTTAGAAGGCATAAAAAGAATAAAGTCAAGTATCAAAGTCAACAGACAACACGTTAGAGAGTGGCATTTTCCATTTTAAAAGAATATGTATTTTAAATAAAATTATTTTTAAATGTTTTAAATAGCAAGTTTGTTTCAGAAATAAATGTAAAATGACTTTTTTTTAGAGGAGGGTAGGAGGAAATGCTTAGAAAATTTCCAGTCATCAGAGTGTGAGACTTGAAAAATCTAAAGACAGATGGAAAATTATTTGCTCCATAGCACAAGACTCTGGAGACTCATGAAAGGGTAGAAGTTCTGCACTGCACACACCCCATTATACATTCATATTAAAAAATGACTGCTAATAACGAGAATGGTTGTTGCTGATAACAATCACACCCATTGTTGTTATTCTAATTCTTACACGCTGGGTGTTCCTACTGAAATAATTTTCTGTATATGATGAGAGTCAGCATCGAGCAAGTAAAAGGCTCTTTAGTCATATTTGAAAACTCCATAAAAACGACTATAATTAATTCTGTCCTCTTGCCCACATCAGGGCAATTAACACAGTGCATTCTTTTGGAATAGAATGTCAGGCTTTATTATATTAACTGATTTTTATTGGAGGAGGACAAACAGAGTCATTTCAACTCATAACGATGTTTGCTGTATTAAAATTGTCCCGGATACATTATTGACTGGATGGATGCCTCGGCATGTCCCTGTGGACTGTCTCAAACTTGCAAAACAGGCAATGTGGAACCTCTGGATGACAAAGGACCATCTGGTGATACTGAGCCATCTCCAGGTATATGTTAAAAATATTCCCTCACCAAACAGCAAACAAAACTAGGCTATCTGAATATGAACTCTAATCTTAAAATATCTGTCTGACACAAGCTTGCTACCCTTCAAACTGTTCAATTTAGATGAAGGGTTTATAAGAATCAACTCTTTGTTCAGTTGATCTGAAAATATTACACATGGGATTACTGACCCAGAAAGAATCCTGATGAATCATTTACAGGTGGAGAGAACAATTCCTAAATGTATACCAGTTTAGGTAATGATTAAGTTTCCTGTGATCTCTGCTTTTACCATTATGCTTTTAACTGGAATAAAGTAAGATTAGCTATTGTGGGCTTCATATTGGATTATAGCTTCCTTTTTAAATGTTGTTATAGACACAGCTGGCAGTATGCAGGTCATACTCCTAGTTCTGGGCTCAGAGATCACTCCTGGTAGGGCTTCGGATACCATACAGCATATGGGGTGTTAGGGATTGAACCCAAGTTGGCTAAATGCAAATCAAGTGCCCTATCCACTGTACTATCACTCTGGCCTGTAAGGTCATAATGATCACACACTTACACAGGTATGAATATTTAGAAAACTGACATTCCTACTCTGTTATTTGTGTACTCAAATAAATAACTTAAAACAGAAAAAGAGGGATGGTTCTAATAGAGCCCGATCAATCAAACACTAATAAGTTCAAACTTGGAAGACAACTATAAATAAATGAAAACCACCTGAGTATGATTTAAACAGGATCATCCCATCCTTGGCTGAACTTCTCACTCTTGCTGGGCACTAGCACATACATGTATACACAGACACGGACTTTAAGCAGCCTGCCCTGCTTTCGCTGGCTCTTGATATTGTGTCATGAGACTTAAATCAGCATCCTGATCACCACTGCCAAACAGACACTAGTGCAAAGAATGGAAACAAGCTGTGGTACAACTGGGACTCCAGCAGAGACTGTGAAGAAGTAAAAACTTGGTATTTCTCATGACACAGAAGGAAGGTTTTTTGCCAAATCTGGGGAAAGGACAATGAGCATTTTCAAAATGGCAGGACGACTGCCTGTGTGTGAAAGAGCGAGTGTGTTTGTCAGCGCCCACCCCGCCTGCAGCCACAGAGCTCCTGGGACCCTTGACACGGGGCCTGGCAGTGTTCTTAGGGCTATCGTGCCTCTCTGAGGGACCTGGCTGCTGTCACAGCAGCTATGGAGAGAAGTTCTTGCCGCTGGGTAATCTGCTACCTCCAGACTGCTGCAAAGGAAGTTCAGCCAGGTTTGTGATGACACAGATATCTAACCTTGGGAATTTGGCTAATGTTTCCTTGACATAAATGTACTGTTCATTGGGATCTCGTGGCTCCAGTGCTATCTACTGAGAGTAGTGTACTGGATGAGAGGGAACACTGGGCCTCCCAAAGTGTGACACATTTAGCTGTGTGTCATCTGGAGTTGTCTACAAGGCCATGCCTAAGCAAGACAAGTGCTTCCTACCTATTATTGCTAAATTCATTTCAAATCCAGTTTGTTTCAGAGTCAAATTAGTCCCAAACAACAGAAATCTTTCAATAGTTGCTTCAGTGGCTGGGGTGGAATCCGAGACAGTGAAGATTTGGGGATGGCTCAAGGTAACTAAAGACTTGCTTCCACATGTTAGCTGCATTCATAGCAGTGACCTTCATTGCTCAATGGAAAACATTCAGTAATGTTTTCCACTGAGTAATGAAATGAATGGTAGATACAGATATCTCATGCAGTTCCCCAAACTGTCCTGAAAGTCAATCCCATTTCTGTATTTACATGAAACACACCTTAGGAAAACATCACGTTGAAGTTCAATGGCCAGACCCAACCTCCATGGGCCACTGTAAATCCAGCTCTGCTCCACAGCCTCCCTTCCACGCACTCTGTGTGGGAGGGTCAGCTCAGCAGGAGATTGAGTTCTCCTGTTCGTCTGAATGAGAGCTTTCCCACGTTCAGAAGTCAACATGCTCTATTTGAGAGCTTAGCTAGCAGAGTAGGACACACTCCCATATCCCGCGGGTTCCCCAGAACCAGCCTCTATCAGTAGGAGGAGTGTAAGAAAGCCTGGACACCCTATTGTCCTTCCCCACTTGTCCTCCTGGCCATCTAGGGTCAAATCTAAAGGGACAGGGATTCACCTGCGTAAACACATTTTGCAGAGCTGAAGCCTAGATTTGACTTTGTGAACTATAAACTTTCCCTGGATTGGATTTAGATACCTGGCGTCAGCTATCTTGTAGTGCTTCAGGTGACGGTTTTCAGAACACCCGTCACACTACCCAGGCTGGGAATGGAAAAACAACTATGAAAACAAATACACCTTAGCCAATCCACCAACTACCCTCCAGATGCGAGGATGGAATTCACTACAGTTCTGTTGTGAACCTTATCTTCTAAATGAAACGATTCTATCTCCTCTAATTGACAGTTAAGACTTTTTAAAACAAAGATAATGTCTTAAATGTCTTTATATACTTCATTATGTTTCTATGCTAAGTGCATTATTCAGGAACTGCAGGTTACTCATGACTATAATTTTTAAGCACTAGCAGTCTTCATTATTTTTTTATTTGGCTTAATTCCAGCAATAGTGAGTCACATTTAACATTGTCTGCTCACAAACAAAAATATCTCTCAATATATTTAGGATAGATTATGTTTATTTTTAATGGAACAATTAAATTTCTAATCTATAAGAGCGCCTGCTCTCATCTCTAGGTATGAGTGTAATTGTGCATTATCTTGAAATTCTAATATTCTGAAAATGGCACAGATACTGTCTTTGGGTTTCTTTTCGGGCTGTAATCTACCATATTGCTTTTCTTTGTAACCTGGAACAAATTTTTATGTTCGAGCTATGCACCTCTGAAAATAGAGGTTGGTAATGAAAACTGTAACACAACATTAACTGTGCTATTGTAAATAGCAATGCTATAAACTTTCTTTATAGAGATCCATCTAATGTAAGTACATAAGAAAGGGCTCAAAAGCCTAAGAAGACTTCACTTATCCTCTTTGATTTTATCTGCGATTCATTTAGCTGCAGCTAGGACAAGTGCCAGCTAATGACCTCCTTTTATATATCTAATTTTCAGTTATGCCTCAGTACTATCATATACACTTCTAAATGAGCCATATTCTTCACAGCTAATTGGTGGGGCCAGTGGAGTGGATCAACGTGCAATGGTACTTTGTCTTATTCCCAGTTTGAGTCCTTACTGGGTATTTAAGCTGACAATGTGAATGCGGCCAGCCTCCAGGTTTCAGCTGTGCTGGCAGCGAAGGCTACTGTGAGAGATGGGCAGTATGGCTTCATGCGTGCCATTCATCAGAGCGAGCCTCACGGAACAGCGTGTCTCTGCACCTCCCGGACCTGGTGTGTGTTGCTTCCTGCTGAGGTCTGGTAGGGAAGGGCAATCACAAGCTGGCGTGTAGTCAAGAAGGAAAGATTTTGGCAAAGTCTTTTCACAAAATAAACTCAGATAAATTCAAAGCAGAGATGACAGTTTTCAATGCCCCATTTTTTGAATTCGAATGTCCCTCTTCACTTAAGTTTTACAATTCATAAGAAACTGCTTCACTTGACATTACCGGAAGCTTGTCTATCACAAGATCTCAAAATCAAACGTTTTTGAATTAAGAAAGAATTGACTTATTTGAAACAGGTGTTCTAATCATTTTGAGGCAGAAACTCTATTGGGTCTTATATAGCTATTTAGCCGCGACAGCCAAGTTGTTTCAAGCAAATTCAGGGGGTGATCAATATCGAAATGTTCGTGTCACTGTGTAATATCCGGTGTTCACGGAGCTTTCATGAATTAATCGCATGGTTATTAATCTATTCCAGTTTTACACATTAAGGGCATTGCCTATGTTTTCTACCTTGAACATTTTTAAATAGTTTGATATTTGAAATCGTGCATATAAATCTTTAAAATTTCCACTTTAAAATTATTCTATTTTGACTTTTGCCATCACGTTGTTCTAGTTTTCAAGAAGAATGAAGAGCAAAGGGATATAGATTTAATAAAAAACTTTCCTTGTACCTTTAGTACATTTAATATAAATTAGACAAGCAATGAATAATGTGCCAGCAGGAATCTGCTCCCGTTGGCATTAATCTCGTAGTTTTATATAGAAACATGACTATTTCCAGCTTCGAGAACACAAATGTGTACTAAGAGAAATGAGTTATAGACCTGACAGATTATAGGCAGGTTAAAATTCAGTTTGAGTTTGCTCGTATTTCAATATTTTATGACAATTCCTAAAATAAATTAGGGGGAAAAATCATTGGCTAGACTTAAAATAGTTTGCTTCAATGTAAATATATTTTATTGCAGCAGTGATCACCAGAAACCACCATTTTAAAAGATCAAAGTCAATGTCAACCTTTGCTTTAAATTTTTTATCTAGAAAACAAATTAAAATAATAGCCAAACTTGAAGCTTGAGGCGGCTTTCTGGTTTTATTGAAGGAGAGGCACTTTCAATTTTATTTTGGGTAATCTTTTATTTGCTTCCGGTTTCCAGATTCATTCTACTCTAAGTCCGTGTGTATATGTTTCATTTTTCCATTTACAAAATTATCCTGGAAGAAATCTCATTGACTTTTACTTTTCATAACTCTTTATGTATCAATATTTAACAGAGGTAGGTAATCATTTCCACGATAGCTGGCCCAATCTTACGTAAAATTAGGCAGGCTAGGAAATTACTTTCATTACTGCCTCTTTCTTTTATTCTTTTCAAAGAGGAAGAAATTAATTCATCTGTTAGGCTACATGTAAAAAAAAATTAGTTCTAATCTTTATATAGTTGTGTAATTTAAATTAGTACCTGATTCTCTAACGTCCACAATTTAGGACAGAAGAGATTCTACTACAGCAACTAATTAAACACTTACTGTAAGGTTAAGTTTTTCATTAAATCGATAGGCCCCTAGTGTCAGTTACAAAGCCCTAATTACTATGCAGTAAATTTAGATTGAATTTGAATTAAGGACTGATTTCAATCTAACCGCAGCATGTAAATATTGTAAATTACTAGAATTACAGTTCAATAAAATTGAATGGATTTCACTTTAGATAAACCAAATGCAAATGAGGAGAAAAAAGATCGGATGAAATTTTCTTTCCACATCCTGCCAAGAAGCGTCACAAATCACATATATAGGATATTGTTTTGGCAATCAGCATGTCACAGCCCAACCGTTCTACCTCCCTTTAACATGTTTTAATATTTGATTATCTATAGTAAAAATGAATAAATTTAATCTCTCCCGAGTGATCAAGCCAAACGATGGTTAATGTGGCCGCTTACTGTGTTGCTTTAGTTTGATGACTGTATTGTTGTACTAAAGCACAGTATGAAATCAGGTTATCAGGTTATAAGTAGCTGGGATAAAATACACACACGCACACAAGCACATGCACGTGCACACACATGCACACACACACACACACACACACTAACTGGAAAATTCAAGATAAACCACATTCTAAGCACAAGCAGATATTTGAAGTTGAAAGGAAAAAAAATCTTAAAATGTACAGACATTAATCTCTAATTGGGAAAAAAAAGCCTAACATTGAAAATAACTGAAATTGTCTGAACCTTTTATGTTGCTTTAAATAAAAAACAAAAAAAATCAAGGAAGCCACGCCACCTTTGATTATACAGGAAAGAAGAACTCAGCACTGATGACTGAGGGGCTGTGTGTTATGTCTGATACTGGTCCACTCCTAATGTTACAATTCTGCTCAGCCTTTAAAAGAGAAGTTGAAAGATTTTTATAATAAGATGAATAATACAGTGGAGATTGATGTGAAAGCTGTTTCTCGCCATTTTTTACTGACATGGGGCTTTCTGACTTAAGCAAAAGATGAGCCCTAGGAAATATAATATATCACAACTATATATGAAGTAAAAAGTCCCTAAAATATTTTAAAGGAACAACTTTTTTTAAAAAAAGTAATTATCTCAGAATTAAACTTTAAATTAGTCTTCCAAAAAAAAAAAAAAAAAGCACTTAAAAATGTCTCTGTAGTGGAAGAACTCTTTACATCTTTCATTTTTAATTCTTACCTATATTTAGCTAAAATTTTCTCTGAAATTATATCTGAGACTTGCAGTGAGTTAGGAAGATTCTACTCTATTAAATCTAAGGACTTCACTCACACAATAACTACGATTTGCCCACCTCCCTTTCTGATGAGGTTCACTCAATTAGCATCATAGTGAGAACAATCTATTTGTGACCACAAATGGTAAAATTATTCCTCTCTCCATAGAGAACTGTCTCAGCAGTCTCAAGCTGTAAAAATAGTAATTAAAATAAAATTCCTAAAAAGGAATATTAACTGGAAAGAAACATACAGGTTGGGACAATTCATTCTGAAATTGTGAGGAATATAATTGTCCAATCTTAAAGTGCCGGTTGATAACAAGTCTTTTTATCAACATAAAACCAAAAATTATTTTTACACTATTTTAAAGACCAAATTGTGATGGAAAATTACATTTTTGTATTTTTCTAAGAAATATCTGTTTTTGTCTGAAAAAGGCAATAATATGGACACACACACAATGAGTTGTTTTTAGCAACAGAATATTCTATTTTGTGGCACAGGCAGACAGCTCACTCTTCCTTAAATATATGTCAGGAGAAGTACTGCCTTTGAGAAATATTCTTTCTTCCATCTTTAGCAGGTTTGTTTTCTGAAGACTTTTAGTCAATGAATCAGATACAATTTAAGAATGGTAAAGGTGTAGAGAGTTATTGAAACAGACAGTAAAACAGAGACATTAAACACTCCATAGATCATTTAGAGACTTTGTAAATGCGTAGGTGGCATTTACAAATAAAAAAAATTAAAAATAAAACAAAGCTAAGAACCACTATTATATTAGTAAGAGAGGCTTTTTAAGGATAACAAATAAAAACAATTTCATCACTAACAAAGCAGTTCTTTATACTAAATCTTCAATGAAACACGCACAAGTAGCTTATATGTAGGAATGTACACTCTTAAATAAGCTCATATTTGCGCACTGAATGCAGAGCCTTACCAGGGCATTCAGAGCACCAACATTCATTTCCTATAAGGGTCCAGAGAAAATGGAACAAAATGAACATATGGGTTGCAGTCAGATAAATTCCATTAAAACCAAAGGACAGGCCATGGAAGATAAAGAGAGTAGTATTTTGTCAGAAACTTAATATTATACACATGCACACAACTTTGCTTTCGAATGATATATTCGTGTAACATATAATGCTATAGAGCTACTTTACTTCATTTAAACAAATCAGCATTTTGTATCAGTGAATTAAATAATTGTAAGGAGAATACACGTAGAAGAATGGTTTTCAATCAAAAGGTAAAAAGGTGAATCTCATCAACTTTTTAAAAACTCTGTCACAACTTTATTCTTGAATGGGAAAAAAGTCAATGTGAATTTTTTACGGACTAAGAACTCACTATTTCTTGGCTGCCTTGAGGTCCACTCCTGCTGGAGAGGCGGGGTGCCTTTTCCATACAAATAGATACCATGATATAAAATCAAGCTGGCAACCCTCTGACTGGCAGGAATCTTTCTAGGAATAAGTTTTCAGGACACTTCAGTGTAAAATGCACCAAGGCAAATGTCAGATTCAATAGGAGATGAAGGTGGCTAGGTTTTAGTGAGCACTTACTATGGGCTAGAGATAGATCTTTTAGCATATGAAGAACCCGAGGCTTGGAGAGGCGACAGGTGTTCATTACTCCTCAGGGACTTGGTGATAGCTGAGGTTTTGAAAAGGAGTCATTCATACTCTTGTTCCCATTCTGGCTACCGGCTATCCACAAGTGAATCAGTCACACAGTAGTTAGGTGTGGATACATATAAAGCCCACTTAAAACTCTCCAGTGTGGACATTCACAGAATGGCGTCCATGTAATGAGGCAGTTTTCAAAAAGGGAATCTTCAACAACAACATACTGTAGAGCTCAGAGCAGATGAAAGCAAACTGTTTAGGAAATTCCCCTTTGAGGAGAGAAGATGATACTGGTGGAAGTTTTGCTTTTTCCTTGGTGCTTGGTTGTCTTGTGTGGATGTGCTTCCATTAGATTGCTTTATACTTCTGATATTTGCATTAAGATGGCCAAATGTATTATAAAACAAAAATATGAATAAATATCTGTAGGTTTTTTATGCTTGTGAGACTCTTCATTTCAAAATATTTCAGCCCTTTTTCTAAAGAAAGCATATGCATTTTTCAGTGGCCTCCGTGTTTGGAGCCTCAAGTAAATAAAATATTGTGGGTGGGGGTACACTGGTGGTGCTCTGGAGTTCAGGGGATGGTGAGGTGCCAGAGATCGGACCAAGGGCTTCTAATACACACAGTTAATTCAGTCCTTGTCATGAAAAATGACAATCATAGTGTCAAAACATTAGTTTCTGATTTGAGTTGGAATTATTTGCTTTACCTTTTTATATCTGTCAGTGTCGCCGACATCTATTAGCCTTGGGACATATATGTATGAAGACAATAAAGTTATATGGAATGAAATCATATATATGTATATGTATAGTTTTCATTTAATTGTGCTTTAATATATGCAGATACACATAATAAAGTTTCATATATAAAACTTATACAGAATGAAGTTACATATATGTGTATGTTTAGAGGTTTCATTTAATTTTGGAGGTTCCCAAGTAGTATTTAGGAAACTCAGGAACCCCTTACAGAAATACAAAGTCAACCAGAAAGTAAATTCTAGATCAATTCAATGCCAAAATCCAAAAATGTTGCGTTCTTCAGACCCTAAGTTGCCAAGAGTTTCTCTGCCTACACTGCTGGTGCTTGGGGGTGTCATGGCTGTAGCTGGCAATATCTGGTAGGGGGCACATGGGTCACCAGAAGAGAGCGCTGCCAGGCAAGTGCAAGGCATGGACCTTCACCCCTGTATTATGTCTCCAGGTTCTTTATTTTAAAACATACCAAAAACCAGTTTAAAAACAAACTCTTTCTTCACATTTGTATACCAATATTGCAGAAAGAAATAAAAATGCCTGACATCTAAATAATACAGGCAACTTATTTAGAGTGGAAATCTTCTAAAATAATATCCTCAATGAATTCACAAATGAAACATATTCCTTATGAATATTATAATTATATGGCTTTTTTGTGAAAATGTCTTATCACTTATGTTATCATTTTATTTTATGTTTGGTTAACATAAAACAACAAAGGCAAGTATCAATAAAATATGAATCTAATTCTCAATGTATCGCTTGATCTTAATCTTGCCCAAGTTAAATCGAATTCCTTCAACATGCTTTTCCAATGTTTAAAATTTTACAGATAGTTACAAGCTTTATAGTTTCAATCTCACATTTTTTGTCATCTTCTGCATGAGCAAAAATTTCCAGGTGTTAATAACCTGAATGAGTAAAAAAATTATTTATGGAATGTAGATGAGAGAATAAAAGCTTACATTTTAAATAAATACAACAGCTTTCTTAATGATTTCATTCCTAGGAGCTAATCTCTCTTCTTTTTAAAATTTTCTTTGTAAGAAAATTGTGAATAAACTCACCACTGGTCCTGCAAGAACTTGCAAAAACACGGAATCACTGAATCAGCTATAATCTTATCTGTGTAATCACAAAAAAAGTTAACAAGACTGGAAATAAATAGTATTGGCCATTGTGATTGCCCAGGCATAACTTCAAATGTTCAGTGACCGGAAGATAAAAATTTTACTCAGGACTTTCAAATATCCTCCCTTAAGTCCTGCACCTACTTCATGGGTTAAAGCAGTTTTATTATTCCCTCACTGTAACCGAAGAAGTTATTCTTCTCTGAGAGTGTATTGTTTACATGGTAATTTTTACAATTCTCTCACTATAACAGAAATGTCGAGGTGGAACTAGAACATACTATCAGAATAAACTGTTGATAAAAAAGAAAGCTAAAGAGCTTATACGGCAACAACAGCTCAGAGAATTTTCAGGCCAACACAACTGGACAAATGATTTTAGTGAAAAGAATTCTGTGAAATCGTCCCCAAAAGATTGCATTTGTTCCCTGTTTGATTTTTATTTACGTTTCAGTGAGAGAGCTCACCTTTAAACAAGAGAGAGAGGTGAGAGCTGGACAGATCCAATCACTTTATTAAAATTCAGGGTTTGGTCCCTCCTCCTGGAAATGATCACAGGGTTCTCTCCACACTGCTGTGTGTCTAGTTTTATATCTGGGTTCTTCTGTACAGGTGATTCGTTATTTGCTTTGTGAAGCCACGGGTTCTACTGGAGAACTCACAGTTTGAAGTCTCAGCCTTTTTGTGACTGGTCTCCTAAGGAGGGTGTTACACACTACTCCAATTAGCATTTTTCCAAGGTGTTCTTAGTGGTTCCCTTGCATGATATTTGAAAATGTCACTGTTTAAAATAACCATACGAAATGAAAAGCTAATATTAGGAATAACTTTTGAAAATAATTTTAAATTTGGCTTCCACAACATGCACTAATTGTGCGGCAAACAGCACGGAATATTCATTTATTTAGAATGTTCCCTGCTTTCAGAATGCCTGCAATTTGTCATTTCATTCAACTGCATGCAAAAAATAGAGAGAGAGAGAGAGAGAGAGAGAAAATCTAGAAAAGGAAAACTTCCATGAGAATGTGCAGGGCATTACTTATTTATATGTAAAGCCTTTATTCTATTTTGTTATTTTAGATTAAATCCCGTTTCAATTCTATTCTCTGAGGGAAGCATTAACAGTTTGAGCTCAGCATGAAAACCATCAAACACTTGAGCTGAAATTTAGATTGGGCAATTTTGTCTGGTGAAGTAGAAAGGGCCATGTGGACTGGTGAGGAACAGAACGCTGTGGAAAGGCAGATGTTTTAATAACGTGTTGTCTGGAGGGAGCCTTGCAGCTCTAAATTTAAATCTCTTGATATTGTTAAAGAAAGTATGATGGAGAGAAAAGATCCCTGATTCACAGAAAGGATCCATGAACTTCTGCCTTTGCCATGAGTGCAGAGGGTTGAAAACCAGCCAGGATATTTTGAAAAGCAAGGATTGAAATTAAAAAAAAAAAAATCAAATCTGCAACTAACAAATACAGACAGCGAGGGAGGCAGTTCTCGACTTCCGAATGGGGACACACACACACCATGGGACAATGGGTACTGGATCATTTAGGCAGCCTAGAGGGAGGCTGGCAAAATACAAAAAGAAATTGAGTCCGGCTTAATGATGACATTTGAACAAAAGACCATACTAATGTATGTCTTTAAATTTTGTTTTGATAGCTTTTTTCAAAAGGAGGTTATTATCATACCGTATGATAATGTTACCTTAAAATAAACTCCAAGCTTGGAGCACATTTGCATTTTATGGATGGATTTTCATGAGCAAAACTATAATTGTTGCTTTTTGAAGAGAATGGCTACACATAAAGTACCCCTCGCCTCCCAATATGCTCATTTATAAGCTCTGTCCCATTAAGGATAATTGAAATATTTGCCACTAGCATTTAATTGATATGATTATCATTTTTATGGAATGTTTGGAGACAACTTTTAATATAATACAGAGCATTTCTCATGTACACGAGCAGGCTGTGAATAGTTCTCCATTATTAATGATTTAAATAGGCAACCTTGTCTGTCTGCAAAGCTGAGGCATGTTTAAGCCTCCACTAAAGCTCGGAACCCACACTCCAAAGTCTAACTTGTGTTCTCCTCTTTTCTTTTTAACCCCCATGATTCACGACCGAGAAATCGGGATGAGTAATTGGAAACATCATCAGCGACAATGAATCACACCCAAAGCTCATGTTCTGATGCTTTCCAATTAGTTGGATCCGGAATTTTTTGTTGTTGCTGCTAGCAGCTATTTGGTGACTGAAGACTTTAAGTCCCAATATAAATAGCTTTACTTATATAAGACAATTCTTTTAAAAAACAAAGGTTCCGGGGCCGGAGTGATAGTCCAGCGGGTAGGGCCTTTGCCTTGCACGCGACCAGCCTATGCCGGCTGGGTTCGATCCCGGCATCCCATAAGGTCCCCCTAGCACTGCCAGGAGTAATTCCTGAGTGCAGAGCCAGGAGTAACCTCTGAGCATTGCCAGGTATGACCCAAAAAAGAAAAAAAGAAAGGTTCCATCTGGGAGCAATCATCAGGTTTTGTTTTGGGTGGCCTTGATTACTTGGCAAATGGGAAAGCTCATTTAGGAACACAAATATAGCATAAATAGGTTTTAGAGTGGTCGGATTTTTAATTTTCAGGACTAACTGCTTCCCCTTATTAACTACACAAAATTTCAATTCTTTCCTGATTTCGCAGGTCCAGCACTTTAAAAAGTGGTAATAAATAAGGTAGAACCTTATTCCAAAATCTATTCTCCAGATACACTTTGAGATATTGCTACTGCTGAGGCCATCATGATTGGTCTTTCACCCACTTTCAGCACACATATCCCATCCAGAGCGATCATTTCAACCACTATGACAACAGCGCTGCAAGCACCATCTTTAAAGACAAATAACTACAGTTCTGCCCCGTGAGCTTACACATTCCTATGCCACCGTCACAGTCATCTAGCTGCACTAGCATCTTGGGGTTCCCAGACTTCGGGATGGTGATGGCTGCAGCCTGAGCCAGCCCAAATCACATTCACCCTCTTTTCCAGCTTTGCAATTTAATATTCATTGAGCCCCGGTTGCCTATATTATCAATGTCAAAAAACTCAAAAGTCTTATCTTTAACTTTCATTCTGGAGCTTCAAAAGAGCTTTGAATTTGCATCTTACTCTAGGGAAGGTGTAGCTTAAAAACATTTTTTTCTTTTTTCTTTTTGCCCAGCTTGCTCCATTAATTTCTGAGGAAAATGCACCTCCTGCTGTGAAGATGACAGTTCTCAACCTTGGTGTTTTTACAGGATGTCCCTCCTCAGGGAATAGTCAGCCCCTTTCAGAATCCCGCTGGAACCGCTCCCTGCTGGGTAATCAGCTCCTCACTCTGCTAAGGGGAGGCTTCAGTGGGATAAACCCCATGGCCTTCTACCGAGCCCCAGCAAAGGAGACCATCAGGCTTTGGGAAGGTTGGAGGAGTGCAGAAATCCATCTTAACTGATCACCTACATTCAGTTTGAAGGATAATTGCCCATGCCGACGCCGGCTTGGTTATTAGAGGCACTTAATACTTTTCCCTTGACTAGAAGGCTTTAACTTAAAACAATCTTCATCATAGCTATCAAATATTTTCCCCCAATTACTTCCATTGAGTCAGGACCGAAATTCATTTTATAATGATTATCTGACTCAGGTAGAGCTGATTTTCTGTAGCTCTGGGCTGAAGCCACTGACAAGGGCATGATAAGGCTTATTTTTGCAGCAGTTTTCAGCGCAGCTAAATCAGCAGATAATGGCATCTATGATGCAGAGTGATTCTGACCTAAAGCCCCTCTCTTTGTCAATGTGCCTCACATCTCAAATATGCCACAGAGGCAAAAATATTCAGGAGACGAATCTCCACTGATGCCAGGGACAGAAAGGACAGCTTTAGGGACTCTTGATTTTCCCTCTTCCGATCAATTAACAGCAATTGCTCAACAAACCACCCCAGAACTCTGCTCCATTCTTCACTGCATCCTTATGTGCATGAGAACTAGCTAAAAAATTCCAGAGACAGAATTTAATTGCTGACTTTGTTTTGGAGGCACCAACGGTTAGATAAGGACCCAAGGAAGACAACAACTAGAACTTATGAAAGCTCAGTCAGAGGGAAATATCAGAGCTACCATTCCTTGGGCACTTGGAGATGAAAAGGGACCTGTTTGCTGGTGAGACTCCCAGAGAGATCAGCCATTTGGTACAAGGACAAATGTAATTTTTAAACATTCATCAAGAGCTCATGCAAATAGATCTAAGATAGGTCTATAGTTTTCTGTTTATTGAGGACCCCACTGTTACACATTCCAGGACATTCATTGTATGAACATTTGTTGAAAGGGGTTTTTAGATTCCCGAGACTCAAGATTGCCTTCACTGGCCCAGGCTGACTATAGCAGGGAGTAGAAGAGGTTTGCCCCCAGCTCAGCAAAGCAACTCGGAACACATACACTTTGGCTGTTAGATTAAAAAAACATGAAAGAAAAGTTGAAGTTTCTTTCATGGAAAGATGGAAAATTTCTTTCCTTTTTTTTTTAATAGGTCACACTTGGCAATGCTTAGGGATTACTCTTGACTCTGCATTCAGGAATTACTCCTGGCAGTGCTTGATGGACCAGATTGGATGCCAGGAATCAAGGTAAATGCCCTACCTGCTGTACTATATCTCCAGCCCTGAAATTTTCAAGATCGTATACTCGCTACTGACATACCCAATACGCAATCACTACACGGGTAAGTGGTGTCTTGATTTGGTATGCGGACAGAATCTATTCCCTTAGATCTAGATTGTGTATGCTTAACACATAGAGATAGTATTGAATTACAGTTGTGTTGATGGTTACATGATAAGGGGATAGCCTGAGAATGAGCTCTCAGTAGCCCATTTTGTGAGGTTAGCCAGGATGTACCATGTATGTTTACAAACAATGGTTTTCTTACTCAACAATGACCGCAGCCTGAACTCTGGCTGTGACAAACATCTATAAAGGTAATGGGTCTTTGTCTCTCTTTTGAAACTTGATATTCTATTTAGTAGGGCTATATGCATTACATCTAATTGAAAATACTTTCATTATAATAATTTTATTAAATATTATTTATCTTGATATTGAACTTTTGGCACTTACATTTTATGTCTAACAAAGCGTGTATCTCAGTCATAAGCAGGTTTAAGCAAAATTACACATATATAAATAATTCCTAAGCTATTTCTACTCTTTTTTTTTTTTTTTGCTTTTTTGGGTCACACCCGGCGATGCTCAGGGGTTACTCCTGGCTCTGCACTCAGGAATTACTCCTGGCGGTGCTCGGGGGACCATATGGGATGCCGGGATCAAACCCGGCCGGCACAGGCCGGCCGCGTGCAAGGCAAATGCCCTACCCGCTGGGCTATTGCTCCGCCCTATTTCTACTCTTATAATCAAAATTTTTGAAAAAGCTGTATAAAAATGTAGTAACTTATCAAACTTCCATGAAAAGTCAATGAGTAATTTGAGTCATTCTGATTTTCCCCTCAAGAAAATCCACATTCTCTACGCTAAAGATGAAATGCTTATCCTTTTTTCTTTAGGTATCAAAATTTGTCGCAAGATCTCTAAGTCCTCCAGATTCATGACTTCCTGAGACCCTCCATCTTACATCTCTTTGGTTTTCTTCATTGTCACTGTCCCCTTTCTTAAGCACTTGACCAAAATCTTTTAACTGCCTCTTATAAATCAGTGTCCAAATGAGTATATACATGACTTTCATGTGGAGCAATTTTTTACATAAGAGTCTGGGCACGAGTCCAAGGGTATGAAACATCCACAATCATTTTAGACTTACAGGACACATCCATGGAGAAGTGTCTGAATTGAGTGAGCCTGAAGGTCTCACTCAAACAATAAAAGCTTCTAAGACTTGAACCCAGGTCCTTCTATACATATAAAGTCAAAGTTTTGCTGTTTTTCTCTTTGCTTGCTTTCTCTCTAACTTCAACATGTTTGCTTAACAGTCACTGAAGTACCAACTCTGATGCTGAAGTGAGAGGCATGAGTTCCTGTCCTTGAATCTTCACTGAGATTATTGCAAAAATAAGATTCTAAGTGAAATATGTAACTCATCAAATAATACAGATTTTCCTCAACTAACACTGAGGTTATATCTTAATAACTCCATAAGTTTAAGTTTCCTGTCAATGCCATATTTTCTTCAGTGCATCTACCACACATCAGTTACTACCTTCAACATGCTCAGGGCTCTTGCATTAGTCTATACTGTGCAAGACCATCCGCTCAGGTCAAGTTTTAAATGCACTGTTGAAGACTGCCTGCCTTTTGTTGGTTTCTGACCTCAAAGCAGAAGGTTCTAGAGTGTTTTGTAGAGTGTTGCTCTGTAATCTTGTGATGGTGTGGTGGGCGGAACACTACCACTGCTCAATGTCCTGAAAGGGTATCAAGCCATCTATACAAGTCCAGGTAAATAGCAAAATGCAAAATTTAAATTAAGTTTTCTACTGAATGAGTCATTACCAGCATTATAAAATACAGGACCATTTTAATGATACTGCTATGACTATGGGGTTTTGGCCTATACCTGGCTGTGCTTAGGGTTAACTCCTGGCTCTGCATTCAGGAATTATTTCTGTTTATGTTCATGAGACCATGTTGGGTGTCGGGTATTGTTGCAGGACTCCTATAAGAGCCTCTGCATCTGCTCTGGATTGCCTCCTGCGAATCACTTCGTAAATAAGGGGGTAGTCTAAATGCGGCAGTTTATCTGACTATGTATTCTGTACTGGCTGGTATAAATATTCTCTCATGCTACCACAATCATTGTGGGACTAGCTAGATCTTACCAGCATATTTGCCTGGCCATGTTGGATCTCTAAGTAATTAGGCCAGAGAGAAATGCTGTTTGCCTCCAAGTAAGCAAGCATGGCTCCCTGATAACTCAAAGGCAACTAAAATACAAAACTACTGTGAAGTAGATGAGACTTGTGAAGGCTTGGAGAAATATTTAACTGGCATTAGTATTAGTCTTTGGTATAGAGACATGCCATCTCAGAAACCCCCTTCTCTACCCTATAAAGGCATTTCCAGGCAGATCTTGGCTCAAAATATTAGCATATAATAGGGCCTAGGTGAGGTGCTGGGAGAAATTACCTAAGGGCATTTAACCTTTCCTGCTTCCTATAATAGTGGGAGGTCTGAGTTGCAAGGGTATAAAACCAGCCTGCTTCCTCTCTCTCCTGCCTTTCCTCTTTTTGCCATTTTGGCTTCCCTTGGCATTTTGTTTCTCTGTCCTCTCCATTCTCTGTTGGGCCTCAACACATGGTGGCAGCCATCTTGGCCTACACGTGGCTGGGGCCTAGCTGGGAACCCAGAGTCTGGAGGTTTTCCCTGCTCTTGGATTGTTTATTGGAACCTGTGATAAGTAAAGCCTTTTAAAACTGCATCAGATTCCTGAGTCTTCATCCATTCCCTGCCGGCTGCCGGCTTTGGAGGTAGAAGGGAACTCGCTTCCTGGCACTGTTGGGACTTCGACGGCGGCCCCGACAGGGTATGGATTCTGGGTTGGACAAATGCAAGGCAAGTACCCTATATTCTGTCTACCCAGTAATGATGCATCATGTGACAGTGGAAATCCAGAGTCAAAATGCTTTGGCAGATTCAGCACCATTAGCCCTAACGCTTCTTCTATTCTAGTAGTATCCAGAAACACATCTTAGGGGAGTTTGAATTGGCAAAGCCACTTTCTAAGCCCATTTCAGTGTTCAGGCTCTCTATGCAGTGGCAAAAAATTTGTTCTTTACAAGTGACTTGGCTTATCACCAAGTATTTGGTGTGAAATAACTAGCCCAATGTGTGTGTGTGTGTGTGTGTGTGTGTGTGTGTGTGTGTGTGTGTGTGTGTGTGTGCGAAGATTGGAAGATTAACCAGAACTTTCAGTGGAACAACCAAAATATATACCTTATCCTCAGAATCAATTCTCTATCAGGTCTCAGTAAACTAAAAGTAATCAGAGCCACTTCATTTTTTCAACATAAAACATTGTGTAGTTGAAACCCTGCCCCTCAAGGTTGCAGGTGTGGCTGTGGTGCTCGGCTGCATCAGCAGGTGGCAGACAGGACACACACTTGTCTACAACCAGGGCTCTACCCTGTGGGCCCTAGATGGTTGATGGTCTAACATAGAAAAAGACTGGGCCCCCTGGGGGTGAACCCAGAGCCGTGGCAGAGCTTAGCAAGCTACCCGTGGTATATTCAATATGCCATAAACAGTAACAATATGGACCTCCTCATTCCCAATGAATGGAGACGTTACCAGCACCCACTTGAGCAAACCGATGAACAATGGGAAGACAAGTGACAAGTGACAAGTGTAGTTGAAACTACCTGCTTGATCTTAAAATAATGTATTTCAAAGATCAATAAATAGTCTACAATGGTCTACTTAGAACCATTTTCAGTCATTCACCATTGAAGCTATCTTTTATTTTCCTCAGCTGGTAAAACTTAAATTGCTTTGATAGAAAAAGACACAGATGCTGGGAAGGAAAATATTTAATCACTCAATATACTATATTCTGAGATAAGTCATACCTTTTTAGTGTTAAACCATGTGCTGTATACAAAATCATTACACTTAATAAGAAATCACTGTAGACACTACGATATTTTTTGCTGATGTGTACATCATAATTCAATTTCTAATTAATGTTTTAAGGACTTCAATGTAAAGTTACATGAATTGCAATTTAATAAAATAGAATGCTAAGAATTCTTCATTTTGGGAAGTAGAAAAACATAATTAAATAAAAATGCATAAAATGCTGTTATTTTATTTTTTAATTTTTTTAAAATTTTTTTATTTTTAAAATTACAAAGATATACAATTAAAAAGTTCATATTTGGGTTTTGGTCAAACAGTGTTCCAGCACCCATCCCGCCACCAGTGCCCATCTCCCACCACCAACGTCCCCGGTTCCCTCCCCCTCCCCCCAGCCCTGCTCCATGGCAGGTTCTTGATTTCTTTCCATTTCTCTCTCTTTCTCTTTTCCCTTCCCCTCCAGACCATGGATTACAGAACATACATTAAAGGGTTGTCATGTGTATCTTTATGCCTCTATTTAATGCTCAGTTCTAGGTTGGCATTAGTACCCTCAACAATTGTTAGCACACTGTTCCATTTCTGTCTTACCTAGCCTCTGAATCCCACACGTTTGTGATAATTTCCACCTTTGACAGGATCTCCTGATATATGTTTCACTTGACCTTGGATATTGGTATCATAATATGTACCTATATATTTATGTTATAAAATGCTGTTATTTTAAAATGAGGGGCCGGAGCGATAGCCTAGCGGGTAGGGCGTTTGTCTTGCAGCGGGCCGGCCTATGCTGGCCTGGGTTCGATTCCCGGCATCCCATATGGTCCCCGAGCACCGCCAGGAGTAATTCCTGAGTGCAGAGCCAGGAGTAACCCCTGAGCATCGCCGGTGTGACCCAAAAAAAAAAAAAAAAAAATGTATAGTAACAGGAAATGAACCAGATAGATTAGGTTTACATTCAACTCTTCACAACATTATTTTTTTGGAATGGCATTTATATTTAGTTAGATTCATGCAAGACTTCAGAAATAAATTGCCTATGATTTTCCCATCAGTTTACTCCTCTGGCTATGAACTGTGTTTTACCATTTTTAATTCTAATTCTCTTGTTCCTATGTTGAGAACTGCTCTTTGTTCCTCTGTTGACACCCAATTTGAAAAACAAGAACATCCAAATTTTCTTTAAAAGCAGTGGCAGGGACAGAGTAATAGTGAGGCAAGTAGAGAAGTTACCTTACAGGAGCCTGAGCTGGCTTTGATCCCTGGCATCTCCTGTGGTCCCCAGCACCACAAGGAGTAATTCCAGAGTGCAGAGTCAGAAAGAATCCCTCAGCATCTCTGTAAGTAGTCCCCAACCAAAAAAACGAAAGACAGACAAAAACCCAAACGTCAGTGAAGAAAATACCTAAAATCAACTGATTATAAACAAAATATTTCTGTTCAAATTACAACAGTATGTTATTTGAGCTAATATTAAAACATTTTCCCTTAAATTTATAGATGAGTTATAAAAGAAATGATGAAAAGTGAATTAGATAGAAAACAAAGATGATGAAATGATTTTGACAAGACGGTAATGAAGTTTACTTCAGCTCAAATATAAGCACAACTAAACAGTAGTTGGTATAAGGTCATAAATCATAACACTGTATCTCTAAAATCAAAGATAGAGCATCCGATAAGCAAAAATTGCAGGACAACTATAGTTTCAAGAGAGTTATTTGACAAAAATTTTTTACATTTTAGCCATTTGTGCCAGACACTTGTTGTTCAATAATTTACTAATTTTACAAAGATAGCCACTAATTTATGTCTTTAATGGAATAAAAAAAGCCTGACAGTCAAATCAATAGCTTAGATTTACAAGCCGATCTACCAGAAAGAAACAGAAGACATTTTTGTAAATATGAGGAAAAGGATGCATTGAAACGAGGTGAATAAACTGAGGACATTTCCCAAAGCTGTGTTTATAGTGAAAACTGAGGTTACCCCATGCCAAGCCGAGTGCAAACAGTTGGCGCTAAGGCAATGTGCTAGCAAAAGAAAAACCCTTTGATAAAAGACTGAAATGGAGGTTGGAATGAGGTTCACATCATTCCAGGCCCACATCAAGGACTTGGCAGAAAGTCAACAACTAGAAACAGCTCTGACTTCGTTTGTTGACTATAGGTCTCCACCACACAATATGGGAACAGAATCCTAGCACCAATGCGTCATGCTACACCAAAGCACTTGTGAACTGGAAGCTAGAGAACTGCAAATGGAGAGGCTGAAGGAGAAACATACTGATGAAGACGAAAGAGGAAGGATGAGCTCAGCCTCAAAGGGAATGGTACTCCCAGCTGGTGCTGAAACAGGGGAGAGGTTAGTCCTTGGCTGTGCACAACAGTGCAAAGATTGTAAATACATTTTCAGCCAGTGTGGGGGCGTATAAAAGACCGCAAAGGAAGAGAATGAAACTCCTGAGCTAATAAGTAAGGAACGCTAGGAGTGTATGCTTTAAATTCCATATAATGCTTGGGATCAGAGCAAATGATGTTGGGAGTGGTACTGTCTAAATTATTTACCCAGGGAATACTTTAAAATACTGGGATAACTTTGTTTTTATGAACCAGGTGAAAGTATTGAAAGCTATTACTACCACCCAAGAACACAGATTGTAAATGTAAGATATTTTACCACTAGTAAACAAAAGCTAACTCACAGTTTATAAAAGTATGAAATCTCTTTTTTCTTTCTCCCCTAATTTTAACAATATTCCTTTCACCTTATATCCTAGGCTCTAGATTTACAATTTCCTTGAAAAGGAAGGCTCATTTCTCATATCCTTCAACCAGCCACACTTAAATATTTTCTATTAATCAGGTGCTTTTTTAATGCGATGTATTTTTAACCCAACTTAATTATTTCAATGTCCTATTTAATATTTTATCCACAGAAATGAGACCATCAGTATAACCGTCTTCTAGCAAACTACATTTGTGATGCAAGTAGCATCTATAAATGAAGCATCAGAAATCCATGACAAAGATGGCAAACTGAATGTAGTACTGAAAAATATGGGAACTCAGCATTCTGTGGTCAAATTGAATGGATTTTCAAGTTTTTATTTAAATATAATATAGATTGCAAAATGTTTTCTTAGCATATACACAGTTAATTCATAGAAAGAGAAATGTATTATTAGTTTCTATTTTTTTTATAGTTTAGGTAACAGTCTTTATGGTTTAAAGTTCTAGTCTCTTTTCCATCACCAAAGTATCCAAGGTCTTCCATAAACTGTCCTATGTCACTTTTAATCCATCTCTCCCCTTTAGAAACAATATTGTTAGCATGTCTGTGGCTTCAACACAGAGGACGCATTGTATTATTTTTCCCCTAAACACAAAACAGCTTAAAAGATTTGAGAGGCTAGCAAGAAAGACCCTATGGCATGTGTCAAGGGATCTCCAAATAATTGGATAAAATAAAAGTAGTGTGCTAACAGGTTCAACATATTGTAAGAAAAAAAAAGAACTGGATGGAAATGTGAGAAGAATATTTCACTTCAACCTATAAATGTTTGGGAGCAGTATTTCACATTTTGAGCAATTGTTTTCCTACACATCAATTTAAAATATGTAATGATATGTTTGGTCTCATATGGAAAATCAGAAAGCCATATAAAATGCATAAACTCTATAATTGTGCTGGCTTGTTTTTCTAATATAGAACAAGTGCAGTGATTTAAAATAGTCTAAATAGTTTTTAGTATCTGACTGTGATGTGTTCTTCCTTTTTGCCTTTCCTAGAATTTCTTGTAATATAATAATGGATTCTCAAAGAATAAATTGCAGATACACACGCAGTCACTGAAAAGTGTAGGCGGTTCTCAGCATGATGTAATCACACAGTGACACCAAGTTTCCTGATAACACCATAGTCCTGAATTCCATAGACTCAGCCTCTGCCACTACAACAGGGTCCACCCACAGGAGGAGGCTGGCAGGAAAGCAATGAGTAGGAATATGCCATAGCAAGAAGGATGGGGCTACTGCTCCATTTGAAACTCAAGTGTGGAGACTTGTGACACTTCAAGGAAGGAAGGAGTGTTGGAATGAGGAGGGCCATTTGCCAAGGAAAAGCAAGAGGCATTGCCCCAGCAGGACAGAAGGTCATTGTCTGTGCACCTGTCTTTCACTCTGTGACTCTGTTTCTAGCTACTCATGTCCTCATCTGAAGCTTCTGCTCTCAGATGCTTCTAAAGAAGCTACACTAATATGGGACTGCAAAGAGGGACTTAAGGCTTAGTCTGAGAGCTGCTGACCTTTGCAAATACATGTGCACAGAGCCCATGACTGGCCTGGTGGAAGAGTTCCTACTTGGCATGCCTGAAGCTCCAAGTTCCTGTCTTGACACTGCCCCACTTGCCAGGTCTGATCTCAGAAAGTCATTTGTGGTTCCTGACACTATACACAAGTAAGCGGTTCCTTGTGCACTGCAACCAAAGTCTGTGATAGCCGTAGCCCTACAACTCAATGTATACAGTATGGTGACCAACAGCACAATCGCCTTGACTACAGGTGCAGATCCTGGAAGCATTGTCATTCAATCTGCATCTCCTGGTCATTGCAACAAAGTAAACAGGAAAAGAAGGGAGGTAAAATGTTAAGAATCATTGAACAGGATCTGGAGAGATAAAACAGCAGATAAGGCATTGGCCTTGACACAGCCAACACAAACATGCTCTCTAGCACCATATAGTCTCCAGAGCCCTGCCAGGATTGATCCCTGAACAAAGACAGGAGGAATCCTTGAGCACTATAGGGTGTGGCTTAAAAGCAGAAAGATTAAAAATGTGTATATGTCAGGCTAGAGACATAATACAGGCAGAAAGGCACTTGCCTTGCTTGCAGTCCACCCTGATTGGAGTTGCTAATATCATATTTGGTTTCTGAGCACTGCCAGGGGTTACTCCTGAATCAAAAAGACAGAAATGGGGCCTGAACAAAGGGACGAGTTCTGTCCAAACCCTCAGGACTGAATATGGCTTGTGAAACTTATATTTCATGAATAATTGTCATGGACTCCTGAATCTGATGAGGAAAATTATTACCTATGAATATTTCTATATACTAGTATAATTTCATAACTGTTTCATAGGTCTTAGTTTCATTTGACTTCACATGTATGAGATGACATATTTTTAGAGAATAGAAATTTAAAGAGAATAAGAAAGAAAGATGATTTCTAAGTAGAGGTACTCGTGGCCTACATCAAATTAGTCTTCTGGAAATTCTAGAATACAAAATGGTCAGATAAATACTCAGGAATGTATTAGTTGATTTCATATTTATAAATTAGAATAGAACTTGTGATAGATTTGTGAAATCATCAAGGTTTTGTTTTCATTTTTCTCAACATATCTAACATTCTCTCCATTAAATGAAATGATCATGGAAATAAATTTTGATAGGAGTGGCTTCAATATTTTGATGACTATATCATAACCTTTGAATAATTAATTTGGATACTCAGACGGTATATAGAATTAACTAAAAAATGGATAAGGATCACAAACACATGGGTTGAAACTATAGCACTCAGAAGAAAATGCAAAAAGAAAATTTGCTTGGTATTGAATTAGATCATTGTTTAGGTCCTTGTTTCTTAGATATGGCACCATAAGCAAAAAAATAAATTAATGAACTTGATCAAACTTATATTTATACTTCATAAAATAATCAAGAAATTGGTAAGATGACTCAGAATTAGATAACACCTTTGCACACCATCATCACATGATATTTTATTCAGCAGGTGTGAATAACTCTTACAGCAATAAAAATAGGTCAACACATTGAAAAATGGCAAAAAAAAGGAAGGCTTCTCAAAAAAGATACATAGATGGTCACTAAGCAATGAAAGAAGCAAAATATCAGTGTAATTTGGGAACCACTAATCAAAACAATGAGCTACTAATTCATAGTTACTAGCATGGTTATAATACAAATTCAAGCAATAAATATTATTTGGGGAGATGTGGAGAAACTGAATTCATGCATTACTGGTAAAATCACACAGTTATTTGGGGTAATAGTTTGGCAGTTTTCCAAAAATTCTGAGAAATAAATTGCCCTTGATTCAGTAACGTACTCCTGAGCACATACCTAAGAGAGAGGAAGCATATTCATAGAAATACTTGCACACACAAATCATTACAGAAGCCTGACAGTATTCAAGAAAGAGCACAGAATACAAATATCCTTTATGAGTGCATAAATGAAATGTGATCTATCATATTACGTGTGCATATACCTATGTAGATTTGTATATATATGTCTGATTTGTACATACACAAATTTATACAAATACATAATTTAGCAATAAAAAAGGAATAAAGTATTGACATACAGCATGATATGAGTGTAACTTGAAGACACAGTGCTAAGCGAAAGAATCCAGGTACAAAGAACCACTAAGTGTATGATTTCATTTGTATAAACCTACCAAATAGGTGAATTCATAGAGATGGAAAGTAGATGTCTGCGTATTACCAGGGGGAGCAGAGAGTGATTGGTAACTGACGACTACAAGGCATTTGGTGAGGGTTAAAAAGTCCTTAAATAATGGCTTTCAAATAAAGGTATTTGGTTAAGGAGCTATTAAGGGGAGAGAAAGAATAGGAGAAAGAGAAGAGACAGAATTCCATAAAGTTATAAGATAATTCACTCTAGAGTAGAGCGATATCACTGCCGGGAGTCATTACGAGTACAGAGCCAGGAATAACCCCTGAACATCACCGGGTGTAATCCAAAGAGCCAAAAAACAAAAAAAAAAAAGAAGAAGATATATGATAGTTGTATCATATGTGTGAAATATTATTTCTAGTTGTACAGTTTCAAAAAGTGAATTTTATGCCATGTGAATTATGCCTCAGTAACATTGCTAGATTAAGATATTTACTCCTGACAATTATGATAACCAAAATTGCATTATTTCCATTGTAAAAAGAGTTTTAAGATAGAAAATATTATATATTATGGAATAATTAGAAATGAATAGACTAGAACAGGGGAAAAGGAAATAAGAAACATGACAAATGCAAACAGGTTATCAAAGATTCACAAATGGTGATGAAACAGAATCCACAGCTGAAGAGAAGTGACATTTATTAAGGGAAAGCCAGGATTTCACTAGGGAGGTTCTATGGGAGAGATATTACATAGGAATAGAGCAGTATAAGAAAAAGAAAAAGGAAGGGCCAGGGAGAGAAGGCATGTGTGGGGCTGGAAAATCGTAGGTTCTTCAGTTAGCCAGATCCGTAAGACTCTTTAGAGAAGCATTAGTTCAGAATAATGGAATAAGTCAAGCCAACGGTCTTCAAACAAAGCTGAGATAGACATGCCTAATAGGTGAGCAACGCAGAATAATGCAAGTTCTTTGTATGTTATGAAGCAGTTATAAAAGGAAAAAGAAGAATGGACCCTGAGGCACATACTGGGTTGAAACATAGATTAAGACCGGACATATTTGGATTTCAGAAAGGACAATTATTTTAAATGTGAAAACCTCATTTTATTGATCAGTACTTTCCTTCTGACCCTGAGGAACAGTAAAATTCTCTCTTAGAAAAAACTATTTGAGATTGATTCATTTCTGTTGTCTTCACTTCAGATACTTTGTAAATACTGAAAAGAATATGCCATCATAATTTTAACCTAATATTATATATATATGCGTATGCAGATTTAAAAAGACAAGCAGGTTATTCTTCTCTTTATAAATCATTTTGTGTGTAGGAGGGTTAATTTAGAATACTTTACAAAGTAAATGCCAGTCATGCTTTTTAACATTTGCTCTAACCGTCACATATGTAGAAGACATAGAAAATAAAGCAATATATTTATACTTAATGTTTAGTTTGAAAGAAAGCTATGCATTGGAATAAGAAAAATTGAACGGAGGTAATTTTCTGCTTTCATTTTATGATAAAAATGGAATTCACACTTAAAAACTAGTATTCCTTATACTAGTAAGAGCCTGGCAAGCTACCTGTGTCGTATTTGATATGCCAAATACCAGTAACAATTACAGACCTCATTCCCATCACCTGATGGAATGGTTTGAGGCTCTTTATGTTCCTGGAGCAAGCAGGTGCCCTTGGGCTCTACTTGCATGAGACAGGTCATAGGAGATGTTACTGGTGCCCGCTTGAGCAAATTGATGATGAACGGGAAGACAGTGATACAGTGATTCCTTATGTGTAATCTCTTAAAATTATTTTAGTAATTTGGACTGGAGCAATAGTACAGCATGCAGTACTGTCTCTGCATGTGGTCAAGCTGGATTCCATTCCTGGCACTGTATTTGTCATGAGTGATCCCTGAGCACAGAGTTAGGAGTAAGCCCTGAGGACAGCTAGGTGTGTCTCCAAAATCAGAGCAACAAGCAAAATGTTTCCAAATCACTCAATTAAATTATTTTTCATAAGATATAAAATGAGAGAGCAGTAACTTAAATTCTATGTTGTATACTATAAAATCTTAAGCTATGTTTTTTCTTTGTACCTGTACTTTTATTGTGCTACCAGCTTCTTTATTTTCTATATTACCTCTCATGTGACATACAGAATATCCACCATGTCTGCTACAAAGAGAAAATCAATAAAAATAGCATGAAGAGCTGTGGTAAGCCTGCTTTTGATGAATTATGTCCTTAAAGATATACCCTGTATGTGACCTAAAATGTATTGGTTAGTAACAACTGTTTCTCTAATATCAATAATACAATATTCTCTTGAACTGCCCCTGAAGTGACAGAGTTTAATTGAGAGAGCCCTAAACAATAAATTGACAACCAAGGAGGGAAAATAATGAAATTGACTCAAACTTTCAAAATAAATAATTCTAAACTTGAGGAAAACATATTGATGTCTCCGTTCACTCTGCCTTTTCTTTGACTTATGTCCTTCATAATAAGCTGCATATCCCGGGAATTCTTACTTCACCAAATTTAAGCTTGAATATTGCCCACTGACATTTACCTTTCTATAGACGATTCAATATTAAGAAATTAAAAATGAACAGAAGACATTTTGAAAGGCACTTCCACTATTTAAAATCATTATTTTTTCTTGTAAAAGACAAACTTTGAATATACCCTCTCTATTAGACCTCATGAAATTTACCTTGTTTTAGGTCATTTTATCATCAATTAAGTTATTGAGGAACTCTAACACTTTGACAGACTTTCTCTAGAGAAATTATACCCCTATATTGATCAAATCTACAGGACAGGAAATCATTACTGAATCTTCAAACCACTAACAGTATGAAGACTCCATATGGAGTCTTTTAAATATGCCTATAATCTTCTGTAACTATTTTGAATTATATTTCTTAATTAATCAGATAATGGTAGTGTAGGATTAAGCACTTATTTATTTTCTAAAGTTAATATATAAAGTTAATTCAAAGTTTTTAGAGCTCTTTTGTCTGGGGTCACATCTGGTGGTAGCCACTCCTGGCTCTTTGCCCCGGAATCACTCATGGTAGTGTTTAGGGAACCATATGTGAAATTAAGGATGAAGCTAGAGTAAGTCTTGTGCAAACCAAGTGCTAAACCCTTGTACTATTTCTCTGGCCCTTTTTAGAAAGTGTCTTAGAGAAAAGTCTGAACAATGTTCAGATATCAACAAATCTATAACCTCCATTCATTAATATAATTACCTGGCGCTATATAATCGGGCCGCATGCAAGGCAAACGCCCCCCCTCCCCCGCTGGACTATCTCTCTGGCCCCCTGCCTTCACCTTTTTATAGGTAGAGATTTCTACCTTTGAGAGTTTCTTGAATGGATCCTAACGTATTTTACCTTTTTGGGGAAAAGATTGGTTTTATTTTTTACTCTGTGATTCAAATATCTGCGATAGCGGGAAAGACATTTGCCTTTGAAGTGCCTGACCTGTGTTCAAAAACCGGCATCCTATATGGTCCCCTGAGCACCGGCAGGAGTGGTTCCTGAGTGCAGAGCCATGAGTAACCCCTGAGTATTGCTGGGTGTGACCCAAAAAGCAAAACAAATAATCAGTGATCAATATCTATAGATACTAGAAAATGTTAGCTCCTAGCCTGATGTTCATGTAGTCCAGAATTGCTTTTTAGTATAGTGTTTTCCTACTTCATTTTAATAATAATAATAATAATAATAATAATAATTATTATTATTATTATTATTATTATTCAGCAAAGCCTGGCAAGCTACCCATGTTTTATTTGTTATGCCAAAAACTAGTAACAATTCTGGACCTCAATTCCATGACCTGAAGAATGATTTGAGGCTCTTCCTGTCCCTGGAGCAAGCAGATGCCCTTGGACTACACTTGCTTGTGACAGGACATATGGAGATGTTACTGGTGCCTGCTGGAGCGAATCAATGAACTACGGGAAGACAGTGATACAGTGATATAATCTTGACATCAGTTTAGTAGACTACCTGCTCTGTCAGGGACCTTCTAATTTCCCCATCTTGCCCTCAAATATATGATATAAGTATGAATATATTAGCTTAGAATTCTGAGTCTTGGGAATGGAGCAGTGCAGCAGGTACTTGTCTTGCATGTTGCCAACCCAGGTTCAATACCTGGCATCACATATAGTTCCCTGAACTTGACCAGAAGTGATCCATGAGTGCAAAGCCAGAAGTAAGCCCTGAACACTGTCGGGTGTGGCCCAAAACCAAATGAAAAAAAATCCTGACTATTATTTGGTCAATATAAAATGTATCAAAAGAAAATGTCAATTTTTGACCAAATATGTTACAGTACACCTGTTGCATTTTCTAAGGTCTCATAATGCATTTGTTTATTCCCAGATTTTAAATTTCTATGTCTTTATGGTTTGTTCAGATAAGGATAAAATGTTCTAAGAACTTGAAATGAATAGGTTAGTGGACCAAATTCTCTAGACAATTCAGGGATGAACTGAAACTTCCTGTATTCGTAAGTTCCTGAGTACTGGTGTAGAGTCTGATAGAATTTTGTTTTGTTTGGAGGCCACACCCTGCAGTTTTCAGAGCTTACTCCATGTTATAAGCTCAGAGATTACTCTTGGAGGGCTCAGGGGACTGTATGAGATACCAGATACGAAACCCAGGTTGCTTACATATAGAACAAGTGACCAGGCTCTCTGATATCACTTGTATGCCATACTTTCAGGTAAAAATTAAAAACCCTACTTTGTATACATTCTGTATAATATCATAAAGCTCAGGGACAGCTGACTCTTTTCCATTTTCATTGCGTTATATATACACCATTGCTCTACTCATTTTCAGTATTATTTCTTTTTTTTCTTTTATAATTTTATTTTTATTTTTATTTATCTTTTTATAACTTTTTTATTTTTACAATTACAAAGATATACAATTAAAAAGTTCATATTTGGGTTTTGGTCATACAGTGTTCCAGCACCCATCCTGCCACCAGTGCCCATCTCCCACCACCAACGTCCCGGTTCCCTCCCCTCTCCCAGCCCTGCTCCATGGCAGGTTCTTTATTTCTTTCCATTTCTCTCTCTTTCTCTTTTCCTTCCCCTCCAGACTATGAATTACAGAACATACATTAAAGGGTTGTCATGTGTATCTTTTTGCCTCTATTTAATGCCCAGTTCTAGGTTGGTATTAGTACCCTCAACAATTGTTAGCACACTGTTCCATTTTCTGTCTTACCTAGCCTCTGACTCCCATTATTTTGTGATAATTTCCACCTTTGACAAGACCTCCTGATATATGTTTCACTTGACCTTGGATATTGGTATCTTAATATGTACATATATATTTATGTTATGCAGATAAATGCAGTCATTCTGTGTCTGTCTCTCTCCTTCTGGCTAATTTCACTCAACATAATCTTCTCCATGTCCATCCATTTATAGACAAATTTTATAACTTCATTTTTCCTAATAGCTGCATGGTATTCCATTGTGTAGATGTACCAAGCTTCTTTTCTTGATTTCTGTGTTTAGGAAAGACCAAATTGCTCCCACTATTATAATATGGTCCTATTTTTTTAAAACAAATCTAGTCAACAATATGAAAAGTTAAGTTGAAAATGCATACTTCTTTTATACCTTGATTATTCTTGTTCACTGTAAAATAATTAAATTTCCTATTAGCTGGTCCTGTTAAGAACTGATGGCACAATGTTTTATTATCCTATGAAAAGTGTTCAATTAATTATATGTTGATGTGAAAATTACCACACAAGTTAATTTCATAAAAGTTCTGAATCCTTATTGCATATACATATATGAATTTTATTAAATTTAGGGTTGGGTTCAAAGTTCAAAGTTATCACATAAACAAGTATATAAGGTACATGTCTTGCATTCAATAAAATAATTTTCAATTAATAAAAATTTATATAGCTTGCAAATGATGAAGTTAAGTTGAATCCACCCTAAAACATTTCCTTCTTTTAATTCTTTTTTAAGTTCAGTGAATACATTTTAAACTATAAGTTAATGATATCATTAAGAAGCTGACAATATAGAAGATGCCCAATAGTCCCTATATATTATAATGTCATTTCATTATAATTTTGAAAAGACAAGTTTTGCTCATGACTTCTTGTTGAGCATGACATCTTAAAGAGTTATCAATGAAAATAATAATTCAATTATTAAATTTTAAACTGCTGTGTATTTTAAATATCTTCTGAGGTATTTATTATTTTATAAACCTTTGTCAAATGTTATTCAAACATCTTTGTATCACATGTGAAATATTGCCAGGTAAGACCACCGATCAGAGGCTTGATATGGGTGTTAGAACTTTCAGCAGTTTGTAGACTGATGATAGCAAACTCATAATTATCTATTCTCAGAGCCAACTGCCCAGAAAACAGCACTTAGAACAGATGAAGAGAATCCTCTTTTCTCACTCATCTAGATTAATAGGCTGCTCTCTCCTGCACAGCTTCTCTATGACTCATTCTGCCCCTCAAAGAAAAAAATGATAATAAGCAGTATGGGCTTTAGTAACTTATCACACATTTTTTAATCTATACTATTTATGTTAAAAATACTGTTTAGCACCTATTTCAATACAGTTCTAATTCAGATGCTGATGCATCATTATTGTTTTTGGGGACCTCCCAAGCAGTGTATTGGAGATTCATTACTTATTGCCCGGTACTTATTCCTGGACAAACCAACATGAGTACACTGAGCGGCCCAAAGGATGTAATGTTTTTCAGGCCCTGTGGGCTGAGCATTGTTGGGGATCTCCAGGGGTGCACTGAGTGGTGTTCAGGAGCCCTACAGAGTCAAGACATGGTAGATATATGTATTTGTACTTAACTCCCCTAGTCCCAACAGAGGATGCAGCATGTTCTAGGTAAGGTGATCTGTTATCCTGAAGTTGAATACGGAGTGAATTTGGTCTGAGGATGAATATAAGCCAGTTCCAAATGAGTGCTCAGGCAGATGCACAGGAAAGGGCACCCAAAGGGACATTTTAGGATGTGCAATGCCACATTTTAGGATATGCAATGACACAGAGGCAGTATGGTTGGCACCCAGAAACCTTCCTGAGTTGTTTAAGTTGTCTAAATTGGATTTCATAAGAGACCTAAGGGGCTGATAAGAATATTGGTCGGGCTGTGAGGATCTACAGATAAGTAGACTCAACTCAGCTAGCTGTAAAGACATGGCTCCCACAAGTCTTCACAACTCTCTACAGGAAGTTTTTGGGATCGCAGCTCACAGATGAAGAATGTGATGTGGTGATCTGGGGTAGGACCTTGATTCCTTAAGATTTGCTAGAAAACATCCAAGTGGAAGGGTCTTATTTCTATCCCAAGATTCTCTGGACACTGGAATGTAAGGTTCTCTTGGAAATTCTATTACTCATTGGATTGTTTCTGGATGACAAGAGGCAAGCACTCACTTGCCTGTAGCTAATCCCAGTGAAATCTATCTGTGAAAGTCTTGACTTATTTTTTAAAATTTAGTTCTTGGGGCCAGAACAATACTACAGTGGGTGAGGTGTTTGTCTTGCACATGGCTAACCATGGTTTAATCCCTGGCATTCCATGTGGTTCCCTGAACCTTACTAGGAGTGATTTCTTGAGTGCAGAGTAAGAAGCAAAACCTGAGGCATGTCCCTCAAGCCCCAAAATAAATAAATTCATTAAATTAAAAAATTAGTCTGAATTATGCAATGATTGGGGCAGTTAGTTGGATTGAAGTCTTCTGTTGCTTTCAGATCATACAACATAGACCAGTGTATAATAAATAAAGTTCATAGAAAGCTATTATTCTTCTAGTGCTCAGTATCACTTATGGTCTCTTCTCCCTGCACCCCTCTGGGGGCAAACCATGGTTTGAGACTCATAGGAACTAAAGGGGCCTCTCAGGCCTCTTCTTTTTTTCTTCCAACCACTCTTCATTAACTTAAGAGTTGTGGTGTGAGAAAGCTCAAATAAAGCACTCACTTGCCTCTAGCTAACCTCAGTGAAATACATGGTCTCTTGAACCCCACCCGGTGTGATCTCTGAGTAAAGAGTCAGAAGTCAGCCATAAGCACTGCCGGGTAAGGCCTAATTACCAAATTTGATCCACTGATCATCCCCATCCCAACTGCTATCATCATTGCCTGTTAGGATCTGGTGCCAGTTTCCTGCACGTAGATTTTTAGGTACCATTTCCTCCACTTTGCCTCACCCACCCATTCTGTCAGAAAACATAATTCCGTACTCAGAACTCAACTTTGGAGAGCTTCAATGTCCTTCTGCCTCCCCTCAAGCTTCCCTCTTCCTGGTGACTAACTCAATCCATTCTTTGGCCTCGGCAGGGCTGACCATTCGGCCATCTGTCTCGCCTTCACTTCTATCCTAGTTTGTACCCATGGTCCTACATCATTCCACATTGTCATCTTTTTTTTTTACTATACTCTCCCATTCTCACATGCATTTATTTGTTCTTTTCACATCTATTTGAGAAACCTCATCCCCCATAAATAACATGCTGTGAGGTTTCCTGACATAGAACTTTTGGAGAAAATCTTGGCACACTTTGAATATTCACAGTCAACAACATGCATTTCTCTAGTTTTCCCTAAATGCAGTGGTTGTTTTCAATGTTCCTTGCTTTGCACAATCCCCAGGATTATCATTTCTCGGTGCTTTCAACACTTCCTCTATAAAACAATCTCCTGTCTGCAATCAATAAAACCTCTTAGTGTTGACACCTATCACGTCCTCTTTCCTGCTTATACAATGTGAGCTTCCTTTTCTCAGTCTATATTTTTACACTGACTTGCTAGATCTCACTGCTACCCATTTTCTCAAGAAGTTTGCACTGTCACTGAAAGCAGCCACCCTTGATTTCACTCTTCCCCTTGTACACCATCGTAGCAGCTTCTTGAGTTCCACTCACGTTTGAACAGAGCTATCTGGCTCAGGAACCCAATTTTGTCTTCCACACTTCAGAATAACTTTCATTCCTGTAAATTTTACCCATCAAAGATCTGTTGCAGATGCTATCAAAAACATACTTGGTGTCTGTTTCCTTTAGGGAACATTTCACAATCTTCCTCTCACTGATCTTCCTCTCACTGATAGTGAGAAATCTTCTGGTGAAATATTCTTTTTCTTCTCTTCCTTCCATGAGGAATCTACAAGAATGTACAAGAATTGTAGATCCATGAAGATCTACAAGAACCTTACCCTTCATGTTTCTTTTCTACTTTTTGGTTGATTCCATCTCTGTCTCTTTTACCAATGGCTCCTTCACTGCTTCTTGGTGAGAGTTCTTCGGGATTCTTGGTGTTCTGGACTTCCACCCTCTTACTCACCTACTTCCTCTCCTCAAATCATTTTAAATCCATGTACTGTCTCCCTCTTCTACTCAGATGCCTTCACCTTCACACTTTCCTCCATCCTATACTGGTATTAAAACATCCTACTCTCTCTTCCATATCCTGTGACTCTTTCCCGTATCAGAGTGATGGTGTTTATTAGAAATTCAATCTCATCACTCTCCTATCACATCTGCCATTGGTTTCTCATTGCACTTATAAGAAAGATCAAATTTCTTTAATGGGATCCACAAGACCCTGGGTGACCTGTCCTTTGTACCTTGTGCCAGTATGGACTCATCCTGCATCCTCGGCTCTCTGTGCCTCAGATATACTGTTCTCTTCTAGCTTACACGAATGTACCAGGAAGTCCAGCATGTCTACAAGCTGCCTGTGATTGCTCTGCTTCTAAAACGCTCCCCGCTTCTCACAATGCCCACTTAGGCATCACCCTTGCTTCAGTAACAATCATCTGATATTTTGCTTCTTGCCCCCATGCTATAGATGGTGGCTTGTTACATCTACATCAAGATGAAGGATCAGAGTGATAGTCCAGTAGGGAGGGCACTTGCCTTGCACACAGCCAACTCAGGTTTGATCCTTGGCATCCCACAGGGTCCCCGAGCACCTCCAGGAGCAGAGCCAGGAGAAACTCCCAAGACTACGCCAGGTGTGAACCAAAAAGAAAAATAAAAAATACATATACATACAGACTAACCAAGAGGCTTTTTGGCATCTTTCAAGACAATGTGTAGAAGCACAGCATAGGTAGAAATGTCATGATCCTCAATACCTAGCAAAAACATTCCCAGAGCACAAATATTTGTTAAAAAGGAGAATGCTGCTTACATTAAACTTCTTTAGATAAAGACTAAAATTGCTTTTAACTCTTCCTTTTTGTTACCATTATTCTGATTAATTATAGCCTATAGCTGAAAATTATTACAGAGGCAGATCCAAATTGAGATTTTTGTTCTCCTTAGTGACACTACAATGATGGAAACAGTAGTTCTGGAATAATGCATCCAGAAGGAAGAATGAAGACTGGAAAGCCACTGTGGTGTTTTCTATGCTTTTACCCAAATAAAAGGTTGTCACAACAGGAGCAAATTTAAATGACATTAGCAGAAGATCAGACACTGATGTCATCAGAACAAGTTGGGATATAGCAGAAGCTCAAGGACCCAGAGAGGCCAAAAGATATGGAATATAAACACTTCTCAAATTCCCAGAATCCAGAAGAATTGACCATCTGGAGTGCAAAGAAACAGTTCTTTTCTTTTTAAAATAAGTATTCTGACCCTAATAAGAAAGCATGTGTTTTTCAGAGTTTATTATTATTATCATTCTCGTTATTAATAAATAATAAATATAAATATAAAATAATAATATATAAAATAATAATAATAAAGAGAGTCCCACCCTACAGCCATCTATTTCAAGCCCAGGTATGCCTGATCCAGAGACTCAGTTCCATGGGGGTAGAGCTGCTACCGGCTCTCCCTGTGCCCAGGTAATCATGAGGCACCCAGAGGGAAGGCGGGTTCCTAGCCCTGGCCCACCATCCCAGCTGAGCCTCGCAAGAAGCCAGAGGAACTCCCACACCATGATGGCCGCCATTTTCCACATCCGGACTCCACAGCTCATCAGAGTTCCACCCAGCAGAAAAGTTGATCTTTCCCTTGGGGCCGGAGCGATAGCCCAGTGGGTAGGGCGTTTGCCTTGCATGCGGCCAGCCTGTGCCGGCTTGGGTTCGATCCCTGGCATCCCATATGGTCCCCCGAGCACCGCCAGGGAGTAATTCCTGAGTGAAGAGCCAGGAGAAACCCCTGAGCATTGCTGGGTGTGACCCAAAAAGACAAAAAAAAAAAAAAGTTGATCTTTCCCCAGCTCATCCCCAGATCATCTATAAATGCATGAGATGAGAGGCTACTAAAAGAGTATCCCTCCTGCACGGCAGAGCCTGGCAAGCTACCCATGTTGTATATGATATGCCAAATACCAGTAACAGTTAGAGACCTCATTTCCCTGACCTGAAAGAATGGTTTGAGGCTCTTCATGTTCCTGGGAGAGCAGTTGCCCTTGGGCTACACTAGTATGTGATAGAACATATGGAGATGTTACTGGTGCCCGCTCAAGCAAATCAATGAGCAATGGGAATACAAGTGATACAAATAAAGTGATTGTTATTATTACTATTGTCATCATCATCATTATTATTACTATTAACTCTTTGGATCAAACCCAGCGATTCTCAGGGGTTACTCCTGGCTCTACACTTCTAGAGGTTCTCAGGGACCATATGGAATGCTGGGGTTTGAACCCAGGTCAGCTGCATGCAAGGCAAATACCCTGCCCAATGTACTATTGCTCTGGTCCCCAGAGGCTCTTTTTCTGCTCTTATTTCTTATTACTCTGAAAGTGTTGACAAAATATATTACTCAGGCAGCTGAATTAAAAAATGCTAATCCCTAGGAATGGAAAACGTCTTATCTATGGATTATTGTATTGATAGAACTCCATTTTACATACAAATATTTGTGGTGATATTATCAGAGAACACAGAACAGATGTCCATGGGTTTCAAAAGCTTGGCCTGTCCATGCTAGAAACACTATTATAGCTATTATAGCATATTCATATTATAGCTAGTAAGTAAATGAGAATATCATTGAAATCTAACATTTCTACAACATACTAACAATGAGTTCAATGAACAATGCAGCCAAAAGTATCTTTTTGACCATATTCTTTCTGTACTATAAGACAACTATGTTCCAGATATCAATTACTGAAGGAAAAATAAATGTGAGAACAAGTAAAATGTCATCAGTCATGAGAGACTGAATAAACTACGGCACATAAAATACAAAAAGAGTAGAAGATAAGCATCCCTTTAAAACTACTAATTAAACCACAAACTAGCTTTATATCTTGCATAGAACATAAAAATATATGCCCAAGGTTTTATTTTATTTACATTAATGCTTATTGTGGAAGCACAGTTCACAATACTTTTATAAAATGTGCCATGTGACTTTGCTCCTTGAGTGAAAGAGATTGTTATTGAATTTTATTTAGGCTTTATTCACATAAATGATGAATTTTTTCTAAAGAAGACACCTGAACACCTTGATGCTATGGAAATATCAAATAAATTAAGTTCTCTTGTTACATCTATCACACGGCAGAGCCAGGCAAGCTACCCGTGTCATATTTGATACGCCAAAAACAGTAACAATTATAGACCTCATTCCCATGACCTGAAGGAATGGTTTGAGGCTCTTTGTGTCCCTGGAGTGAGCAGATGCCCTTGGCTACACTAGCATGTGACAGGACGTGTGGAGATGTTACTGGTGCCCACTCGAGAAAATCAATGAACAACAGGAAGACAAGTGATACAAAACAAGTGATACAAGTGTTACATTTATGTCTGTTCTAGCTTTCCACACTTATCTCACTTATCTTTCCGTTGTTCATTGATTTAGTTGAGCCGGTACCAGTAACATCTCCATTCATTGGGAATGAGGTCTACTATTGTTACTGTTTTGGGCATATATTGAATACACCACGGGTAGCTTGCCAGGCTTTACCTTGACTCTGGGTTTATCCCAGGGGCCCAGTACATATTATCAAGATAATCACATTAACAATAATAAGTAATAAAATACTTGCAACTTCTATAAATTTACTTTCATACTGCTCTTCATTTTATACTCCTTTTCAAGTAATTAGAATGCAAATAATAATGATATTATTGTTGGGCAATAATTATTAGATTATCTCTTTCATGAAAGCCATATTGTGTTGGCAGACAAACATAAGTCCCATCTCAAGATGAATTACCACCATCCCAAGTAAGCTCAGCTCAACCCACCAGCAAAATAGAAGAAAAACAGTGTGTAGCATATTCCTTAGTGAAACAGAAAACTACAGCCTATATGTGCCCAAACATTCATACTCTTAATTTCCTGAGTGTACTTTTAGTTTCTAATAATTTGGAGAAAGGTAAGAGGTGAAGAAGTCAGAAAATAAAGTGTAAGAATATAGTGTGGAATTCTAGTTATTTGTATACCTATAAGACATATAGCCATTCATTTGCATTCCAATAACACCTGTGACATTTAGACTCTCTCCACAATCCCTGCTTCTGCTCTACTTCTCGTGTATGCCAGAGTCTCTCCAAACAGAATCAGAGCCTGGAAATATCGAGCACTCAGAGAGTATATCATGAAGCAAATAGTACATTTCTATGTTTTTTCTTTCAATTTTCATAAATTGGTTAATAAAATAATATGCTTAGGAATATTCACAAATTTTACATCAAAAACCTTTGTTACCTTGCAGGGTTATGGGCGATAGGAATAAATTCATTTTATAAAACTTTAACCATGGTTTCATAATCTATATCCCATGGTACTCTAACAAAAAAACTATATTTACAGATAACCTCATGAAATGCACTTTGCTTGCAGGTGGATGGGGAAAATGTGTTCTTAATAGCACATACACCTCTGATTTGCATTTCACAAACTCAAGCATACCGAAAATTTTCATTCACATAGTTTGCTCATACTTGCAAGATATTTTTTCCTAGCAACATTTATCATTCCTGTTTAATGAACCAATGAAAGTATTTTACGTGTATACCTCTTCAATATAAAAATCTCCTAAGTAATTAGTGGATTTCAAAAACTTCTGGCAGCTTGCCACTTGATACCAGCTAACTCTGACTGATGTTATAAGAAATATGAGTTTCAGGTTAAAGACCTGATATTCTGAATTTGTCCTTAAATATTCTGAATTTGTCCTTTTTAAATTTCTTTATTCATTTACTCATCTTATTCCATTCTCTTCTTCCTCCCTCCTAGCCTCCTTTTTATCCTTAGCCTTCCATATTTTCTTCTCTCCCTTCCTTACCTTACTACCTTTCTTCTTACCATCTTTCCTTCCTTTCTTCTTTGCTTACCCTCTTTCCTCCCTTCACTGTCTTCCCTCTCCTTCCTTCCTTCCTTCCTTCCTTCCTTCCTTCCTTTCCTTCCTTCCTTCCTTCCTTCCTTCCTTCCTTCCTTCCTTCCTTCCTTCCTTCCTTCCTTCCTTCCTTCCTTCCTTCCTTCCTTCCTTCCTTCCTTCCTTCCTTCCTTCCTTCCTTCCTTCCTTCCTTCCTTCCTCCTCCTCCCTCCCCTCCCTCCCTCCCTCCCTCCTCCTCCCTCCCTCCCTTCCTTCCTTCCTTCCTTCCTTCCTTCCTTCCTTCCTCCTTCCTTCCTGCCTGTCTTCCTTCCTTCCTTCCTTCCTCCATTCCTCCCTCCCTCCCTTCCTCCTGCCTGGCTGCCTTCTTGCCTTCCTTCACCTCCATCTTTATCACTTATGTTTTGTGATTTGTAACATTGTTCACTTTTCAATAAAGACAGAGAATACAAAATATCAGCTACATACACTTTGTACATAGAAGTGTCATGGCTTTTGGGAGGGTGCAGAGCAAGTGTAAAAAGGAAAGATAGGTGTTTGACAGCTTCTTAGAAGTAATTCTGCAAGTATGACAGGATAGCTTGAAAACCAGAAAACAAGTTATTCCGTTAGACAGGGCTATCAGAGCACCTGATCCACATGGCCACTTACCATTGCTGGCACATCTTGGTAGTCCATGCCTGAGCTCCAGGTAGACCAGCTGCCCCAAACTCAGCATACAGGTAAGGTACCTCAGTCCCTTGGTTCTATCAACATGGAGAACTAGGGCCACTGAGGCTTCTTAGGAAGTACTTCATGGAAAATGACTTTTGCCCTGGAGAAAGAAAAGAATTCCTTATACAGAGGTCAACAAATAATACAGATTTACCAAAAGTAATTAGTAAGCATAAATTAAATTTTTATAGATAATTCTTATATTTATAAATACTTATTGTATGCATACTAAAGACTATTTATGAAAAATATAAAAGTGATCAAATGTTTAGGTAATTGTTCAATTATACGTATGCAATAATCAATGACTACCAGCAGCAAATTATCCAGACATATTCCTAGAGTCTAAATAGGATGGAACCATTCATATCATCCTCTCATTCAAACACAAGAGTGTGCGGGGTATGAAGCCACACAACTGTATGTTTCAGCAATCAAAGGAGACGAGAACTTATCTTTTGCCTTTCTCTGTAGCCAGGCTTCAGGGTGCCCCAACTGTGGTGGTGGTAGCTCCAGGAAGACAGGGACCACAGTGACATGAGCACACGATGGCCTCAATACAGGCACCAAATATATGATTCCCAACATGGCATACATAGGTTTAAAGCTTGGTGAATGGCAATTTGCTTTGTGGTGAGTGTTAGGTAATTACACTTCCTGAGGACTGTTTTCTCAGTGTATAACTGATAGTGTCTCTTCTTGTAAATCCTCTGCTAACAGGAAGTCTACCCCAGCAAACCTTTTTGAAAACAAGCCCAATCTGAAACTTATAAAGGAGAAAATTCACATGACATATAAAAGCCTGGCAGACTTTTACTCCATCAAGGGCTAGGACATCCAGCTGTCATGGACTCTGGATTTTAAAGACCCCTGGCAGAAGTTTTCATGTTCTTTGAGGCAGAAATGGCCTTGATCATTCTGGGATCCCACCCTATAGCCATCTATTTGAAGCCCAGTTATGCCTGATCCAGAGACTCAGATCCACGGGGCAGAGCTGCTACCGGCTCTCCTTGTGCCCAGCTGATCATGAGGTGCCCAGGAGGGAAGGCAGGTTCTAGACCTGGCCTGCCATCCCAGCAGAGCCTTGCAAGAAGCCAGAGGAACCCCCAAACCATGAGGGCCGCCATTTTCAACATCTGGACTCCACAGCTTGTCAGAGCTTCACCCAGCAGTAAAGCTGATCTTTCCCTGTCTCACATACGCAAAAGCAGCTGCACAGTCCATCAATAAATGCTCAAGGTGAGAGGTGGGATACAATAGTATCCCACCCGCATGGCAGAGCCTGGCAAGCTACCCATGTCGTATTTGATATGTCGAAAACCAGTAACAATTATAGACCTCATTCCCATGACCTGATGGAATGGTTTGAGGCTCTTTATGTTTCTGGAGTGAGCAGATGCCCTTGGGCTACACTAGCATGTGACAGAACGTATGGAGATGTTACTGATGCCTGCTAGAGCAAATCCATGAACAATGGGAAGACAAGTGATACAAGTGATACATTATGGGCTGATGGACACCAAAAGACTTTCAGGAGACACTGAGACTGACAGTCAGGAAGGATGTTCGACATCAAATATTGGGAATAACAAGGGATTCACCATCCAGGTCGGTTGAGAATTTGCTAAGGAAATATATAGACATATTATACTTTCCTTAAGCTCTGTATTCTTTTGCATATGGTGTCAGTGGGATAGATAATTTAAGTGAGGGTTCCTGCCCTGTGGGAAGCAAAGTATATACAGAACAATCTGGAAGGTCCTGAAGAAACTCTCAGTGTGCACCAAAATAATGTCTAACTTAAATAAAACAATCAAAGTTCCTGTTTTATAGATGCATATTGATACACATTAGCCTGAGCAACTACACATCAGTATTTTTTAAGAGTCGCTACCAAAGTAACAATAATGATCAAATGGGCATCTATATGTAAATGCATTATATACTATAAAATAAGACATGGGACATACTAACTAGATCTTAAACAAGCATAGAAAATAGAAATACTATGAATTAAAATATACTGTATATTTCAACTCACAATATAATTAAAATTTAGAATTTATACATATATTTGTAAACTAAGAGTATATATTTATAGTTATGTATTTTTCACTTGGAATGCGAACATATTTTTTGAAGGAAATGAGAAATATATTGACATACATATTTGCAGGTCTGTACTTCAATTCCTCAAGGCTATATTTTATCTTCAAATAACAGGAATTTAAATTTTTTAAAGAATGAGAATGGAGATGAGGGATGGGGACCACAAGGAAGATCGAACCTTAGAGAAACATCAGGGACCTTCCTGTCCCTGATGAGGACTTAGATGACTGGACCAGACAGTTATGCTCTGCTGGATTCTCATGACTGAATAACCTACCACCAACCACTAGATCCACTAAGAGACTCAGTAACTTGAGACCTGACCTCTCTATGTCTCTCTTGAACCAGAGAACTGAGTTCTTTGGGCTGTGACCTTTGAAACCTTTCCTTCGGATGTCTTAGTCAGTACTCAAGAAGAACTGAGTAGTCTAGATCTCTGACCTTAACCTTTGATCCCTCACTACTAATTCAGGGTAAATTTCCCAACCTAAGGAAGGGTTCCCAATTAGGTTCTCATTTTTTCTTTTACTTTTTCTGTTTGTTTTGAATTTTGGGTCATTTTCAGCAGTGTTTAGGACTTACTTCTGGCTCTGTGCTCAAGTAGCACTCCTGGTAGTGTTCAAACAACCATAGGCAGTTCCAGGGATAGAACTTGGGAAGGCCACATGCAGGAAAAGCACATAAACCTCTGAACTCCTTCTATAGTTAACATGTTTTTGTGCTGCTCTGATACTAGAGTTAGAACACTTCTTAAAAATAATTAATGTAATCATGTCTATATATCTAAACCATATCCCAGTTTTTATAGCATTCAAAAACACTGGATACTGGAACTCGTTTTAGAGCTTGGATTACATTGCATTATTTGCTTTCCTGGGTAGGTAGAGATGGGTATGCACATAGAGTATGCAAATGTGTTTCCTTCCCAAATACCTGTTCCTCGACAGCTTTCTGCCTCTACAGTGAGTGCGCCAGGGAGAAATGTGAGCTTTCATGGCATCCTCTCTGAATTTGGTTGCATCGGCAGCATGTAATGGAGATTATAGCTAAATAAATGAGTTAATAGTCAACCTTCTAGAAATGGCTGTATTTAGCTGTTAGGGTAATGTTAACTTCACTCTGGTATTAGTAATCTCATCAACTTTTTTGGTTAGGGATGGATAAATAACTAGCTTTTAGTATGTAAATTACCAACAAAAACGTTTTGCAGAAAATGGGTCAGGTTAGAGATGTAAATGAGTAAATGAGGCCTAAAATGTCTCATTAGGTTTTGAATTGCCTTTTTTTCCCAAGCATTATAAATCTTGCAAGCTTTTTGGGGTAATTTTCTTGCTTGAATAAGCTAGCATGGTCTTTCCAATAATAAATGAAAATACTTCTCATAACTAATTCTGCTTGAAAAAAAATAAAGCAAATTGAATATTGAAGTGCAATTTATTTTAAAGTTACTCAATCTTTTAGTTTCCTAATATTTCTAGAGACTAAGTCACTCAGCCTGCACACAAATATCTCATAAAATATGCCATGTTTCAGTATGAAGCAGTAGCTGCAAGGCCCTCTCATTTCAAATCAATTGCATATTTGGAGGACACTTCTCAGAAGTTCAGACAGATAGTTCAGCAGGGCACCTAAGTCTTTGAGAAGAAATTGGTCTGTGCTTTAGCAGAAAGTACCTCTGGTTCCTTATAATGACCATTATAAATAAATATATTCCCCAAAATACTAAACAGAAACATGGATTTACTCAGAGCATGGCCATTGGGCCGGCTGACAAAGAGGAATGATCACTATAGAGCTAAAAGTCAGGGCCAACCGATCTGGATCTTTTCAGACCCCTCTAAACAGCGACTCATAACAAAATGAGTCTGGCTCCCAGCAATTACAAAACCTGACTTTTACCCCATTGGTTTATTCATCTGCAAACCACTAATCCATGGCAGCCTACATTAGCATTGTGTGACCACGTAGGATGTGCTGCTATGTCTGTTCATCTCTCACAATGGCGCCCATGTAGAGGCAGCAGAGCAAATCAAGTTCTTGACAGGAGGCTGAATTTGCATTGCTCTAAAAGCTGCAAATGTGAAATAGTAAATATACGGCTACAGCGGCTACCTATACTTAACGAGTTTAAAAACCTAAAAGGACAATCAATCAACCTACGGTCTTTGGGTTTGCTTCTGTGTTGGGCCTAACAGGATAAACAAATGAAGTCCATGATTATAAAACCACATTAGATCACTTTCTTCTTAATTGTCAGTAATAACCAATATCACCATTTGCTGCCACTGTAGAAAAACAACGCTCGCTAAAAATACCACTCTCAGGCTGGCCTACTCCCCAGACATCCTTCTTAATGCAGTGCTGGAACAGCCTGGGTGATGGATCTTTGCCAGTCCAAGTACTTTCTATTTACCCTGAGCAGTGTAAATGATCATGTAGCTGCATAGTCCACATTTTCTTACAAAATAGATCGTATTGATTCATTAATTTTATGTATTTAGAAAAAAAGAGTGGGCAACTCGAGACTTCACTGAAGTATCTCCTTTAAATGATTCTAAATTGTCTACTGGAGATTCATAGGCAAAATAAAGGAAGCTCGTATAAGTTTTAGCAAGACAAGGTGGCACACTTTTCACTACTACTATTTAACATTGCTGGAAGTCCTAGCCATAGCAATTAGGCAAGAAAGAAATATTAAATGCAAACAGCTTGGAAAGGAAGAAGTTAAACTCTCATTCTATGTAGAGGGTACTAAGAAAACCACAAAGACCACCAAAAAAACTCCTAGGACAACAGACCTGTCTAGTAAAGTGTTTGGTTATAAAATCAATGCACAGAAAAAAAAATCAATGCACAGAAGTCCAGAGCTTTCTGTATGCAAATAATGCAATGAAAGAGAGAGAAATTAAAAATTTCCTTTGTACTTTTGATTTCTCCTATACCTATGTCTCTCAAGCAGTTGTGAACAAGTGTTAGAGAAAACCATATTCCTCCTAGTTCATTCATCCTTAGATCTATTTTGAGGACCATAGCTTGAACTAGTGACAATATCCTTGAAGTATCAGAAAGTATCAGCAATACTGTGACGAGCATGAGAAAATGCTCCCAAAAGAAAATCTTTGCAGTTTCTTTGGTATTGCTCCTCTGTATGAACATGAGTTTGCTGTACAATCTTTGGCAAATATATAGGTTATATATTTATCACAGCATAAAGGATTCTATATACCTAGTAGGAGGCTGTGGAGTAATGTAATAAATTAAATTTGTTTGTCTTTGGCCACACCCAGCTTTTTTTTCAGAGCGTAGACCTGGTTCTGAGTGACGGGATCATCCCTGGTGGTTTAAGGCCCATATAGGGTGCCAGGGACAGAACTGAGTCAGCAGCATGCAAGTCAAGTGCTTTGCCCATTATAACACCTCGCTGACCCGACTAAATGAAATTTTAAGGAAAGCATATTATTCAAATAACAAGACTTTAGAGTTGGGATAAAATAAAGGAAAACCTTTATAGGTTCTTATGCCTTAAAATACATGAACTGAATTCGAAAAACACATGCCATTTTTTCAAGGCTTAATCTGTGTATATGACTATGTTTATCCATAGTCAAATGTATTTTGAAAGGATTAATACACATTAGCTTTCTGTTCATGGATTTAATTTCATTTCCCTCTACTTCTCCAAGCCTGTTATTTGTGTAAAACATGACTGAGGGGAAAACAATTAGTAGAGGCTAGTTGCAACCCATCACAGAGTATATAATGAGAAGATAGCAAATATTGCTAATAAATGATGACAGGTCAGAGCATTAGATTCCACTGTTGAAAGTGAATGTAGCATAATGCATAGTAGTACAGTAATGGTTGTGAGTACCACATATGGTTTTAGCCATAAAAATTTATATCCTGGAGCCAGAGCGATAGTACAGTGGTTAAGAAGCTTGCCTTCTATGCAGCCAAGCCCAGTTCAATCCTGAAAAGTATGCAGTTCTCTAGAGCACCTCTGAAAGCGAAGATCCTGGGTGCTGAATCAAGAGTAAGCCCTGAACACTGCCAGTCTATTAATCTGTAAGATCATAGACTAGAATGTTTCCTTTACGAGGACACAGCACAAAAGTGATGGACCCATATAATATCTATATTATGTGGGTAACGCTTGACCTCTCTCTGTCTCTCTCTTTATAGATATACATATACCTATACATATACATATATACATATACATATATATACATATATGAATTATATTAAATAAATCACCATGACATACACAGTTACAAGGTTGGTCATGATTGGGGCTCAATCATACAATGTTCTAATGTCCATCCCTCCACCAGTGTACATTTTCTATCACTTGATCACTTGATCACTTGATTCCCTTTATTCATCGATTTGCTTGAGCGGGCGCCAGTAACATTTCCACATTTTCTATCACCAACTTCTATATTGAGGATGCTCCCCCACACCCCCCCTCCACAACCAGTTTATAATCCAGAGAGCCAATACTTGGAGATTAAGGTTCATCATTTTCTTAAGTCCTCCTCCATTGTTTGCAAATATTTAATTTGTCTTTTTTTATCTGTTAGTCATACGTAGAGTCTAGCCTCATAGTTTCTTATGAATTCTTTCAGATTCCTATGAGGAAACTATATTTCATTCCTACTGATGAGGTTAGAACTTTTCAGCCTCATCAGTGAGTCACCAGTCTCCAAATTCTTGGCAACAGTGTGCAATGTGCTTGTGTTTATTCTCAATTATGGATTTAAAATTTATAGTTTTAGCCATAAACCTAAATCTCATGTCTAAATAGTACTTCTCTGGAACATATTACCACTGGAATTTTTATTTTTATACTTATCACACTTATATTTATTTGATAAGAGTTATTATAATAAATTGGTGGGCATTGCTAAACCAGTTAAAGAACTTCTAATGCTACTTTTTTCTAAGACTGAGTGCACCTTTGTTTTCTACTTTACTTTGGAGAGGCAATACTGTCACTGAATTCTTATTTGCATCCATACCCTCTCATCACTGGGCATATTTCCAATTACTGTTCAAAATGCAAAGGGGATCACAGCTCTGTGATTACACTTGACTCCGACCTCACAGTAGATATGACATATGCTTAGAGTTGATCCATTTGTCACAACAGACCAGTTTGATTTTGTTGCTCAGTGGGAAGGCTTGTTATAATGGTTTATTTAACGATTATTTTCAAATCAGCTTTCTTTAATTACTACTTCTTTAGCTATAAAACAGTTCAAGTGCTCATAAAACATTGCACCTTAAAGGATTTTTTAAGTTCAAGTTGGTGCCTTCCAGCTCCACTGGAGAGCTGGTTGTAGTTTCATGAAAACTAATATGCCTCACAGTTCTCATCTGTTAGACACCGGGAAATAATTACAATTGGGGTCATCATTGCTGGAGTCAAGTCAGTGACAGCAGAAGAGGAAACTTGAAGCCCAGAGAGCCGAAAGTCAGACACTTTGGTTCTCCCCATTTAGGCTCATGACCTTGGACAAATTACATGGAACTCCTTTAAGTCTCAGTGTCCTCATCTGTAAAATTTGGACATTAGACGAGTCTCCAAGGTGTCTTCCAGCCCTCAAGTTCCATTATAGTAGCTTCCCACCTGGCATAAAGACTGGAAACCCTTAATTGCCTTGAAGATTGTATCTGGGGACAGCTAGATAGAGCATTAAAAACCCTTCCCTTACATATAATGCAGTCCCCATGACATTTTTTAAGTTATTCCCCCTTTGGGGGTGACTTTTTAGTGTAACTATTCTTTCCCTCTCATATACACACAATGCATAACTAAAAAATCCAACTTCAATAAATAAACTAGTATTCCCTGAAAAGACAGATTCACCAATTTTGTAAACAAGGTTGTAGCAAGCCAGAGAATGGATTTGAATTATAAAACGTAACCAGATGTACCCAACATATTTAGCTTACAATAGGTTGTTTTAGTAAGACACGCAGAGTAACATCTTTGCCATTTATTCTTCAGTATAAAATGCATTACTGTAGTCCACATGTTTCTTATATTTTGTCTTAATTTTATTCTCATGTTTTCTCACTATTCTTTAAGTTCTGTTGGATGCAAAAAATTTCATGAGCTTTAGACAGTTTAGAAATTGAACTGAATATACTAACTTCCACTGTAATACCTTTTACTTGCAAATTATATTTAAGTTAAATATTAACTTGTTGAGGGCTGGGAGATAGTACAATGAGGAGACCATCTGCATGAATGTGATCCACTCAAGTTTGATGCCCTGAGCCACAAACGGTCCCCAAGTATCTGTAGGAGTGATCTCTGAGCACAGAACCAAGAGTAAACCCTAAGTACTGCAGGGTGTAACCCAAAACAACCAGAAACATTTCACAAGAAAACACTAAATGTAAAAAAAGAAAACACTAAATTTAATTTCTTTATTTTTAAGCTGCCAACCATTTTTGAAGTGCCTCTACTTCTGTCAAATATATTTATAAAAATGATGGTAGTCAGAGGTTAGGTAAGACAGAGACAGGAACAGTGTGCTAATAATTGTTGGAAATGATAATACCAGCCTAGAACTGACCCTCTAAATGTATGTATTGAAAGCCACAATGTGTAAGAGAAGGGAAAGAGAGAGAGAGAGAGAGAGAGAGAGAGAGAGAGAGGGAGAGAGAGAGAAGCAAATTGCCTGCCATAGAGGCCGGCTGGTGGAGGGGGAGGGAATCAGGGGACACTGGTGGTGGGAAATGGGCACTGATGGAGGGATGGGTGCTGGAACTCTGTATGACTGAAACCCAAACATGAACATCTTTGTAACTGTATATCTCACGGTGGTATAATAAAAAATGAAAAAAAAAATGAAGGTTTTTAGAAAATTGTAATTTATCATTTCTAACACTTATTTAATTTATGGTAGGCTTTCAGCTGTGAGTTGAAGTTATAAAGTCCAAAGCAAAGGATAAGTATATTGATGTACATCTTTTTTATTTTCAGAGAAATATTCAACCCCTAGTAATTGTTCTGGGTCTCTAAGATAACCACACACTTATTCCAACAGAAAATAAAATGAGAATGAAACTATTAACAGCTGTGACAGATGTATGTTAATCTTCTGACTTAACTATTATGTGTTGGGGCTGGTGTGGTAGCACAGTGGGCAGGACTGCCTTGCAAGTAGCCAACACAGGTTCGATCCCCAGCATCCCATGTGGTCCCCTAAGCACCCAGAAGTAATTCCTGAGTGCACAGCTAAGAGTGTTCCCTGAATATTACTCAGTGAATGCTTCAGAAATGAAAACTAAACAAACAACAATTAACAAAACCTAATGATATGTCATGTTTTGAAAATTCTGATGTAAACAAAGATATCTTACTCTTCAGCAGACTGCTGAAATTTCAGAGCTTATAGGTGGGTTTTCTACCCCAGCAAAAATCTGTCTTTGTGTGTGTCTCTGTGTGTTATCATGTACACTGAGTATATTTCAAGACTACACTGAGCTTCTTACACATACTAATGATGAAAGAATCTAAGCTTCTGTTCACACTTTCAACATGACCTTCTTCAGAAGACCTATACCTGCTCCATCTTTACCCACAACTCTCTAAATATGTACATTTGTCAGGTAAAAGGGCGAAGGGAAACACTTTTACCTTTTAGAGATCTACCCTTCTGTTATTAATTTTCCAAGATGATGGGGAGGCTCCTATTTTATGACCCAGTTATCAATGAAAACATACTTGTTCCATTAGCCTTATTGGTGCACTGCTAGATTCCAGAGATCTGTGACTTCTGTGGTTCTCCATTCATATTTCTTGCTTTGCTCCAGAATATTCACCCAACCCTTCTTTGGGATGAGGTTCCATGCCCTATCAATGGTGGGTTCCTAAACCAGTGCTGTCCACTGGCATAGGAAGGCAGAAAACCACTGGTCTACAGTCTTGGTTATAAATGCTGGTCTATAGACCCATTTGCTGCCATGGAAAAGTATGAAGACACTTGTCTAATCAGCTTTCTTAGAAACATGTACTTTAATCAACTCTTTTTACGTACTCTGATACTTTTGTGACATCCTAGATAATAATTTTTTCTTGTGTATCACAGAGATGTCATTTCTCCACTTGAAATTTCCATTAAGGTTAATTTATAGGAATTTTTGCTATGATCACCACCAACATGCTCAACCAAACAAAAAAGCAGATATCCTCAGAAACAATAATATAATTATAGCTATTTTCCTTTTAGGACATGTGTTTCATGAAGACACAAAAATCATCCTAGCAGCAGTTCCAGAGAATTAAAAAGTTTAAAGAGAAATGTATGCATGCCTCAGAGAAACTACTACATATGGTTACTTTTATTCTAATCAGATCTTATTTATTTATCTGGATTTGGAGGTCATGCATAGTGGTGCTAGAGGCTACTCCTATTCTCTGCTTCGGGATCACTCCAAGAAGTGTTGGTTGTAGGGACTACATAAAGTGCCAGGAATTGAACAAGGATTGGTTACATAAAAGGCAAGTGTCTTTTGGCGGGGGTACTATTTGGCCCTAGGTGATTTTAAAGAATCAAAACTCTCATGTTGAAAAGGACTATTATATGTGTACAAACAGCCTTCCTGGCCTTCTAAATTTCTAGCTGCAATGCCATTTAAATGCTCACAATACTGCAGTTCAAGACAGTCGTCTCCCACCCAGGACTCTCACATGACTTACACCTGAGCTAAAACGTCTTTCAGGAGGTTAGGGCACTCAGAACAGGCATTGCTTATGAAGACAGTGATGTGTGATGTGCTTGCTCGAAACAGCGGTAGCCAAATACGATCTCACATCGATAAAGGCGTCCCCGAAGCTGGCCGGTATGAAAACTGGGCCTGGACGCCAAACCTACTACTCTCCACTTGCTTCCTCACAGCCAGAGGCGGCCCTTCTCGCTTCTGTGTCAATAGCTGTGAAGGCTGCTGCCTAGCTGACACGGAGTCCAGCTAGGAGAGGGAAGGCCGAAGTCAGCTAGCTGAAGACGTCTCTCTGAGGACAGGGGAGAAGAGCGAGTCAGGACACTTCCAGAAAATCACACAACTCGCTCTTTGATGCAAAGTGCCAAGGGTTTCAGCAGGGAATGCAAATCCAGCACGGAAGACCTTTGTTTCCTTCTTGTATTTTGACGTTTTCCTAGAATCACTTGATAGCACTCATATTAAGCTTCGTTTCAGATTCCCACCCAAAGTCAAACTGCAGGATGCAGCAGAGTGTGACAGAACTTTCCCGAAGAAAGAAGCCAGAATGAGAGCTTTTGTTGATCTTTGCTTCATTGCCTTCCAGAAAAGACCAATTAGAAAAGAAAGGTCACATTAAAAAGCAAACTTCATACTGATAACATATTTTTCCTATTCTTTGGAAAGCGAGAGATCGAATACCTAATTTTTACAAACTCTGCAGCTATTCTTATAATTAAGTCAGTCTTGTGTGTGCTTTCTACTGCTTCGCTAGTAAAGCGTCGCAATTTAAAATAACTATGAATATGAATATGAACACTGAGCAGGAATAACTATCAGATATGGTGAGGGGATTTTCATGTGGAACTGAGTAAAATTATAACTACGGTGCATGTTAGCCACTTTCAATAATTGTGTAAAAGCAAACTTCTTATAGAAATTCCAAATTGCACATTCTCAAAGCATGAAAGTGGGTTTGAAGGATAACGCTAAGTGGCAGGAGCTATATTTTCCAACGACAGCACGTCAAGGATCTAAGAATAAAGAAATAAAATCCAGAAAACAGCATGCTAAAGCCTGTTTCCTCTCTGAGGTTGCATTCGAGTTTTATATATCCATACACACTTGTATATATATATATATATATATATATATATATATATATATATATATATATATATATATATGGAAAAAACAGGAAGGAAATTAAATTTCTATTTTCACAGGCAATAATGTGTTGTACAATTTGCAATTAAAAATAAATTAGGCACAAAATCTGCAACAGATTGTTTTTAAACTTTCATTAAACCTCTTGAGTTATGCCGCTAGATGCAACGTACTAACAGAAATGCTAGGGTTGAAATGAGTTTCTGGCATATGAAATAAAATTATGTCTTCAATCTACAAAATTTAATTTACAGCTTAGCTGATTGGATGTAGCATTTTAACACCATTTTGGAGGTTTAAGAACAGCAAGAGCTATAATCCTAGGAGTATTTTGATCACTAGCACACAAGCATGTAACATACTTTGTGTTCAAGGGGAACCTTTATCCAGCATGCAAAGCTGGTGCTGAATTATAATCACATTCAAAAAGATTGCAAGCCTGTGGGTATTAAGCTTTGCACTCTCAAGCTTAGCCAAGAAGATTTAAGCAACCTACTCTGGGACCATACAGTTGATCTGATAAGAGTATTCTGAGACCTTGAAGTTTATTTTTATCAGAAGTTTTGCATTCAAGGTCTCAAACGGTAGACCTTTTTAGTGCTAATCAAAAGTGCTTCCTTGCAAGTTCCAGCAATGACACTTAGGAGCAGACAGAATTCATGAGAGAGAAGGTGGGGGGGCTGGGGGAGACACAATAGTTTACCCCTAAATAAAAGAAAATCTTGAAGGCCTCAAAACAACTTCTGATGCCTTAGATGTTATTCCAGATTCTTTCACTGTATTTGTCTGAAAAAAGATTTGTCAGATATTTTTGCTACTCAATTTAAATCACTTAAGTTATTTAAATGACAGATGCCATCTGTATCAGAAAGCAGTCAACTATTTTCTGAACTTACTGCGTTCAGATGAATCACTGAGTTATTTTTTGGATCAGGTGTTGCTCATATTCAGTCTCTAATATAAGATGCAAGGAAAAACAGTTCAGAATTTATTTTTTATAGACTACTAAAATGACTGTTGAAGAGTTAAAAATTAAAATATGGTTGAAGAATAACATCAGCTAATTGTGCGGGAATTTGTCTCCACTGTGAATAGAAGAAAATTAAGATACAGGCATAAGGAGTCTTGAACCAAATATCATGTGTTCTTTCTCTGCTTTTTGGCAGTCACTGTTTGGAGTGTCGTTTCTCTAACATTGTGTTGATTGGTTTTAAAATGACAAAGGATTACAACAACTTCACAAAAAGAAGAACCACCCCACTCTATACCTTCACATTTCTAAATCATTTCCTTTTTAAATATACATTTCTTTATAAATCAATAAAACACGGATTTGATTTCATCTACAATCATTTGATAAGGGTTCAAGAGCGACTATTTTGCTCTCAAAAGGGTATGCAAGAATTTTCCCCCACGTGTGTGTTTTCAAAAGCCACCAAACACAAAAGACACAATTTCTCTCATTTGTGGTCACTGAGCTTGATCTGCCTAGGTCTGTTTGAGCTACTTTCACAAGAATCTCTAAGATATGACTGTAGCATGCATATTGGGTAGCTGTCAACCCCTGGCAGCCAGTGCAGTGTAAGCTGACAGGAAGACGCAGAGTTTAGACTGTATCAGCTGGACACAGGTGCAGAGAGGAATGAAACATGACTGTGATATGTACTCGTCCTGTGCGAGGCTGCAGACCGGTCATGCCTTGTGAAGATATACCTTGGAATAGACCCTCAGAAGACAACCTAGAGGTCTCACACAGAAAAGGAGAAACGCCAAAAATCCTGCTCAGAATGTAGAACTCTAGCCGGGCCTGAAGGTAAAGTAGGGGCATGTAGGTTTGGTAAGTGCTCGCCTAGATAACTGAGCATGGATGGTGTGCTTGGACAAGAACGTCACTGACCAACAGCAACTAATGGGGATAGCAAGTTTCTAATTTCAATGTTTATCCATATTCAGTGTGTTATGAAATAATAGCTCATAGTAGCCCCACTGGCAGTGCTCCACTCAGGCCAGTCAACACATTTACTTTAGGGGCCAGTGGAGGCAAAAGGGTGTACTTATTGGGAGGAAACTTCACTATTAAAGCATAAACCTTGGATTGAGGCATGTTGTCATGAATTATTCAATGTAGAGATATTTGATCTCTTAAAATACTTGATCCCATTGCTTGCCCCATATTGCTCTATCTCTTTCCTCTCTTATTTCCTTACACTTTTCTCTTCAATGTTCTTCGACATTTCAAATTTCCCTTGGGAGTGTCCTATTCTGGTTTCTCCACACCCAAATCATTTATTCCATTATTAGGGCATTTCGAGAGATATATTGGCTCTGGATATTCTCATTTTGTCCAGTGACTTCAACTCCATTATTTCCTGATGAAGATTATTCCCTTTCTTCAGGGATTAGAGTTCTCCTAGGATCCAGAGCTGAGGTTCAGTGGCAGAATGGACACACTAAGTCTGGATCCCTCGGGTCACTGCAAATATACCGCTGGAAATTTTCCTGAATGTCAGAAAGTAATCATGTATTTTTTTTTTCTTTTTTGGGTCATACCGGTGATGCTCAGGCGTTATTCCTGGCTCTGCACTCAGGAATTACTCCTCGCGGTGCTTTCGGGGGGACCATATGGGATGCCAGGGATCATCCCAGGCCGGCACAGGCCAGCCGCGTGCAAGGCAAACCCCCTACCTACTGGCCTATCGCTCCGGCCCCCATCTTTTCTTTTCTACTCCTCCTAACCCCACACTATTGTCTGCTATCTTCATTAATGGCAATTATTTGCCCAAAGCTGATCTTTTCCTGCCATTTTCAAACCTCGGTTACTCACCCTTAACATTCAGGGTTACATTTCTTGCTTCTGGCATGGCTACAGTCCCACTCTGATGCCACTGTAGGTTCTACTATCTTCACACCAAACCCTATAATAAAAGTTTCAAACTCCAAGAATTCATTGATCCTAATATTAGCATTAAATATGTGAGAAATGTAGCCCAATGCCATTTGGCTACATTGGCACGTGATAGGTCCAATGGAAATGTTACTGGCGCCTGCTCGAGCAAATCGATGAATAACGGGATTCAAGTGATCAAGTGATGTGAGAAATGGAGACCCTGAGCCCAGAGCCCCAGATCTGTTGAATAAGGCACTCAAAGTTAGGGAACTGAACTTATAATTTTTTAAAACAAATCTGCGTCTTAAACAAGTTCTCCATTTGATTCTATCAAATTTGAGAATGGTGAATTTCACTGTCCTCTCTTCTGCCAATTTTCTTACATTTGCCAATGTAAGAAATCTTCATTGGGGGTTGAAGAGATGGCCTAACATGCTGAAGTGCTCGATCTACACTCGTATTTGATCCCACCCCTCATGGCTCTTTACATTCTCTGGGGTCTTCAAGCATCACAGAGAAAAGCTCTTGAGCACCACTGAGTCTGGACCCCAAAATTATATACATATGCACGTAAAAAGAAAGAAGGAAGGAAGCAAGGACAGTGTGTTCTCTTTCACTCACAGACCCATAAGATTCGGCCACTGTGTTGAACAAGGCGATCAACAGTCTTTACGTCTGTCTGTTTTTGTAACCAATATTTTACATTTTCCTTTATGCCACATGGTAAAGTTGTACTTTGCAACTTCTTGGAGGAAATACAAAAATAAGAGATCTTTCACTTTTGTCAAGAGCCTTTAAATTCTCAATTTCTAATTCATTGTGCTTCTTGATTTCCTATCAGAACTCCCAGGAGTTTTCAAAAGGTGAAGAGTCTGTTTAGCCGAACCTTTGAGAGATTGAAACATGCCACAGAGCTTCAGACTGGCTCCGATTCCCACTGAGGGTCAGTAAAACCCTGGGTGCTTAAATTACTAAGATTTCAAGGGCTTGTGGACATGACATAAACTAGTCCATTCTAAATGTTTTGACTGTACATTCTCTTCAGCTTGTTCAATAATTCTCTTTTTTTCTATCCTCTTTATATAAATAATCCATAAATTCACTGTTTACTCAAAATTGTTTATGACACCATGGCTTCAAGGGTGTTATACTTTGTGTCTGGAAGACTTAACACACATCTTTACTCAGAAAAATCTCAACTTATTTTTTGATTTTCAGTTCAAATGCTCATTCTTTTTTTTCTTTTTTTTTTCTTTTTGGGTCACACCTGGCATTGCTCAAGGGGTACTCCTGGCTCTGCACTCAGGAATTACTCCTGGCAGTACTCAGGGGACCATATGGGATGCTGGGGATGGAACTCGGGTCAGCTGCTTGCAAGGCAAATGTCCTACCCACTGTGCTATTGCTCCGGCCCCCTCAAATGCTCATTCTTTTGGCTATCTTCTCCTGGGTCCCTGGGGGAAAAGCAAATGTTTCATGTTCTGCTATCATAGACATCTTTGCCAACCTCTGCTGGATCTCCTATCATGGTTTACGGTTATTTAATTGTCCAAATTTTTTTCTCTGCTCACTAAACAGTCATTTTCTCAACAGCAGGAATTCCAACTTACTCATTTTGATTCCATCAGGGGAATTATTCCTTTAAAAGGACTTTGCTCAGAGCTCATATGCACTTTTCTGGAAGTAAAATAACCTAAATCTTCTACAGCTCTCATACTTCCATATGCATATGTAATATTAAGTAACTCTGCACTTTTTTCTTAGAATTTTTTATATAGGCCTGGTTGTTTTACCCAATGTCATGTGGGGTTAAGGTCTTTAGAAAGCTGTCTGCAGCAATTTCTATATTCTTTGCTTATATGGCAACAATAACTTGATACAATTAACCCCTTGAATATTGAAACTACAAATTTATAGAGCCAAAATGATAGCTTTATGAGAGAAGTTATCGTGCTGAAATTATAGCTTTTATCTCTTTCACCTGAATGCATTACCTTCTGTGACCGTGACACTTTTATCTGCCACTTTCTGCCCACTACACAATTTCGTGAAAACTTCCTTTAGCATTTTCATGTGTCAGTCTCTCAGTTTGGTTCCATGTGATAACAGGCATTTCGTTGTGAATTTGACCCTCATAGATCATAAGAACACAGGTAAGACTTCTGTAACATATATCCCTTCCTCTAATCTTGCCAAATCACTCCTACTCTGTATTTTAGCTCTTTTCCTATGTATGACAACATTCATTTTTCTGAGACACAAAGGAAGTTCTTCTTTCTCTAGCAAACATTGTATGCAATGTCCTTCATATTCTTTTGTTATGTACATTTTTAAGGTTCTTAAGTATGTCATTTTAACTTCTTTGATACTATCATTTTATCACTTCTGAAGACAATTTCTGCACAGAATTTCCTCATTTTGTAATGATCCTTTTGACCCCAATATTTGGTGATCAGTTAGGAAAATGTAGCCAAGAGAAATTGGTGTGTCTTAGTAAATTTACTTCAAAAGGTGAAATAAAATAACACCTCTAATTGTTGCAGAAGATTTTGTTTGCTGCAATTTGGGGCTCATGTTACTGTCTTTGCAATTATATAGAATTCAACTTCCAAGAAAAGATATCAAAATCTGATTAATTCAGAGTCTTATGTTTCCATAAGATGAATGTCTATCCAATTCTATTTACTGAGGAAATTTAAGTTTGTTTTAGATTTCTAGCATCCAAATAGCTTAAAATATGAACTAGGTCAAGTTCTTTGCCTGTATCACCTCCAATCTACATTGTTAGCCAAGGTATAGTGAAACACACTCATAAACAAGCTTATAAACCCTCCCAAGGCTTGGGGCTAAATTTAGCATAAAAGGCCTGGAATGTTGGAAATCCAGATTTGTGTCCACATCTATCAAATGCCAAAGTTTCTTCAGGTCCTGCCATGTTGCTTCCTAGTTGTATTTCCTCTCCACAGTTACCATTTTTCTTTTCTTTCTTTACTTTCAGTAATCTAAAAAGGAAGAGACATTTCCCCAAATTAATAATACTTTTCATTTGATAATAAGATAAAGCCTTGGAGTTTAGGATCAATGTCAGGTATAGGAAAGTGAGAGAAATCTAGACTTGAGGGAAGAACAACAGTAACTAGCACAGCTTAGTGCTTCAAGGTCAAGAACCCTTTGGAATCATAGCACGTGGGGTCAAGCACACAGTGCATCTTGGTCTCTATTCTGCCCTAGATTTTCAGTGAAGAAAAATTGTAATATGCAAGCAAGCACATTAAAATGAAGTGGTAAGTTTTCCTCTAAGAGGAAAATAAATTCCCAAAGAAAAATATATCTAAGGATGTGGACAGAGTAGGAGAAAGTCAGTGAGCTTTTTGTTCTAGAGACAACTTGGGAAAAAGAGAGGGTTGAGGATGGATTATCTCTGTGAGCCTTGGATCATTTTGTCATTGACCTGGTTCCTGCCCAGTTACTAGATCAGAGAATGTGGCATCATTAAGACCTGGGGTTGGAAGCAAAAATTAGGAAGGTGAGGATCAAGACCTGTGGGTTTTTTGGGTTAGAACTGCAGGCTGATAGTCAAAGACTGTGTTACTTCCAGCAAACACTGACTCTTCAAAAAATGAGAACAAAAAAATTTGAAAGGACCAAACAGTGCTGATGTCCAGGTACAAACAATCAGATGAGGATTGTTCAGTCATTGGCAAAACAAAGTTCTAGGCAACATAATTGAGTAAGGTGCAATAGACTATCTTTGACCCGGAAACAGATTCCTGCTGTAGCTACAGGCCCTGATAGATTTAGAATAGGGAAACTCTCAACTACACAGCAGTTTACTAAGACACTGAAAAGATGCTACGAGGAGGCTATACTTGAGAAGCCTCTGTATATAGAATTTTACAACACTGTTGCCTAGGTTCTACTCCAAGAAAACTATTTGTGACCTGGATGGGGTAGGGAAAATAGGTTGGGAAGGATCTGGCTGAAATACTTAAAACACTTTTCCTAATCAGTTATCTTTTTATATAGGGATGAGAACCATTGGTGTTAAACGTCATTGGGAATAGCAAGTTGATGCAAAGGCTATGGGGTGAAGGGCTCACAATAGCATTTTCTAGAAAATGTATATGTTAGTGTATATAATAAAATAATTATACAATCTGAACATAACAGAAGCTATTATTTAGAATTTGCGATATTAGCTATATATAAAATGCTATACACATATGTGTGTATATATATTTCCCTCATTCTATTTTTGGCAACAAGTATATGTCTATCTTTGTAGTAGGTGATTAAATAAATAATATGAGGCATGAGAGACTCTCAGACATGGGCAGAGCTGCTACTTGCTCTCTCTGTGTCCAGCCACTCATGAGGCACCCGGGAGTCATGGCAGGTTCTAGCCCTGCCCTGCCACCCCAGCAGAGTCCCACAATAAGCCAGACAATTCCCCCGACTCCATGGGGGCTGCCATTTTCCACATCCGAACTTCCCTCTTGTCACAACTCCTCCCAGCAGACCAGACTATCACAGCCCGGCTGTGATAGTTCTACGCCTATCGGCCGCTAGCGGCCTCGCAGTTTATCAATAAATGCTTTATTCAATAGTGACTACAAGAGTATGCCACCTGCACAGCAAGCCTGGCAAGCTGCTCGTGATGTATTTGATATGCCAAATAACAGTAACATTTATATTAGGTCAAGCCCATGACCTAATATAATGGTTTGAGGCTCTTTATGTTCCTGGAGCAAGTGGATGCCTTTGGGTTCTACTAGCATGAGACAGGACATATGGAGATATTACTGGTGCCCGCTCTAGCAAATAGATGATCAACGGGAAGATAGTGATACATAGTGATGAGGGATGAATTAATGGACTCCAATCATGCAACGATATTTTACTCTAAGTTGATCAAATTTAGGTAAAATTCAATAAGCACTATTGATGAATTTACTTAGTTAATTTGCATCTAAGTATTTGGGTAATAACAACAGATATTGTGGACAAAACATAGTTCCATAGAGGATGTGTGGAAAGTTTGACTTTAAGTTCCATCAACATTTAATGTTTTATTTATCGAATAAGAATTGAAAATTTTTTTTTATCAATTGTCTGTTTTCTTATTTGTGAAATCAGTTATAATACCAATTTTTCAGAAACATTAAGACTGAAGACACACATATAAAGTGTTTAAGGGAAAAGAATTATTATCAAACCATAAATATTATTTTATTATTATTGTTAATGATGAACTGTATTTTGCCCCGTAAATTATAATGGTGGCTCCATTATGTTTTTAAATAGGGAAAGGCTGGATAGGAACCAAATGCTAACATTAAATGAATGAGCTTAGTGAACTAAGTTCATTCTAAGACCTAAATGAAGCACCGAAGCCCCTTTGCTAGGAATACTGCCACTTTCAACATGTACTTGAATAAGGGCCAGAGAGATAATATAGCTGGTAGGGCACTTGCATTGCAAGAAAGATGTTTCCTCCAACATATTTATTTTACATTTACATTTTGAACTTTTTGTTTGTTTGTTTGTTTTGGTGATAAGGAAAGGAAGACTTTGTAATATGCTGCAATGAAAATGGTATGCTGCAATGAAAATGGTATCAGAGCTGGCATTCTAAATAAACAATAAAGTCATTCTATGCAATATGCAGAGAACTTAGAAATGTGCCCCACCTGGAAGAATCTTCAAGACAGAAAACATTACATAATTTCTTATTTACAAAAATGTGAGACAGAAAACATTACATGATTCTGCTTAAAAAAATTGTGTTCAAATACTTCAGAAAAGTTTAGATCTGCTCCACTACCTGAAGTCTCGTAACTAACCAAAATATCTTCACAATGAGAATAAGTTGTTAAATATACAGCTCAGAAGTATATTTTCCTCTCACCAGTCATAATGAAAGAATTTCAATTACATTTCAGAAGCAATTTTCACAACTAACTGAATCTACTCTTTGGGCTAGGATTTGCTTGAGAGAGCCAAGTATTTATAGGCATGCTGACATGACTTAAACCTGTCAATACACAAAGAATAAATTCTGGCTTCAATGTTAGAATCCAAATTTTCATAAGAATGCACTTCAATGCACTTTTAAATTTTGCTCTTAACAAGTGGTATTCTGAATGTGCAAAGAACAATCAGTTTCAGTGGTATGACAGCTGATAACTGGCTTATTTGGAGTCTATTTCACCCCTGTGAGTAGAACCTGATTAAGAATGTGCTCACTTATCAGATCTGATCAGCACTTCCGGCTGTGGATGTTGGGTTGAAAGGACACGGGAAATAGGAGCCGCAGACAGAAAGGTGTGCTTATTTTCTTGGAAACAGTCTGTCTAATGTCATGTTCTTGGTGATGAGTCTTTTTATTCATATATTTCTGAGGGTAGATTAGAATTAGGGCAAGAGAAATACACTACAAGAGCCAGTCCTATCCTCAAAGCAACACTAAGGAAACCTAACACTGGATGTTGATTCCAATAACTGAAGGCAGAGGGAAGATTGTTGAGTCTGGCTGGAAGAACAATGGTGGCAGATGTGAGAAAAAATACAACAGAGCCCCCCCCCATAGGGTGTGTGTTCCTAGCAGAGGGCAGACTAAGGTGAGTCCTTTGTGGATCCATACTTTTGAAATGCTTTTCATAAAGTTTAGGAAAAGTCCACAAGGAGTAGTTAACGTGACTTAGTATTTTATTTCCTCCCAACTGCACTCTTAAAAATTATGCAGGGGCTGGAGTGATAGCCCAGCGAGTAGGGCGTTTGCCTTGCATGTGGCCGGCCCATGCCGGCCCAGGTACAATCCCCAGCATCCCATATGGTCCCCCGAGCACTGCCAGGAGTGATTCCTGAGTGCAGAGCCAGGAGTGACCCCTAAGCATCGCCGGGTGTGACCCCAAAAAAGCAAAAAAATAATTATGCAAAATATCGTGTAAGAAGATCCATGGTACTTATAAATAAAAACATGCATGAGATTATTCTATGAAATGTGTGTTAGGGCTAGAGATACGGGCTCAACTCTCTGAGCACACACGCAGGAGGCGTGGGATGAGATCCCCATTACTGCATGCTTGCTTGATCACCTCTGCAAGCAACCCCCTGAGCAAAGAGTTGGGATCCTATACCCGAAATAAAGTAGTGCCCCAGATACCACCAGGGATACCCCCAAACAAATAAATATACGACTACTAAAAAGACACATTCATGTATGTTCATATGCAAGGAAAAGCTCAAAAAATACACACATGCATTTTTGCAAACATTTTAATAAAGAAATATTTGAGAATTTCAAAAAATATCTTTTGAAATGAGATTATGGCCATTATTCAATGGCTTCTTTCAGACTAGTATTTAAGAGCTGGCCTTGGAAGCCAGGTGGACTTAGGTTCAAACCTAGCTCTAGAATGTCTTGCTGTGTCATTGGGCGGAGAACACCAAGCCTTGCTGAGTTACACTACCCACACCCTATCATTTATGAAAAAATCACCTTTGTTGATAGTGAGATGCTCATGGAAGGGATTTAAGATGGTGTTTACAAAGCGCACTCAGACTCCAGCACAGAAGGTGTGTTGTTTCTATGCTAATCGGTATTATCACTCTTTCTGCAGAGACTTTGAAATTGTACCTAGAAATTTACAAACATCTGTTAAAAATAAATACATGACAGTACAGACCACAAAATGAGTGTGTGGTCTAGACTGGCACCTATGGGAAAGATCCCTAGGCAGTAGCTGGAAAGGTTGGGCAGCTTGTTGGAACAACCAGCAACAAAGAGAAGGTAGCAGCTACAGGCTACCCCACCTCTTGTGTTAGACCCTTAAAATTTGATCAGACAGCAAGTTCATCAGGTTAGAGAAAAGACCAATTGAAAGAGAAATACAAAGATTTGGAATGACAACTAAGGCAGGGGGCTTCTCCTGGGACCTAGAGCCCCAAGGTCCCCCTTGGCAAAGAATCAGAATTAGCTGATAGGTTTCTTTCATTGTGTATCCAATTAATCTAGAACATACCTATGATTAATCCAATACACGGGCATCCCATTACAGAACCTTTGTTTCTGGACTCCAGGTACCCTAACAAGGATCACTGGGTTTCCTCATAATAGGTGACTATGAAAGTCTTAGCCTAGCAGCCAGGTGTTAAGGTGATTGCCTTGCATGTGACCAACACCAACTTAACCACCAGTATAACAGGGTCCCCTGAGCTCCACGGAGTGCAGTCCTCGAGGCTACCAGGTACCTCTGGGGTATCCCTGGCACCACAGGGCCTCCAAACATTGTACTCCTTTTTTTTTCATTATACCACCATGAGATATACAATTACAAAGACGTATTCTTGAACCCCACATTGAACCACGAATTAGGTTGCCTGTGAGCAAGTGGAGCTGTTTGCCTACAAGCTCCCAGCGGTCCTTGTGCTCCAGAAAGATGGGGCTGAAAAATGTTTTCCTGAGAATAAGTTTAGACTGGGGCTTCCCCTTTTATCTGTGCTAAGCAGGTAAAGCATTTTCCAGAATGGCCACTCAAAGTAGAATGCTTCAGTTGTACGAAGCAAAAAACTAACACACATCAAATGAGCAATCAAAGACCCTAGACTTGGATTCGTCTGAAACCTTCATAACCACATGCATCTTGCTGTGAAGTCTGAACATCAAAGATCAAGCTTAGAGTGGTCAGATATTTATGAAATATATTTCCTCAGGGACTTTCCTTTTGTACATCTTCAGGAGTTAGATGCAGCTCTGATCCAGTGAATACGGAACAGCACATTAATTCAAGGTTATGAAGTGAACATATTCTTTAACCTCCAAGCAATATGTTAGAGGTTCTGCACATTTTCCTGGGAACTTTAGTTAAAACAAATAAACATTACCTCTGAGTAGTCAACTATGAAATATACATAGTAATTTTATAGCTATTCTTTCAGTCTTATTTTTCTATGCAGATGAGAGGGAAACCAAGACAAAAAAAAACAGGAGAAAAAATATGGCAAAGTGATACATTGGTGCAGGAGTTATAGCCTCACAAGACAACCCAGAAAGTGTTTTGGGCCTCTGTTTACTGTATCGCCATGAGAACATATGACTATTTTTTAAATTTTTCTATTTTTACTATGTTCATTTCCCTGAAGTGAAACTGTCATTGAGGATCAGAAAAGATTTAGTCCATGATTTTGAAGAGCTAAAATATGGCTAAGCTGCCTATTGTAACTTACGTGTCAAATTCTTCAATTTATTAGCCAGAACATTTGATAACCTAATGAGATCTACCATAAGCAGAACTTTGGCTAAGCAAAGAACACAAAAATGAAAAACCAGAGGGACCTACCTCCAAATTTAGATAGAGATTGAGAATAAGTACAGATCCACAAAGTTATAGCTGGCAGATAGCTTGGAGAGCATTAGGTTGGACTCAGTACCCAGGGTTCTCTACATGACAGATGATGAAATAAGGACACATGGCGGAAATGACCTCCTAAAGTAAAAGTTTGTGAGTTACAGTCTTACAAGTTATGTAGCACAATTCTGGATTAAGAGGGAAAATTTATCCATGAGCATTTACAACAGAACAAGATAAAAGAGGCTATTTAAAGAAAATTAAACCCCCATTAGTAGAGATGACTAGCATTGTCTGAAGAGATATGAGGGTCTTAGATCAGCAATGGAGAAACGTTGGTGGTTTTCTGCCTTGCGGAACTAAGTGCCCAGTAGGTGAAGGGATTGTTTGTACCCAGTGTCACTGGAGATGGTATATGGTAGAGAACTTAAAAGGTGTATAAGGAAGTGAAAGGCCCACACATATATGCTATGTGTTTAGTGAATATTTTACTCCAAGTCTGAGATCTTATATTTTATTTTCATAAAAGTTTATTTCAAAGAGCAGAAAAATGCAGTGAAGCAAAAACAAAACAAAACAAAAATCTTATAATAATAATTACTATGGAAAAATCAAATTTGTGGAAAATTTGTGGAAAGATCTGCCATAAAAATGTCTAATTAATGCAAACAAAATGCATATTTGTTAAGATGAACATATTATTGCAGGGAATAAATTATAGAAACATATTATGAAAATTGGGGATCATATATATTTTTTGCATGTGTGGTACTGTGGGACACAGATACACAGGGCAGAGCTGCTACCGTCTATCACTGTACTCTGCGGTATTTCAGGTAATAAATTATAGAAGCATATTAGGAAAATTTGGGATCATATATATTTTTGCATGTGTGGTACTGTGGGACACAAATACATGGGGCAGAGCTGCTACCATCTATCCCTGTACTCAGCTGATCATGAGGTGCCCAGGAGAGAAGACGGGTTCTAGCCCTGGCCTGCCATCCCAATAGAGTATCACAAGAAGCCAGAGGAACCCCCACACCATGAGGACAGCCATTTTCAACATCCAAACCCCACAGTTCATCAGAGCTCCACCCAAGAGAAAAGCTGATCTCTCTATGTTGAGGTTCATCATTAAATGCATGAGATGAGAGCCTACTACTGAGAGTATCAAACCCAGATGGCAGAGCCTGGCAAGCTACCCGTGTCATATTTGATATGCCAAAAACCAGTAACAATGATAGACCTCATTCCCATGACCTGAAGGAATCATTTGAGGCTCTTCATGTTCCTGGTGTGAGTAGATATCTTCGCAACAGGACATATGGAGATGTTACTGGTGTCTGCTTGAGCCAATCAATAAATAGTGGGAAGACAAGTGATGCAAGTGATACAAGTGGCACTGAGCTCAGTTCCTGTCCAAAACATCATTTCCAAGTATTTCTAACTATCACCATTAATTTAAATTATAATAACCTTAAAGGAAGCATTTATTGATAAAAGTCAATACACACTAACATAGACTATACTTGCTGCACCTACTTAAACATTTTAGTAAAGGCTATTTTCTTGCAAGTATTAAAAATGCATCTATGAAACAGTAGATGACAACAGCTTGAGGATGTCTTCCTACAGAAACAGTAAAATATACAAAGATCTAAGGTAAAGAGTCTTTAACCATGACAAGGTAATCCTATTCTGTTTATTGCTCTGCCCTTAACAAGATGCTATCTAGCAGTAAATGTTCACATTACTGCAATATTATGAGATCACTGAGATTATATACACACCAATGCTATTTACAAAACTACAAATTGGTTACTATAGATGTCAGCTACAAAAAGGACAAAAATTAAAATTTAGAACACAAGGACACAAACACAGAAAGGAAAGTAGGTTTACTGTAGAAGTCACCGTTATCATTCTCTTACTCAGATCTACTCTATCATTACTGAGACTTAAAGGGCTTCTATCAAGAAATCTAAGACACATAGTCCTGGGGTCAGAGAGATAGCATAGCAGAGAGGGCATTTGCCTTGCATGCAGCTGACCTGGGTTCAATCCCCAGCATTCCGTATGGTTCCTAGAGCACGGCCAGGAGTAATTCCTGAGTGCAGAACCAGGAGTAACCCCTTAGTATTGCTGGGTGTGACCCCCAAAGCAAAATAATAATGATGATGATGGTGATGATGATGATAATAATAATAATAATTGTTGGATGACAGGCTTAGCTAGTTTGGGAGCTTTGCTCACAACTTTATTTACATGTTTTTAAGCCAGGGTTCATACTAATGAGATCTCTCTTCTTTGTAAACACTGATGGAGGGTGTGGAAATTATAGAAGTCACCTTGACTCTTAATAACTTCTGACTTATACATCTGCTAAGACGTCTATGTTATCTAGATTGGGTACAGCTTCTTTTTATAGCCACTGCACCCAGCATGGGACAATGAGACTATTGTTTAAGATTATAGGAAGGATTTTACTAGCTTGCCCTCACATAGGCGAGTGTGACCCTTTCAGAGATACAGAGATCGAGATACTCAGAATCACCCTGGTGCAGATAATAAATAAGAAGTACCATCCAGATTACATGAAGCCCATGAAATTAAGATGTATTATTTTATACTAGCCCCCTCTCTCTCAGTGTTTTACTTAAGAGATAATCTCAGAAGAAGGGACTAGTCCTTGGCATAACCCTTTGTTTATACCTATAATAGCATTTGGCACCATCCTTCTATACTCTTCTACTATCGAGAAGCTATTTAGCATTCTTTGTTGACAGGACCCTCCCCTGTCAACAGTTAGGATTACTTTGGTGTAAATAAGGGGAGTGACTTGAGGCACTCACCCCTTTTTGGGTAGGTCTCCTCTCTGGTAGGACTCTCTTTAGTAGGACTCCTTACTGGTAGGATCCTCTTTGGGGGAGACTTGGGCTCACATGTATGGTCTAAGTTCTGACCGGAACTAGAGTTCTTTCATTATATTGGATTGAGGTGCTAGAGCTTTTGTACTATTAAAAGCCTTTTTTGGGGACAGAGCTGCTACCGGCTCTCCCTGTGCTCAGCTGATCACGAGGCACCCAGGAGGGAAGGCAGTTCCAGCCCTGGCCCACTACCCCAGCAGAGCCTTGCGGAAGCCAGAGGGGGCCAGAGCGATAGCCCAGCGGGTAGGGCATTTGCCTTGTATGCGCTGGCCTGTGCCGGCCCAGTTCGATCCCTGGCATCCCATATGGTCCCCTGAGCACCGCCAGGAGTAATTCCTGGGTGCAGAACCAGGAGTAACCCCTGAGCATCGCCAAGTGTGACCCAAAAGCAAAAAAAAAAAAAAAGCCAAAGGAGCCCCCACATCATGAGGCCACCATTTTCCACATCTGACTCCCCACTTTGCTGCTCCACCCAGCAGAAAAGCTGATCTTTCCCCATCTCGTGGTTCATCAATAAATGCATGAGATGAAAGGCAACTATGAGAGTATCCCACCCGCATGACAGAGCCTGGCAAATTACCCGTGTTGTATTTGATATGCCAAATACCAGTAACAATTATAGACCTCATTCCCATGACCTGATGGAATGGTTTGAAGCTCTTTATGTTCGTGGAGCAAGCAGATGCCCTTGTCTATACTAGCATGTGACAGCACATATGGAGATGTTACTGGTGCCCGCTCCAGCAAATCAATGAACAACCCGGAAGACAAGTGCTACAAGTGAAAAGCCTTTGGGAAATGCACCAGACTCGTGAGCTTTCATCCATTCCACCAGTGGCCTTGAAGGTAGAAGAGAACTTCTATCCTGATACTGTTGGGGACCCCCAACAGTATATTTGAAAACCACTATATTGCAATGTTAAAATAAAAGCAAATGGGCTCAAAGAAACTGAACAGAAATGTCTTTAAAATATTTCTTAGATTGGTATCCTAATTTTATATGTTAATTTTATTTGCCTCTCTGAGATTTTATAAAAGCACAGAATCTTACACTTTGAAAAATAGATGGATACTTAGAGCATTACATGGAAGATAAACTGAAGAGCAATGAATCTCATTGACTTGCCAGGGGCTCCCCGACAAATAATAATAATATTAATAATAATAAAAACACAGTCCTGTCTACAAAAGGATGCAAATTGACTAAACTGCATCTTATCACACCTGTGAATCCTACCCAACACAAAAAAATAGAAAGGGCTAGAAAAGCATGTAAAGGATAGTGAGAGAGTAAAACCTGTAAGACAATGAGAGTGTGAGGCATTTTCCAGGATAATTATGGCTCAGTGTTTTAGAACAATGTGCTATACCAGATCAATATCAAGAACGAATAACAGGATTAAGAAAACTAGGTGTGAGAGACAGGAAGCCCAGCCTAGAGCGAGAGAGATGCAACATCAAATGGCAGTGCGTGGGCACTTGATGGTTCCTTCCAAGAGAAATACTTAGAGATAATTTAGAAGTCCATGAACATGTACTGAATATCAGCTGGAATTAAGAAATCCTTGTTCATTTTGTGAGGTGTGATAATGAATTTGTGATGCCATTACATAATGAAGCATTTAGGAGTAAAATGTCATGATGTCTGTAATAATCTACACTAAAATTATCAGGACAAAGAAAGAATGGATATTAAATGTAGCTTATGAGTATATGGTCTTCATTATCCAATCCCCTCTAATTTTCTGTATATTTGAAAACCACTATATTGCAATGTTAAAATAAAAGCAAATGGGCTCAAAGAAACTGAACAGAAATGTCTTTAAAATATTTCTTAGATTGGTATCTTAATTTTATATGTTAATTTTATTTGCCTCTCTGAGATTTTTATAAAAGCACAGAATCCTACATTTTGAAAAATAGATGGATACTTAGAGCATTACATGGAAGATAAACTGAAGAGCAAGAATCTCATTGACTTGCCAAAAGTGACAAAGCAAATTCTATACAGAAATAAGACACACTGGAATAGGTTTCAGACACAAAAGTAATTGGAATATATGTCCTTCTCTCCTAATGACCAATAGTTTGAAAATTAAATTTCCAACTAATTAATTTGCCTTCTTTTCAGTACCCGTTAATATATATTATAATATAAATCCATTAAATAATATAATTATAATAATATAATTAAATAATAATAACACAAGTCCATTAAATTTACAATATACCAATACTTTGCCTATAGAATAATCGAATCTATGTTCTAAGCCATTCACATAGAAAATATCTGGTTTCTGTGAGTATAGACAAACAGGAAGATAAAATGATTTCAAAGCAAACACTGAAAAATGATTTTGCAAAATGCAACTGAAATGAGACAAGTGACGAGCAGCTCAAAAAAGCAGAAATAAATTTTCTACATGATTCATGGATTGTTGTCATTGTCATGTTTTATTTTCTTAATGTCCATGTACCTTTCTAGGCACTCTATAGTTTAAAAACAGAAGTCTTTAAGTCTCCTTTGAAGTTGCCAACCCAAACAAAGATGCTCCATTTTAAAGGTGTGATTTTTTTTAGAAGGAAGGTCAACATTCTCATCAATTAATCCTCATTTTCATAATAATAAAGGTGGGCCAGCTGCTGAATCAGGAACTTGGGCAAACATTGCTGCCTATTTTGTAAAATCAGCTGTAGCACATTTGTGCATGGAAAGAGTAGCTGATTTTGCAAGATGCTGAAATACACAAGCTACATATGGTTCCGTGTACGACCCACTGTATTGCTATATTCAACCAAATCCATGATCTGCATTTGTTCCCTTCTCCTTGACTAATGTTTTCTTTATGCAGATGATTGAGTTAAACATATAGCATATTTAATTTCTGCAATGAATAAAGAGCTGTTTATTCCCATGTAATGTTATATTTTCTCAAGAGTTTAATTATAAGAAAAAAAAGACCTGTCCTAGGAATAATATTTTTTTATTTTACAAAATTATCATGAAGGGGCTGGAGCAATAGCACAGCAGGTAGGGCGTTTGCCTTGCATGCGGCCAACCCGGGTTTGAACCTGAGCATCCCATATGGTCCCCAAGCACTGCCAGGAATAACTCCTGAGCAAAGAGCCAGGAGTAATTCCTGAACATCACCAGGTGTCACCAAAAAAGCAAAATAAATAAATAAATAAATAAATAAATAAATAAATAAATAAAGCATGAAGCGTGTTTTATGTCAAAATATTTCATATTGACTCCTATGATCAAAATGGAATCCTAAAAGTTTTGGTATTATATACATTTCATGTTTTATGGGATGTATGTTAGGAGAAGTCTTTGATATTTTCTACCAAATTCCATGTTCTTAACAGAAATAGAAAGTCAGTCAACAGCCGGCTATTTGGGGCGTGGAGGCTGTGGCACACTGAGCTGAGCTCAGGGCTTAGTGCTCAGTGTACTCAGGGAGCACTCGGGAGGGTTTACAGAACCATACAGGCTGCTGGGATTGAGCTGGGTCAACAGTACACTAGGAGCCCATTACCTGCTGTACTACTTCTCTGACCCCCCCATTAGAACATTTTTTTAAAATTCAGAGTGGCAAGAGACCATCATATTTGTTACTGAAATTTCTACTTTAAAAACATTCCAATTATTCTCTAAAATGCAAACCAGAGTTACTTAAAAATTGAGGTTTTAAATGTAATTATTTGAATATTCATACTTAATAAATATTAAGACATATTTTCAAAAAACTCAGTGACATTAAGAAAAATAGTCTGGGCGTGGTCGCCTGCTTTACAAACTCAGGTTCTCTCTTGAACACATATTTCCCCTTTCTGCATTTTCCACTTTGGAGAAGCCATGTTCTTTCTTGAACACATATTACTTTCTTTCCCCTCATTTCTTTCTAAGGTCATTTCTTTCAAAATTTCTATCAAAAAAAGAAAAGAAGAAAGACAAACTGCATGAGTCTTGTTCCTGTTTCATCATAAATTAAAGGAATAATGGTTTATTGAGAAAATCAAGGATCAAATTTGAACCTAGTACTTGAACATTTGAATTCAATATATTAGGGTAATTTATAAAGATTTATGTCACTTAATAAAAATTGATACAGAAAAGCTTCAAATAAAGACTATTGCATTCACAGAAAGATTGTGAATAAAGAAAGTTAGTACATGATTTGGAAACCTGATAAAGCACTTTTTTAAAGTGAAGAATAATGATACCATTATTCATATTTTAAGTGATGGGGAAATATTCAACTTGATCAATTGACCTCAGTGTTCTTTTCCCCCAGCTACTGATAAAATATAGTATTGAAGAAAGTGACAAAAGGAATAGATGAAAATCCTCAGGATGAATCAGAGAGGACCATACAAAAAAGACTATTTCTATGGACTAGAGAAAGAGAGAACAATGTGCAGATTGCTTATTTGTTAAGCAGCTGACTACAGTTCCATTCCGGCACCAATATTTTCTCCCAAGTTCTGTTAGGAGTGATCCCTGACCACACTAGCCAGGAGTAAGCTCTGAGTATCACTGGTTGTGTCCCAAAACCAAATTCCCCCAAAAGGACTATCTCTATAGTTGAATCACCCTCATTTTCATAAAGACAAATACAATATGCCTCAAAGAGTAGAGGTTCCAATAATACTCCTAGATTTCTTGACAGTTCTTAGATTGTCTATAGAACATTCTTGATAACATATTCAGTTATTCATGTTTTTGTATACACACACACACATGCGTATATAAAGAATTTATACACTTTGACTAGTTGGTCATAGTGTTTTGATGGTTAGAAATGTTGAAATTTCCCAAATCCACCTATTCAACGGGAATAGCAGGTATTGTGAAAGCCATGACAAAACTGAAATGAAATAAAGAAGAAGCTTATGTGATAAGCAGAGGGGCAGATTTCATAAGGATCAGAGGAACACACAATATTATTTGAAGTAAGGGGAAATGAAACATTCCCTCATGAATCTTCAGATTTCTCATGAAACTTGGAGAATTTTCCCTCCATTGTTCTAGAGTTGGAGGAAACTTTTTCAATTTTTAAAGTACATATTTATTCACTATAACTCAGCTTTGGACATTGTATCTCTAACAATATTTGTATTGTTAAGATACTGGGAAGTAGAGTGTAGGCCCTGCCTGAGAAATGAAGGTTAATGTCGAGGAATACAAAACCCTGAGACCAGGAGCCCGTGAGCGAGACAATGCAGTTCACTCATCAAAGACTGGTCATGGCTGCCCTGTTGGCTGAAAAATGGACTCTTAAACTCACTTAACCACGAAACTTGTGCTTTTCTTCGTACCTCAAACTCCCACAGTTTTTCGTTTATGCTGCACTTTCGTTTGCACATTTTATGATACTTTCATGATTCAAAATCAATTGAAAAACACTCATGTCTTAGTAGTGTTCTCCAGCCTAAACCAAACCATGGGAATTACCAAGTTTGAATATCAAGCTTGTCTTCTCTCTGTGTTGTTATATCTTGATTAAAATTACTGCGGGCATAGTGCAAAGGAGTCCTGTTAATCAACAGAGGAACTGCAGAATTACCTTCTGCTTGTGAACACTGAATTTTGACTTCTCCAAGCTTTACCATAAATATGTCACTTCCCCTAATAAGATGTAGTTTCACCTCTAAAAATGTAAATGTGATCATTAATTTACCATACAACATAATCCCCACTCAAAAAAAATCTGCAAGCATTCCAGCCCAGACTGTCCTGCTGTGTACCAGAATGTTTAGGGACTCTGACAGCTTCCTTTCTTCTTTTGATGCCGTGTAATGAAAAAAAAGACAAGAGATTAGAGAGCTCAGAGCATTGGACTGCCCCCCCCCCATACACACACCCCTCTTATTTGGTAGAAGGCATTGCCTTGTAGTATCTGAAGCTGACAAGTTAGAGAGCTGACAAAATAGGCCCCAGTTCATTCCAAATCAAGTGACCGACCGGTCTAAAGCCATAGGGAACCCACCACACAACTGTGATTGATCTTACTCAGACTGGAAAAACAAAACCTCCGCTGCTCTTAGCAGGGTGCTAAAAATGCACAAGCACAACTTTTCTGTGTTCGCACTCACACAATTACTTTTCAGCAACAGTCTATGGTGCTTTGGAATGGGAAGAATTAGATGAATTATCTTACATGGCTTTTGTTTTGGAGGCGAATCAAATTGTCTAGAGACAAGGCTAAAAAAATGGTATTTTATAGGTGGCAAAGAAATTTGCTCTGCAGGATTGTTTTCCAGCAATTAGAAATGGGCACCCACAGGATGATTTGCAAAAGTTAGGAGCAAAAACTACAGGGCTTTCAAGGTGGGGGAAGAGACTGACTCTCTGCATTCCTTTGTCTTCCCTGCACACATTGGCGCTTTTACAAAAGGGGAAGCAAAGTGCAGAGCTTTGTGCGGGCTTCAGCATATGGTGGGGTTGCGGGTGCATGTGTGAGCATTTCCTCCTCTTACGGGTAAATGTGAGGCGCTGGCTGGAGACAGGTGCGAGCAGTGTGTGGCATCTGGCCTCTTGCTCTGGCTCCAATCGGGGAGGTAGATTTCCTTCAGCCGAGCAAATTAGTGAAGCATCACAGGTTTGATGCTCAAGGAATGCAGGCAAGCCGGAGGAAAAGAGGTGAAAAGAAAACAAAACAAAACGCAAACAACAACAAAAAACCTGAACAATTAAATCAGTCTGGGGATTGGTCAATGGGAGAAACTCCCTGCTCTGTCTGTCTCTGGCTTTCAACCGCTCTCTCTGCCTCTGGGGAAGGGCCTCAACTTTTGGTGGCAGTTCCCCATTCTCTGTGACACTTTCCTGGTTTCGCCAGAGGCTCTGTCCAGGTCTAAAAGGTGATAACACGCAGGTCTTCTGGGCACTTTCTCTACTGGTGGGCATTTTTCCCCTCAGGTGCTGTTCAGATGTGAGTGTTCACCTTTCCATTCTCCTGAATTTTCAGTGGAGAATGAAGACCTCAACGCATCAGGACATACTGTCAGTGAAAGGTGAGGTGTTGGGACGTGGGTGACTCAACTCTAGGTGATTCTTTTTTTTTTTGTAGCAAGACTTAAAACTACTACCTTAAGGAGCAATAGGAGCAAAAATCAATCTGAGTATAGAAAGAAGGAATCTAACCATTGTGGAAAACCGTGTGGAGAGTTCTCAATAAAATATGAATAAACTTTCTATAGACCCCAGCAATTGTGTATCTACTGACAAAACACTAAAAACATTAAGTTGAAAAGAAGCTTGCCTGCTAATGCTCACTACAGCACTAAGTATGGAAACATCCCAAATACCAACAACATAGACATGGATAAAGAAGTCGTGTTTCCTTTAAACACAAGGAAACACTATGCAGCAAGAAGAAAATAATAAATCTTGCAACGTGCTACAATTTGGGGCTGGAGGACATGAAGTTGAGTGGGATTAGGCAGAGAGAGAAGAGCAAATCCCAGATGATTTCACCTATCTGAGGGATATAGAGAAACAAAACAAGGAAACAGGCAACGCCAACTGATGATAAGCCTGGGTCTTTGTGTGTGGCGCTAAGATGACAATGAAGCAGAAGGATATAGGGAAGAGGAAAACTAGACCAAAAGTGATACTGGTAAAGTCTTGGGCATTTGTACATCACACCAGAAATGCTAACACCATTGTCACTAGGTTACCTAGAACTACACAATTGAGAAAAAATAGAAAATGAAAGCAGTAGTCCCATACCAGCTTTGCTGATGTATAATAGTTTTTTTTTTTTGAAAGATGACAGATGTCCTGGAGAAATCTGAGCCTCAGGTTTCCAGGACAACTTACGTCTACATGTCTTACACTGTGGAAAACTTCTGGAACAGGACGTCAAACGGAGCACAGTACTAGTAAACTGTAGTTATGATAATGAAAAATGACAGGAGAATCTAGAGATATTTTGTGATTCCTACTGTTACTTTTCATGATGAACACTTGAACACCTTGGTTGAAGGTATGAGAGAAACACAGGATTAGTCACTATCACTATCTTCCCGTTAATCATCTATTTGCTAAAGTGGGCACCAGTAATATCTCCATATGCCTTGTCTCATGCTAGAAGAACCCAAAGGCATCCTCTTGCTCCAGGAACATAAAGAGCCTCAAACAATTATATTAGGTCACAGGAATGACCAAATATAAATGTTACTGGTAATTGGCATATCATTACTACGAGCAGCTTGCCAGGATTGCCGTGCGGGTGGCATACTGTTGTAGTCACCTCTAAATAAAACATTTATTGATGAACCGCACGGGCTGCTAGCGGCCACGCCGAACTGGGCTGTGATAGTCTGGTCTGCTGGGTGGAGTTGTGACGAGAGGGAAGTCCAGATGTGGAAAATGGCGGGCCCCATGGAGTAGGGGAGGGTGGTCTGGCTTGTTGTGAGGTTCTGCTGGGGTGGCAGGCCAGGGCTAGAACCCACCATTCCTCCGGGCACCTCACGAGCTGCTGGGCACAGGGAGAGCAAGGAGCAACTCTGCTCCATGTCTGAGAACCTCTGGTTCAGCATACCTGGGCCGGATTGAAAAAAAAATTCACAGGATTAGTATAGCAGTAATTTTCTAGGAAGGAGAGAGCACCAAGACTTTTTATCACGGGTGACAAATAGGGCTGAGTCCCTGCTGCTTGAATGACAGTGCACAGAGCCCCAAGGTCAGGAGGTCAGGGGTGCGAGTGGGGCCCTGTTCCTAGGACTGGTGTGAGTTGAGCCTTCTGGATGCTGTCCCTGACTCTGCCTTGGATAGAGGCACTTTGAGGTCATTTCTTTGGGCAGAAGGTCATAAAGGCTTTACTCTCGGAGAGTAAAGCCTTCACTCTCCGAGACCCCAGTTATAACCACAAAAGTCAGTGGGATAGTTTCAATAGCTCTGACCCATAAGAGGAAATGGAATCAGAAAAATGCACTAGAAAGTATAAGTTCACCTTCACTTAAAATATGATTTTTTAGCCCCAAATCACCTGTTATTTTCCAAGAACTCTAAATGTTAATAAGGCAACTAAAATATTTTCTCACATTTGAATGGTCCCTACTATAATTCTGCACTAGATATTTTAGCTTTCTGCCCTCAGTTTACTCATCTATTAAGCAACAGCAATAAGGTTCTTATAGGAATTTTCTGAACAGTAAGTAAAACTTTCTGAATATTTACTAATGTGTCTAAGATAGTACCAGAGTGACAAGAGCACTGAGTTTCAAGCAAAGAATAGTGGTATAGGGCCTGAACGATAGCACAGTGGGTAGGGCATTTGCCTTGCATGCAGCCGACCCAGGTTCCATCCCGGCATCCGACATGGTCCCCCAAGCACCGCCAGGAGTAATTCTTGAGTGCAGAGCCAGGACTAACCCGAGTCTCACCAAGTGTGACCCAAAAAGCAAAAAAAAAAAAAAAAAAAAAGAAAGAAAAAAGGAATAGTGGAACATTTTGCAATGTAATATGTAGGAAATTCTTTGGCTAATTAAAACTGTAAATTCAGCAGCTGAAGTGATCACACAGCAGATAAGATGTTTGCCTTGTACACAGCAGATTTGATTACCAACACCCTGTAGGATACCCCAAACCACTCTAGGAGTGATCTCTGAGCACAGATATAAATAAACCATACTATATTTGTGTGATCTCAAAGATATGTATGCATTTTTAAATAAAATAATATATTTTATTACTTCTAAGTTTGTTACTGGGGTCAGGAAAATAAACATTTTTGTTACATTTTTTTTGACCTAAAACCTGAGCTGCGCAGGAGGAAGAGAGCGGCATGGAATGCCTTCAAAGGCATCGAAGAAACAGCTAAAAGGACAAAGAACCTCCGGCTCCGGGCACATCTCTTCGACTCCACCGTTCTCCCTGCATTAACATACGCCTCAGAGACCTGGGCCCTACGAAGCAGGATGAGAATGCTATTCGGTCTCCCAGAGAGGCATCGAAAGAGCTATGCTTGGAATATCACGCCTCACTCAAGTGAGAGAAGGAATCGGAGTTCTGACCTCCGTCGCTATTCCAGAATCAGGGACGCTGTCTCGTTTGCCAAGGCATCGAAAATCAGATGGGCTGGACATGTAATGCGATTTGGAGACAACCGCTGGACTAGAGCCGTTACCGACTGGATCCCACGGGATGTCAAAAGATCACGTGGCCGCCCACCTACAAGATGCTCAGACTTCCTTGTTAAGACCCTGAAGGAACGGTTTGAGGCTCTTCATATTCCTGAATCAACCAGATGCCATTGGGCTACATTGGCACGTGATAGGGTCCAATGGAAATGTTACTGGCGCCGCTCGAGCAAATCGATGAGTAACGGGATTCAAGTGATCAAGTGATCAAGTGATCACTTCTAAGTTACCATCGTTTATATGACTAGCCACAATTTTATGTGTCACTGGGAAAGTGAAAAATTAATTTTAAGTTAATGTTTGACAGTACTAAATTATACCACTTATAAAATAAATTTAGGGACCGAGCAATAGCCCAGCGGGTAGGGCGTTTGCCTCGCACGTGGCCGGCCTGTGCCGGCCCGGGTTTGATCCCCGGCATCCCATATGGTCCCCGAGCACCGCCAGGAGTAATTCCTGAGTGCAGAGCCAGGAGTAACCCCTGAGTGTCGCCGGGTGTGACCCAAAAAGCAAATAAATAAATAAATTAAATTAAATAAATTTAAATTTAAAAAAACACAAGAATTTGTGAAACTTCCTTCTGAGAGTAATATCAAATTGCAATTCATGAAATCTCATTTTAATCTCTATGTAGGACACTTGCTTATCTACAGTTGTTACTGAGTTCTTCGGATCAAAGTTGGGGCATGCTCTGTTTTATGGTACAATGTTATTAGACAGAGTAAAGCTAACTGAGCAGAGTACAGCTTTCACAGAAATGAACTATTCTGCCTTGAGGTCTTCATGTCTAGGTCTGTACTCTTCTAAGATATTTCAGAACATGCACTTTGCACCTTGTCATTTGTACTTTCTACATTCAATACTAAATGTCTTTTGTAGTGGATATTTAACACATATTTTTATATTGACACACGTTATTGTGACTCATGAAAATTCTAGTAAGAGAAGAATGATAAATAGGGTCATCTCAAGTTAAGTATTTTTGTTTGTGTTTAGGTTTCTTTGTTTATTAAATCATAATCTACGTGACTATAGATCCATTTAGACTTGAGCTTGGTGGCAGACAGAGGGCCCTACACACCTGTATTTACTCAGACATAGGCAGCATGTGCTGATGTAGAAATATAACACATTTCTCTCTAGATGATCAGATAATTCTAACTTTAAAAACTGCCTTTGGTCTTTTGGAAGTCAGATATATAAGATCAAGCTTAAATCATTATTAAGACTTAATTCCCTGTATTTACCTGGTCACTAGGAAATAGAGATTTTGCCTTTATTTGTATCCAATGATGCTCCTATCATTGCTTAATAGATTTTATTAGACTTTAATAATAATTTAATTATTAGTCTTTAATAATCATACTTAATCATCATAATTTTTGCTGATGAAAGGAAGACCATTTTATAGTGACAAGCTATTTGTATTTGAAAGCTATCTTTCTTGCTTTACGTACATTTTTAAATTCTGAAAATAAAACCCTAAATTGAAGATCCAATAATAAGACAATAGACCAAAAGATGACTTAGATTTAAACCTATTTATGACCAGGACCAAGTTTCTTCATAGGACAAAACTTTGATTGAGATACGTGCTAAAAAGCTTATGCTATACATACCATGATGCCGTTGGAATCAAATGAACAGTAAACAGCTCACTTTTACATTTTTAGGTAAAATAAAAAATTGTTATCTGAACTTGGCTGTGAAATAAAATGCCAGCTCTCATTTGGATACACACCAGACTTCTACTGCTATGGAGAAGCTCTCACTACAGATTATCATGCCATTGGACCTTCACAAATAAATACAATTATGCTATGTATTATAATGACTTCAAAGGACAAAGTCGAAGGGGACCTTCTCAATAGAACATGATGCTTGGTATTTTTGAAACTTTTGAAAAGGGAAAAAATGCCTGAGGAAGTAAAGCAGGCAGTTTTCATATAGCACTGGTATTTCATGACCATCAGGTGGAAACTTTTCAGGTTTAATGCTTTATAATTCTCTCAGCTGAAGCTTTAGAACTTCAAAGCACTGTAGAACATTTCAAATTTCAGTCCTGCCCATGAGAAAACCCTTTGCATTGAAAGTGGCTTTCAAATGGAATCCTACACTTGGTATTACACAACAGTGACATATTTTTATGGAGATTAAAATTACACACCAAGAATGTAAAGTTACCCAAGCAAAACCATTTCCACTATTAAAATGTTCCGCTGTACACTATGAAGAGCTATGACCTTCTCTTGTCCATAAATAATGCTTACTATAATAAATTTCACAAAACATTTATAAATTCCATATTTGCCTTAGGAATATTCATCTTCTAACCATCTGCAGTTTACAAAAAGGATTTACTTAAGCATAATTATGTTTCCTTTAACTAGTAAACAATAAATCTACCACCGATTGCAAAGACAGCCTATCAGAGGGTATTATGAGGAAAATGACATGAAAATCAATAGGTAATTCCTGGGAAAAGGGCATGCTATACTTTTAATTTGAAATCTACCAGTGGTAAGCCATGAATATAAAACTTCCTCTGTAAAGAAAAATAATTTGTTTTCTGTAAATCTAGGAATCATCCTTGGTTATCTAATACTTCAAGAAACAGTGTGTTAGTCCTCAGAATCTGTGTAAAGCTGGCCCCCTTTGGCAACTAAAAGAGCTCTTTGAACCATAGAACAGATGTAATGAAAATTGGTTCCATTAAATGCAGCTGGCAAATTACAAACTGAGAAATTAATGCACCATACCACGACTCTAGGGGCTAAAATGAGTCAAGGTGTGGTTGCCAGATGCCCGTGTTCCCTTACTGCCTCCCCCCAATGAAAACAGTTCTGTTCATAGATTTGTTTAATAGAATGCAAATTATTTACCCAGGCAATTCAAATTCAGAAATAGGGATGAAGATTAATCAATTAACCCAATAACTGCTTTGTATTCATGGCATGGATTTTTGAAAGTAGTGAAACCTGAATCAGAAAGATGATCTGAAAAAATACACCGGACTGATCACCGGAAGTTGGTAGCCCCTAAATCCACACGCTTTTCCATCGGAAGAATCATTTGATTCCATACCTCCATGAATAGAATTCTCCTCTGTTGATTTCAAATCAATTTATTCTGACTTGGTGTGCTAAGGATGGCTCGGTGAGCAGAACCTGACAAAAGTCCATTTAGCATCTGTTTTGGAGGTGCTCTTCGATGGTTCTGAGTTGTTCTCTTGAGTCATTAGCTAAACATTGTTTCAAAGAACCATGCTTGGAAACATCCCAGTGAAGACTAAGAGGAGGGAACTGGAAGCCCATTCACAGGTAATTCCGTTCCTCCTGGGACAGAGCCCCTCCTCCCTCCCTTCACAAGGGGAAAAAAGAAATAGTTCCCAGATTTATGAAATAAAATAATAATTCCTTGTTTTTTTAAGTTGGAAAATACTAGCTTGGTTTTTCAGTTAAATAAAATAATAATTGTTTGGTTTGTTTGAGTGCTATTGGGTTGTGGGTCTGGAAGAAAAATATCCTGAAGTTAATATAGTCCAACTGTAGCTTATTTAAAAATACCGGGGCTCCTATTAGCCATTAGTTGATGCAGTCATCTAGTTGATTATTATCATGAAATACTCATAAAATCTATGAGTTTTGTATATTGCCTCATTCAAACCATGGTGTCCAATCAAATAAAAGAGTTCCAAAATGGACTGAATAATTGACAGTTATTTCTTAAGAGAATGTGTGACATTGTGTAACATGTGGAATATATGTGTAACATCAAACTTTATGTTTGTATATATTTTATTTTTTAATATTTTATTATACCACCATGAGATATAATATACAAAGATGTCCATAAGATGTCCATATTTTGGTTATGGTCATACAGTGTTCCAGCACCCCTCCCTCCACCAGTGCCCATTTCCCACCACCAATGTCCCTGATTCCCTCCACCATCCCCTAGTCTGCCTGTATGGCAGGTTCTTTATCTCTTTCTCTTTATCTCTCTCTTTCTCTCTTCCTTCCTTTACACATTCTGGATTACAATACATACATTTAGAGGTTATCATGTGTATCTTTTTGCCTGTATTTAATGCTCAGTTCTAGGTTGGCATTAGCACTTTCGATTATTATTAGTACTACGTAATTATATCATATATGAGTCTATAGTTAAAAGATTTGGGCCGGGCGATAGCCCAGCAGGTAGGGCATTTGCCTTGCATGCGGCTGGCCCATGCTGGCTGGGTTCAATCCTCGGCATCCCATATGGTCCCCCGATCACCACCAGGAGTATTTCCTGAGTGCAGAGCCAGGAGAAACCCCTGAGCTCACCGGCTGTGACCCAAAAAGCAAAAAAAAAAAAAAAAGGAAAGGAAAAAAGATTTTGGGAAAAGGGAAAGTTAGAGCTGTTCATTATCAGTTTTCTAATTTGTTCCCTCACTAAAATTTCTCATTCATTCTTTCTTTTTGGCTGGTAGACATAAAATGAATTCAAGTACAAAATGAAGATTTGTTGGATTATTTGCTTAAACATTTGGGTGTCCTATTTACTTTTCCTTAGCTAAGATGTTATAATCACATATGATAAAGGAGTCTGTTTTCTCTGTATCTTCATAATAAAATAGACCATTTCATAAATATTTAATCCACGGGGTAGATTGAACTAAAACATGTCATGTCATCTGATTTAGGATGTACAGCAATAAATGAGTTAAATTCAATAACAATATGCTTGTTATTTTTCCTAAAGTTAAAATATAGAATGTTTTTATTTCATAAACAAGTCCCTCTCCTAGTCTTTTAAAGCAGTTGTTAGGGGAACAATAAATAATTACCTTCCATTTGTATATATAAGAAAAATATTACAGTAAGACTAATAAGTGTGTACGTTAGGCATATGTTATACACATTACATATTCTATAGTAACCAATTAAAGTATGAAACTTGGGTGGCCTATTTACTTTTCTGTCCAATAAAGCACTATTCTAATTAGAGCACTGTATCATACAGAATTGCACTACTTCCAGATAAAGAACTTCTTGTAAAGTGCACAGATATTGCAATATGAATGTCATGTATTTTATAGCTATTATAAGCAGGCACAATGAGAATTCTCCATTGTTTTATGATCACATTATTTCTACATGTAGAGACATATATACTAAATACATACTCCATATGCTTCATCATGCATATATTCCTCCCTTAGCCATTTCTCCTTGGATTCAAATCAAGATGGCTTCTTTCATACAGTTGTGGTATTTATATAATTCAACAAAAGGTCCAGTAAGTCTCTATAGGATCAAAATAAGTTGATCATGTATATTTAAGATCAGGAACACATCAGCTCAAGTCAATGCATACCTAAGTATGCTTTCTTCATTTTAGGTATTCATTTGAGAATTGCTTTAGAAGTGATTTTGATGTGTGTTAATTAATTGAAACAAATGAAAAATTTGCCTTATACCCAAACTAAATTTGCTTCAGCAGCTGCTGATCCTCAAACTTTGGATGTCAGCCAATTAGTGAAGTTTTTAACGTGGTGACTGCCCTACCACACTTCCTGTCTGAAAGTTTCATTTACAAACTCAACTAGGGAGGTAAGACCTAAAAAAAATTATTTTTTATTTCACCCAGAAGGAAAATCCAGCAGATGGAAAAAGTGTTTTTCAAAAGCCCCATTCACTGAAAACAACACCTGACCCCACCCCCAGTAAAATAAAATTAAATGGAACATCGATCACACCGCAAACAATAAATAGAATGAATGGAAGTTTTTGAGATTTATTTATTTTTTTTAATAATGTCAACTTAAAAATGCCCTCCTCCATAGACCATCAAAGTAAGATTTTGTTTTTCAACCTTAGTATAATGGGTGAAAAAAATTGAAATATGGAAATGTCAAAATTAAGACTTGCACATGCTAAGCTACTTAGCATTTTCATCATATACACTCGAGTCTCTCCAGAAATCATTACAGAATTTGATTCTGTGAAACTCTCTGTAAAAAGCAAAACTTTTTTTTTGTAGATAACTAGTAACTATTTTGCGCATCATAGATATTTCTAACATGATACATTAAATTTAAATTACTATAACACTAACTCCTTTAAATAGTCTCTATTTTGGATTTTTATCTTACACTGATGCCTACACATTGGTACAGTTAGAATATCACATAAGAAAATTACACAAAAGTTCATGCTGAAAGTGAAAGGCACTATTAGACATCTATTACTACGCTTCCTTTCTTTTTAGACTGGGATAAATCAATCTTAAGAAATAAAGAACTAAGCAAATGTTAAGTTTTTTCAAGATGCCTCAGACTTACACCGAATGTATTTTGACTGCAACTAGCCCTCCTGTCATTTGGTCAGGCTCTGTGCAAAATGAAGGTGAGATTCAGCCACATGGAGAAAGCCAACACGACTCAGAGCACAATGAAGTTAATTGGAAATAAAATACATAACATTTATTGGACTTTAAAACAGTGAATTCCAAAATAATTAAGTTAATAAAAGAGATTCACTCTTTTCTGAACTAAATTAAATGGCTCTAAAATTAATTTCATTGGTTTTTTAATTCACTGTTAACTCAATAAAATGAGCTTTTAAAATTAACTTCTTTGTTTTTGAACTCACTGCAGAAGTCCATAAACGAACTTACAAAAAAAATCATGAGTGAAACTTTTTTCCCAGATTTAGGCAGTAGACACTGGCGATATAGATAACAGAAACATTTATAAAATCTGAGCGATTGTATACTATTTTATCCAGTATTTCAAATGCTTCATTGATTTGCATTTTATCTGCTATATGGAAATGAAAGCTTTCCTCAGAGTTCCAAGTGAATTAATTGATTAATCATCTAAGAGATGAAGCATACAGAAAATCCAAATGGAACTCTAATTCTTGTCAATGGCATTCCAAAGATGACCAAAGATACATATGATGGCAAAGTCATCTGGACATTTTCCTATCATGCGGCTCCTTCCATGTTATTCTGATCCGCATGTTAAAATGCAGATAAAAGTTAAGTTTTGCATATTTGGATCCTAAAATTATGAATGACTTGACTTTTACATGCTTTTATTTTAATAATGAATGTATATTTGAATTTTTATAACTTAATAAATTATCTCTCAGTATTATATTTTTTTCTTTCTTGTCTTACTACTCAGAGTTTACTCTGGCTGTTCCTAGCACATGATAACATTCCACCACATTGTATCTCTTTTTTTCCCCTTAACAGAGGCTGGTCTTGCTGCCTGGAACACTTTCCCTCAACCATCCTGCCTCCAACATTGCGCTGTCTGACCAGCTCAGTCTTTCCAAACAAAATAAAGATCACTATCCCTTAATAACTGGATCAGGCTGTGTAGGTGCCATCCTTGAATATGGTGCTCATTATTTCTGACCAAGCACTGTCATACTCTGAGCCTTCTTAGTGGTGGACTATGGGGTGTGTACTTGTTCATCTCTACATCTGTGACTCTTTCCAAGAGTGCTTAGGATATATTTTGTGCTCAGGAAATATTTGCTAATACATTTCTCAGTTTCAAATAATTTTGTAAATATGGAGCCATCCTGTTCTTCCCCTTTCTCTTTTTGTTTCCATCATCAGCTCTGTACTCTTCTGACTTGCCACATGCGCAACCTGATGTACTTCCTGGGAATTCCCCTGCAGCCTTTCCAAACCACTCTTGCGGATCCCTATGGATAAAGTCGTCTGATGTCTTCTGCTTTTCTGTAGTCTTTGGTGAGCTACGATTTCCCATACTTAAGATAACAGGGAATAGAATTCAGAATACTTGGGAGGCCCTTGACCGCTCTTGATCTTTTCTCTTTTACTTTTGTATAAAATAGGACCTGTCCTCAAGGACTTTGCAGCGGCATGAGAGGCGATGGATATACTAAGCACTTAGGATGACTTGGCACCGGGAGCCCAGCCAGAGGAAGGGTCTGACTGAGTAAACAGAGTGGAAGAGGTCAGTAAAGGACAACAAAGGGTCGTAGGCTCTGAGGACAGACTTAGGCTCTCAGTTTTTAGAAAGCTTAGCTGCACCTCGTACCACAGAAAGTTCTACTGCCAAACGGCAGCCTCTGTGCAGGTCTCTCATTTTAACAGGGACCTCATGTTACTAAGGATGAGTCTAGAAGCTGGAGTCACTGTTTAAGCCAAGAGGATTAGGGTTCAAAGGGACTTCAGACCTGTGACTGTAAACATCTTTGGGTGTAAAGTTTAGAAGAGTGTACATCATTTCTTAAACCTTCAGTCTAAATTAACTGCAAGCTTCCTATAGAACTATAAACCCTAACTGTGTATTTAAAACAAAATCATTGCCATATCATCTTTTTATTTTTTTGGTGGAGCTCAGGGTGGGAAATGAGGCCACAGCTTTCAATTCTCATGACTTACTCCGGGCTCTATGCTCAGGGATGACTCTTCAGTGCTTGGAGGACCTGGGAAAGGGCGGGGATCAGCCACTTGCAAGGCAAAGAGCTTCATTCCTGTCTACTCTCTGGCCCAATTCCATCTTTTAATCTGCTTTTTTTTTCCCGCACCAACAGAGTCAGACTCACATCTGAGTATCCTTGGCCTATTGAATAGGTTTAATTACAGCTTTCAGTGAAGTATGTGTATATTTTGAAGATTTTCATAGTTCACCAAGAAAGTTAAGTAAAATTAATTTTACATACATTTGTACTCTTTTATTTTCTTTTATAGCTTAAGATTTCTGATCATTTAGCTCTAAAGTATACCTATAAAACTGGCACACTCATGTTGGTATTATAATTTAAAAAATCTTGGTTACAAAGTTCTATTTCTAACTTGCATATGTATATTTTTATAGAATAAGACTCTCAGACTTAAAACATTTCCTCTTCATTCATACCTTTCTGTCAGATTTTTACTAATGAGCTGAAAATAAGGACACATTTTCACTTGATCTAAGGCCTCAAGAAAGTACATTCCACGTAAAGTTCCTGTATATCAATTATGAAGATAATCCTAAAACTGGCAACCAGACAACTATCTGCTTGGCTGTTTGTGGAAGGATATATCAGGAAAATTAATAGTGTTGCAATTTGTGCATATTTCATGAGGGCAAATGTTATATTGAATACTTCTATTAGACAAACTTCAAAACTGCAAAATTTCCATTTTAATATCATACTAAAATGATATTTGCCACTGCACAGATAATGTAAAACATGGTGAATTTTTCTTTAATAATATGCACTTGCAAGGTATTAGATTAGGTAATTAATATAGCTTTCAAGGTCAGCCTCATCAGTGGTCATTGGAGAGGTAATTAAAAAGTCAATCTCACATTTCTAAATTCAACATAAAGGTATAATCAGGAATTTAGGACTAAACGTGGGCAAAGGAAATACATTTCTTGTGTTTTTTCCACGAGTCATTTTAAATCTTTAATGCTTTAAAAATTAATTACATTAATTATAGCAATAGGCTCTTCATATCTTTAGAGGGGGCTGCGTTGCACTGTCAACATGAAAATAATCTCCAGAGGAATAATTCTGTTTCTTAGCCCCCAGACTCTGCCATTAAAACACTACATTTACCTTATTAAATTACCTGGTTTGGGCAAAATAAGATGTGCATGTAAAATAATAGGAAAAAACTTAGAGCAAGTATAATTAATTTTTATATTTTCTTGCTTGGGGTTTCAAAACCATTGCAGTAATTTCTATGTAAATGTTTCTATCATATCTGGTCATTCTTTGGGGTCTAAAAGTTTTCAATTTTACATTCATGAATATGTTTGTCACATTCTGTACCATATTGATCTCAAGTGAATTTTAAAAACCAAAGCATGAGACTTAGAAGGAAACTGATTTTTTTTCCTGATTTTTTAAAATTTTTATTACACCACCGTGAGACATACAATTACAAAGGTGTTCCCAATTGGATCTTGGTAATACAGTATTCCAGCACCCATCCCTCCACCAGTGCCCCATTTCCACCACCAATATACCCTACCCCCTCCCTCTTACCCCCCAGGCTGCCTCAATAGCAGGTAGCCCGTTTTCCTCTCTTTTCTCTCTTTGTCTCTCTCTGTCTCTGCATCTCTCTCCCTCTTCTTTTTACACATTGTGGCTAGCCCTGCAGATATTTAGAGTTTATTACTTAAGTCTCTTTGTGTATATTGAATATACACATTGACTATACACAAAAGGAAACTGATTTTAACAACCAGAAATAAGCATCATAATCAATATGAATTCTGGACAAGCAGGTTTTATGCAGATATTTAATCCAAATAGGAAATATCTTATTTCACAATTAGAAAAACCCACTCAGAGACAATTTTCTCTCAAAAGTGTGATACTATTATGCCACACATTTGTTTTGCAGAAATGAAACAAATAATGACATGTGTCAGAGGAAAACTGATCAACAGTTACAGAAATATTCAAGGCTCAGGTAAATGGACCACACAGTGATCTGTCAGAGAGCTTCTGATGGCAAAATGTCACCTGCGATTTTTTTTTTGATCTCACTATTCTACATTCTCAGTGTCTGAACTATTGCTTCATGCTTTCACAGGTAATTATATAGAAGTAGTTGAACGGAAATAGAATTTCTTTGATGGAAGTTTAAATTGCAACATTTATAACAATACCAGACATGAGTCCTGAGACATCTCTTCATTCACCATCAAGCTCCCCAACTAGGAGAGAAGTGATGGGCTCAGAAGTAGATGTTGTCAGTAAGGTGTATCACTGAGAACCGTAGGTCTAGATAGTGGGTCGATGGGTTTGGCAAAAATAAGCAAACCAACAAGCAAATAAATGGATGAATTAATGAATGAGTAAATAAATAAATAGATGGAAAATAAATGGATGGATATAGGTAGATAGATAGCTAGATAGATGATAGATAGATAGGTAGGTAGATAGATAGATAGATAGATAGATAGATAGATAGATAGATAGATAGATAGATAGATAGATAGATAGATAGAGAGAGAAAGATGGAGAGATGGACAGACAGACAGACAGACAGACAGATAGATCGATAGATCGATAGATAGATAGATAGATAGATAGATAGATAGATAGATAGATAGATAGATAGATAGATAGATAGATAGATAGATAGATAGATAGATAGATAGATAGATAGATAGATACATAGATAGATAGATACATAGATAGATAGATAGATAAACAAACAGAGGAGCAGGATAAACTATCATTCTCATTTGAGTCTTGTCTAGTTAGTGAATCAAGTTTGAAAAGGGTATTTAGCAATATCAGGGACTAAAACGAACCTCTGCATTGGGGCCAGGAGATAGCAGAGTGATTAGGTTCTAAATCTAGGATGTGTCCAACCTGGTTTTGATTTCTGGCACCACATGGTTCCTCTGCTCATGGCCTGGGTCTACCATGGAGGCCCCCAGCTCTGCCAGTGTGGATTGGGAATCGCTAGGGACTCCAGAACCACAGGGAAATCTGCACTTTAGGCCCCTGCATTGAACCAGCTGCTCAGCTGTCTGCGAACAGATATTCATGCTTCCTGTGCTCTGCCTCAGAGACCCCCAAAATCATGAGCCCCAATAATACAAGTCCATACTTACTTCATTACACAGCATGTGTTTCGTAATAATTAAAATATGGTTTTATTACAACTAGAGGAAATAACCATCTATATCCATTCAGACCTGAAATAAATTTACTGCACAATGTATATTTAGGGATAAAATTATTATTTGTTTTTTTTTTTGTCTGGGGAGATTAGTTGAGAGAAGATATATAAATTACATATTTTGAAGCTTACCCAATGAACTAAAAATCTCTTCAAATGTGTCAGACAGCAACAACAGGAGTAATTCCTGAGTGCAGAGCCAGGAGTTACCTCTGAGCATCACTGGGAATAACCCAAACAAAACAAAACAAAATGAATGTGTCAGAAGCAAATGACAGAATGACTATAAGCATCACGGCAGGGTCCTAGTCTTAATTCTTCACTTTTAAGCCCTTCGACCTTAGAATAGCAACTTCACTCTTGAATCCTTTGACACTCCTTGGGTTTGAATAAAAGGGATCATGGAGGGGCAAGCACTAGAAGCAACGAGACAGAGATCTTGAGGTTCATTAAATCAAGGCTTAATTGAGATGTATCCGATGGTTACTATACAAGTTCATTTCATTGGAGGCTCATACCGAAAAACATGTTTAGGTCCCATTATTTGCCTGACATTGGACATACTCTCTCGTCACAACTCCACCCAGCAGACGAGACTATCACAGCCCGGCTTGCGCGCCACTAGCGGACACGCGGTTCATCAATAAATGCTGTATTTAGAGGTGACTACAACAGTATGCCACCCGCATGGCAAGCCTGGCAAGCTGCTCGTGGTCGTGTTTGATATGCCAAATACCAGTAACATTTATATTAGGTCATTCCCATGACCTAATATAATGGTTTGAGGCTCTTTATGATCCTGGATCAAGCAGATGCCTTTGGGTTCTACTAGCATGCGACAGGACTTATGGATATATTACTGGTGCCCACTCTAGCAAATAGATGATTAACGGGAAGATAGTGATAGTGATAGTGATTGAACATACTGCTATGAATAAAAAGATAAAATCTCTTTGCCCTAGGGAGACTTTTATGGTGGGTGGAGAGAGACAAATCTTTTATAAAAGTTTAATATGTTGTTGGTGCAAATGTTGAGAGAAAAATTAAGCAGCATAAAAGGGATGGGGAGGCCATTAAAGGTTTTGTTTCATATCAGCTATTTAAAACACAGCTGCTGGACTTCTCCTCACTAATGTGCAGAAATAAACTGCGATACCAAGAAGGAAGGGAGCAAATTGTGAGATGTATTGAGAAAAATGTTCTGGGTTAAGGCCATACTAATGCAATAATACAAAGACTGTGAGCTAGGAATGTTTTGGAACAATCCAGAAATACCAAAGAGGCCAGAATGGTCAGAATACAGGAAGCTGCAGATGTAATAAAAGGCCACGTCACTTCAAGCATTAGACACAAAGGTCAGAGCCTAATTTTTTTCTCTGAATGAGATGAGAATTGTTATTGGTGGATGGTGAGTGTAAGAGAAATAAGACAGGAATTTTATGTTATCTTCTTTGGAGCCACATCTGCTGGTGCTCAAGGTAGAATCCTGGATCTATGCTCAGGGATCACACCTGGCAGGCTCAGGAGACCATGATGGATGTTAAGGCTTATCTTGGTCTACATGTGCAAGGCAAGTGCCCTACCTGCTGTACTATCACTCTGGCCCCAGACTTTTATTTCAATACATCCCCTGATTGCTGTCAAGATCATACTGTGGAGGGCAAAGGTGGAGTTAGGGGAAGAGTTGGGAAGTCTTTGTGATGATGAAGTTGAGAGACTACTTTTGAATTGAGCCACAATGGGTCCATGAAAAGTGATCAAATTCTGACTTTATAGTAAAGGCAGTGTTGACTGAGTTTGATGAAATCTGGATTTTATAGGCTGAATTGAGGCTGTCAAGGGTAACTAAGAGAATTTGGCTGTAGTTCTTTAGTATGAAAAACATGTCGATTTGTTTATGAAATTCTTTTGCTGAAACAAATTTGGGGGTTAACATTAGTCCCTATATTTGATTAGGTTACTTTTAGAATGTAGTCTAAAGTGTCTTTCCATTCTGTATCATTAAACATAAATATAAAGGGCTGAAGGAATAGTACAGACATTTGCCTTGCATGTGACTGTATGAGGTTTGATTCCTAGCCTCTCATATGCTACTCTGAGCATCTCTTAGAGTGATCTCTGAACCAGGAGTATGTCTTTAGCACAGTTAGGTATGGACCAACTCTCCAGCCCCAAAAAAAAAGTAATGCTGAGTTTGGGAGAGAGTAGAGCGGGGAGGGTGCTTGCCTAACACAGAGCAGATAGGCTTCTATTCCTAACACCCCATACAGACCCTGAGCCCAGCTACGCACAAGTAGTCCAGACATGAGCATGGTCTGGACTCATTTAAATGAACAAAAAAAAAAAAACAAAAGTAAGATGTATATCAATAAGTGGGATACTTTTGACTCTCTTTTGTGTGACTTAATACAGCAACGACTTTTCCATATACCCTTCTGGAGCAAGTCATCAAGCCAGACATGGATTTATGGATATATACTACCAGGTGGGCCTTGATTAAAACAAAATTGTAGGTAACAATGATAAAATTTTAACTTCAGCAATAAGTATCTATGGAGTTAAATTTTCATTAGCTTTATTAATAAATGATGTGTCCAAATCTCAAAGGAGAAGATCAAGTAAAATATGCAGTCTCATGGGCATAAAATGATCTCAAATTGAAGTACCTGTTTCCATGCTCCAGATGGTCTTTTATTGTTGTCAATTATAAAATGAATGCATTCAAGGGCCTCAGTCTATGTATTCTCAAAAGGATAATATTGTTCCTTAGGGGGTTAAAATGTTTGGAGGATTGTGTTGGAAAAACAAAAGAAAATCTCCTATGGTGATGGTTTTTTTGTGCCTGTGAAAGGCACATCCCATACAAATAGTAAGACAAGAGAGTCAACATCTGTTGGATGGCTGTTGATTGGGTAAAGTGAGAGTCTAAAATGGAGATGAAGATCAAAAGAATTTGAGAAGCAACATAATATTTCATCAAGGTACATGGTTTCCATCCACAACTATTTTTCCCAACTCATGCATTCAAAGTTTGTTTTCCTCAAGACCAAACTAAACGAAAGTTGGAAAGAGAAAATGCAGACAAAGTGACAGGAAACAACTTGAGCTCACTGCCACTGTCATCCTAGTGGCCCAGAGGACGGAGCTTGTTTACTTGCTTAGTCTAATAGACAGAATCACTAACTACCCTCATGTGCACAAGGGGAGAAGGAAATCAGTCACTCAGAACCTCGGGGTCTGCTGGGACCCTGGGTCAGGTCTAACAGTGACAACCGCAGACGTTTATCATACTGGGCTGTTTGCTCCACAGTAAAATTACCCTAGACTGTAGTCCCCAGACTTGGAGCTAGCAAGTTTAGAGGAAATGGCAGAGGACTAGCATAGCAGTCAGAGCGCAAGGATTAGACTCACACCATATTGTGGAACAAGTTAATCCAGAGCAAATAACTGATAATGAAGAAAGAAGAGTGAAATGTGGTCAGGATGCTCCCTATAAGGAAAACACAGACCTGGATTGTGGAAATGCTGGAGACAGGGGATTTACGTGAGCCAGGACTTGCACTTATTTCCACTTGATTGTGCTAAGTTCTCCTCTTCCGTGTTTCATGCACATAGCATGTTACATGACTTTGTATGACCATGAGCCTTCCTCTTCAGTCTTTCTTGATTATTCCTCTTTGGGTAACTGATTAATAGAAAACCAGCCTGATGATATTTTACTCTAACCTCTTTCTCCTCTCATCAGGATTATTTATACTTGCTCTTTCTTCAAACTGAATGCTTCTGTAACTTCAACTGGGATGCTAGACATTTCAAATACAATTTCCACTCCTCAACTCTTTACGGAGGCCCCAACAAAAAAGTATGAGTCTATAAACATAATTATTCCATGTTAAAATGCATCACTCCCTTTTATTCCTTTCCTTTCCATATCTCTTCTTTTCTGCATTCCTTGTTTCAAAAGTGAGTTTCTTGACTATAGTTGAGACATCTCAAGGTTACTTCATAATTGACCGCTGTAGTTATAAAAATGCTTATCTTGTCCCCAACCCAGGTAAATCTGCCTATGTTCTAACTGTGATCTTGTTTGGAAACTGTCCTTGAACTATGTGACTCTTAAGGATGTCCAAATGAGTACAGTCTTTATGTCCCTAAAACAACTAGCAAGTGTGTTTAAACAAGCACATAGAGAGCAATTCAAGACACAGGGAGGAGGAAGGTTCTTAGAAACTGACGTAGAATTGGAAGATAGGGAGCAATAAGTGAAGACGCACCAGAGACCAGCAAGAGTTGGACTAGATGAGGCTACTCATCTACTAAAGCAATGGCCTTCAACCACTGGTTCACAGAACAATGCCTGTCTGCAGCAATAGAGGAGCTGAAGGGAGAAGCAAGTTGTAGCCTTCTCCCTGATTTCAAATTTTGGGTTTCTAGAATTGTGAAAGAATTCTGGTGATTTTAAATCATCAAATTTTTGGCAGTCATAAGAAATGAATTCCTTCTTCCACTCTGAATGACCTACCTACCAGTAAATAAATCTGATTTACAATAAGATGTATATATTCACTATCTAGTTTGGGATATTATTTTCAAACTGGCTCTTGTATATACCAGCTCATTTCATATTGGTAACATACTTGGAAAGAGAAAATAAGAAATCAAATCTAACTCACTGATCAAAGAGGTCACAGAAACATCCACCATCCTAGGGAATGCCATTTTTTCCTGATTAAGAAAACATATGTCAGCACTTATAGCCATCTCTTATGGGAAGCCCTGGGCAATTTATCAGATATTATTCTAGTCAATGGCACCGAAGCATGAAGATCCCACATGCCAAAATCTCATGATGTCATGAAGGAAAACTAAAGACAATGGGGCAACGGTGGTAACCTGGATCCTGAAGTCTTATTGACCAACACAATAATCTGCAGTGACAGAGGCCTTGTGCCTTAGGACATAACACACATCTCTGGACCTCAGTTTACTCCAAGTTACCTGCATTACTGTCTACAGATCTGCAGATTTCAGGGCCAGTGGAAGGCACAAACAACTATAAGGAGAAGCAGAGCCTGGCGGGTATGGGAGTCCATTGCTGCTACTGCCCAGCATACTTTCTTCCTCATCTCTCGGCAAATGATCCCTGGAAATGGTAACCAGAGTGGGAAACTATATTACCTAATAATTTGTGTTTTGCTAAAGGAAGGCTTCTGTATTTTTAACCCTTGGGGGCATTTCCTGTGGCACTCAAGAGAGTACTCCTGGCCCTGTGCTCAAGGGACCATATACTATGCCAGGGTTGAACCTGGGTGAGCTGTTTGCGAGGTAAGTGCCTCACCTTCATCACTATCTCTCCAGCTCTGTGTTTTGGTAGTGTGAGTAGCTTTAGATAAATCTCCCTTTAATATATGAGTATCTTTAGATAAATATTATATCTTTTAGGTAACTTTGCCTTTAATATAAATGATGACTAATAAAGGCCCTGAAATTTTGTCCCTGGCATAAAGTCTGTGTTTCTAAGTTAAAGCAATGCAAACCAAAACAAAATTGCATCCTTACCCACCACTACCATGTAAGATGCCTACAGGTACGAAGTTAAAGAATTCTGTTCCGTGTAGGATCCAGTGCATGAAATACCAGCCAGTGTTTAGTTTTCAGTATTACTGTCTAAATGGGCACTTGAACATTTTCAATATTTATGTACATTTTAAATGTCTGAAGGCAAAGAGAGAGATAATAGGCAATCGTTTATATCTATAAAAGCGTGTGTGTGATTATCTTCCACCAGCAGAGATCAGATTCTGTTTCAATTGCGTAAAAGAGAAAAGCAAATCAGACAAAGTTGGTCTCAGTACAATTCCTCTGTAAACAGCTTGTAGGGGGAAACTGTGCTGCTAAAAACACACCGCTGATTACAATTACTAAAAAGTTAAAAGGTTTTTCCAAGCCTTTTAATTATATTTCTTTCCAGGAGCAGTTTGGTGTCATTTTCAAATTTGTAGTCTATCACAAATAATACCTGAGATAAAGTTTCTCAAGAAAGTTAATATGATTTACTTGCATTTTGATTTAGGAGGAGAAAAGAAGCAAAAACTTAAGTAGACTCTAATTTGTCCTTAAGTTAGCAGTCTGTGGAGCCAAATTGTTGCTAATTAGCATGTTTGCACAAGTGTGACCCTTCCAAACATGGAGAATTCTCAGTCAACCCTTGACACGTGAGAAAATGTCTTACTAGACAGAGGCATCGGTAATCAGTATTACAAACGAAAGGAAGTTCGCAGTATTTTTAAAATATAAAACCGTGACTTTGCACATCGTCCTTGTGCAGGGGTCAGTCTTCTTGTCTGTATCATTTCAATTTTGGTATCTGTGCTGCCGAAGGGAGCATAAGAAAGTTTGTTTCTGAAGAGAAAATGTTTGAACAAAAAGATTATCTAGGAATGCCTGAACCAACATCTGGCCTCAACCTTATTGGGGTATTTAAGATTCTCAACATATCTGAAAGCGCAGACCAGCATTTTTAAAGTAAGAGTTTCTGGGGCTGGGGTGGTGGTGCAGCAGGTAGGGCTTGTGTTTCACATGCAGCCGACCAGGCTTCTATCCTGGGCATCCCATATCCGAGCACCTCCGGGAGTAATTCCTGAGTGCAAAGCCAGGAGTAATCCCTTAGCATGGCAGGGTGTGACCCAAAATAGCAAGATAAATAAATTAAATTAAATAAAACAAGAATTTCATAAACTCTTTATTTTGAATGTCATTCACAGACAAACAGGTCCAGACAGCACTTACTCTGACTCTAGACTGACTCTGGACTCAAAAGCTCCTGGAAGCCGGATCCTATGTCACTTCCCCCAATTCTGGGCAGCTATATTGATTTCTCTCTGCCTTCATTTCTTTGTCTGTGGCCTATCATAGGACTCTCTACTCTAGATATCAAAAAATTAAATTAACATATGCATAGAGATTAATACTACAGCTGAGGCATTTTTATTTACTCTGAAGATAGCCCCTCTCTACACTATTTTCTATTATGAGATGCTTAGGTTGATTCTATGCCTGAGAAATTATAAGTAGGTATAATTGGTACAGGATAAAAGTCAAATTCTGTCATATCATCTGCATATTACAGAAATAGATAAAGTAAGTATATTTTCCAGGACAAAACTTTTGCCTCTGGCTGAAAACAAGGTCATCTGAATAAAGAACACTTTTGATCCTCACAAACTATATGCAAACTATATGAAGATGAGGAAGGCAAATAGTAAATGAACTCAATAACCAGTGATCAAGAACACAGAGCAGAGCTTCAGGGCATTCCTATAAATTTTTCTACAAAATGCTGATGATGATAATAATAATTTTTTTTTTTCTTTTTGGCAATGAGGGGCAGAGAGGAAAGAACTGGGTGTTGCTCTTTTTTGGGGTTGTTTTACTTTAGATTTTTTATTTTATTTTATTTTTGTTTATTTTATTTATTTGTTTGTTTTATTTTATTTTGTTTTGGGGATTTTAGGTCTGTGTGTGTGTGTGTGTGTGCAGATGCGTGCAAGTGTGTGTTTCTTGGGACCAAACCTGGGACATCAGATGGCATGCAAAGCATGTGGTCTACCACTGCACTGTACCCCGGCTTGGCAAATAACTACCTAAAAACTATCTTTGAGTGAGAAAAGAGTTTATGGAGAAAATATCTCTCCAAATGTTGGTGGGTATGTTCCAATATTATCTGTTCTATCTAATCTTGGTAACCCCACTTTTGTTGGCAACAACAATGAAAGCAGTTTACAAAAGGTTTTCGGATTTGGTTGCTCTTTGTGGTGTGTAAGAAGTAGTTTGTAGGGGCTTATTTGCTCATTTACTGTTGAACAAGAATCACACCTTATGTTTCAGCTTCCAGTCTTACCCATGGCCATCTACCAAAGGACTGAACTACTGAAAGAGAATGTGTGACATTCTCACATGACCCCAAGTGATCATGTGGAGAGAGAAAGAGAGAGAGAGAGAGAGAGAGAGAGGAGAGAGGAGAGAGAGCTAGTATCTGAGCCATCCATCCTGTTAGAACAGTGAAATTTATCCCTCGGATAGCCTACTTATTTATGGGGCGGTAGGGGAGGTTTTTCCAAGGACAGAAAGAGGAGATGAGGCTTCAGAGAAGAGCCTCTGCTCTGTCGTGCTGTCTGCATAGAGTTTGAACTGATTGCCACTCACTTCTCAGCACTTCAGTGCTCTTTCTTCCCTCTTACTTTTTCTGGAGAATTTCATGTCATCTCATGCAATAGAGAGGGCAAGGGAGAAAAGAGAGAGGAAAAGAGAGAATAAGATAATAAAAAGGGAAGAGAAGAAAGTGAAGTAAAGCAAGAAAGTCGTGGTGTTTGGGCATGCCCAATAAAATCACTTATCAAGAGCACATGTGGTAGATTAGGTGCAAAAGGACACCCCAGAAACAATACTAATGTCATCTGTGAGACTCTCAGTATTGTGATTTCTATAGTTTTAGCTCCAAATCTTCTTTTATGATCACGAACCTTGGTCCTTTCATTTAATGTCATCAAAATTATGAGCAAGATGTTCAGTTAGTAGAGAAAATAGTCTAGTACACTATTCCTTGTCTTTTTCCCTCTAGAAGAATAGGACTGAACACAAACACACACACACACACACACAATTAGGGTTTCAATCAAAGTTAAAAGAAGCTCGTAGCTTCCGATTGAAATAAATGCATCTCCTAAACCCACTCAACTCAGAATGAAAGAGAGAACCGAGAAGTAGCCATGAAAGTATCCAGTTCTTTTCCCAAATGACACACCAACCATTTCAATTCTGCCTTTCATTCCCCAAGACTTTGATTCTCTGCTGGATAAAGAGACCACCTAGGCAGCACCAGCTGCTCGCAAAGCTGATAGTGAATGTCCCCTTAGAAGTCACACACAAGAAAGGACTGGGACTTGGCTGCAGGAAGAGGCAGATCCCGGGTTCCTGGGACTCTCCTGGCAGACTTGATCCACGCTGACCAGCCTTTCTTTTGCAACCACAAAGCTGAAGAGCCCTCAATGAAACCCTTCCGAAGTAGGGCAGGTCATGTCAATCCCTCTCTCTCACTCTTGCTGTACTTCTCTCTGTCTTCCATGGATTACAGGAAGTGCAAACTATGCCATAACAAAAGGTAGTAGTGAGGGGGAGGGCGGTGGGGAAGGACTCATGGGAGAATCAATATCTGTAAATGAAAGAGTGTTAGGCTCCTCAGTGCCCAGGGGAATGGAATCCGCCACTTCCCCTCCTGTGCCCTGCCCAACATGGGCATGTTCAAGTGTGTCTTCCACGTAGCTCTCAGTTCTTGACTTTCCTCCTTAAAGTGGGCTCCAAAGTTTCAGCATCATCTGTTCTACATGGATTGGATTCTTCTCTGAGATCAAGGGGTCGGAATAATCCCATGGCTAAAAGGAGAAGAAGGAATTCTGCTTGCACAGAAGTGAAAAGATGCCACAAGTGTTGCAGCGATAGTACAGTGGAGAGGGCATCTGCCTTGTACATGGCTGATCAGGGTTCGACCTCTGGCACCTATTCCTGTCCCTTAAGTGCCACCAGGTGTTATTCCTGAATGCAGAATCAGTAGTAACCCCTCAACATCACCAGTTGTGGCCCAAAACAAACAAAACAACAACAAAAAGATGCCACAATGTAGAACCTCCTCAAAACTATTAAAAAAAAAAAGAGTAGGTCCTGGGGAGCGGAGAGATGGAGCGTGGTGCAGAGAAAGGCAGCCACCACAAAGACAGGCCGCTACTGTCATGTGTATTTCGAGGGCGCACGCCAATCCTGAATGAAGTCCATTTATATGATTCTCATTCTCCATGTTCAGACATTAACAAGTAAACTACTAAATATAATAGATTACAAGTTCGATGAATCAGAAGAATCCTAGCTTTTTGGTATGATTAAGTTTTAATTGTATTTCTCCTTCGGGATCACTAGTAGCTAATAAGCTCATGAAAATAGGTCTTTAAATAGCAGGAGTAGTAAAAGTCTCTGTGTGCACTATATTTCGCCATGCTTGGTTGCCTAACGCACTCGGCGGCCTGCGGTTTCAGTGTTCAGTTTCCATATCAATGAAATATCTAAATAATACTCAAAAATTCATAATTCAGAAATGAGATAATATTGGATATTCAGCTTATAAAATACAACTTTTTTTAAAAACTAATCAAATTCTGTTTTTTTTAATGCTGGTAAATCTTATTTATGAACACAGCTAATACACAACACAAATATTCAAGAGTACGTTTCATATTTGTAAATAGATTAGACTTGTAGGTTCCTTCTTGCCTATTCTTTTAGTCCTTAAAAACGGCTGCCATATAGAGCTATCTTTGTATATCATATGCATAAATTCCTAAGATATGTCGTGGTACTCTGAAAACACTTTATATTGCTGCTTTTCATGTTGTATTGTCATATGACATATCTCTAATAATTTGCAAATGTCCAGACTATTTAAAGGAATCACTAACATTAAGCGTGATTAAAAATTGTGGTTAGTTTAGCTTCCTGGATCAGTCATAGATTAGCACAGTCATAGATTAGCAAATAACTCCCTACAAGGGTAGGGAGTAAGGTACCTGACTTGCATGCAGCCAACCCAGGTTCCATCCACAGCATCACACACAGCCCCGGCGCACATCTGGGTCATTCCTGAGCACAGAGCCAGGAGCACAGAGCCAGGAATAAAGCTCCTGAGTGCTGTCAGATTTGTTCACACCACTGCCCCTACACAAATGTTAATACTCTTGCGGAGCATTTGTCACTTAGGGACAAGTATAGAGGTCACAGATACAATTTATCAAACGGCTCATATTTTCCCTAAACAATGTCGAGAATCAATGGAAAGAAGATTATTGTTTAATATCACTTTCAAAATCATACTGTTCTCAGAGCTTTTCCAAGTGTGCTTGTGGACACCACACTACAAAGTCATAAAAGCAGGACTTCTGTGCTCAGATCTGCTCTCTTATGATTCCAAGTCAATTTCTGCTTTTTCCCATTGGTTAAAAATCATTTAGTGACTTCCCCAGTGCCTGCAGAAAGTCAGGTTCCTTCAAAGGATGTATCTAATATAATTCACAGCCGACTTACCACCCATTTCCCCTCACAGTCTGAATTCAACCTTTTCTTTCTCTCTAGGGACTCTATGTGATCATGAGCTATTGAGATTTCTATAGTAAATTTTCCAAGGAATTTCTCTTCTTTGGATCTTTGCATAAATATTACCTTAACCTCCTCTCTCTTCTACATTTTATTCAAAGGCCTGTGCTAATCTATGACTGATCCAGGAAGCTAAACTAACCCAGGATGTTTTTCTAATAACCCTCTTCAATTATTTAAAATTGTTCTGTTCAAGTGCAAAAGGAGAGAGAGAGAGAAAGAGAGAGAGAGATAAGTATCTGCCAAATAGGTAAGTTGTGGGGCTGTGGGTGGGGAGGGAAACTGGGTATTTTGGTGCTGGGAAATGTGCACTGGTGGAGGCATGGCTGTTGTATGAATGAAACCCAATCATGGTCAACTTCGTTGGGGTCTATCTCATAGTGATTAAATGAAAAAAGAGTATTGTTCCTCCATTCTTGTGTGGGTAATGCTTGTTTTGATTAACTCATGATTATGTGGGCAAATAGAGAATGAGAAACCTCAGAAAAAAATCACAGTATGTTGTGCAAATCAGCAGCTTCCACACAGAACCAGGACAGTGCCTGCTCAACATATACAATCAACTACCGAAAAAAAATGTTATGAACACAATACAGGTATAGAACATCGTTATCCAAGCAAATAATGAGCAGTGCCACAACTTTTACTGTGGATACACATGCAGGAATAAATACACATTAATCCAAGCACAAATAGAAGAGCTATCATTTGTGGGTCCATTTCTACCTGAAAATGCATAAGAAATATAGCTGGACCTTTTCACAGAACTGAAAGAACTTTTACTGAAAACTCTCTTTTATAACAAATCTAACTTTATTTTTCTTTAACAGTGTCCTTTAAGGGTTGAGAGCCCCCTTGGCTAAAATACAATGGAAAAGATGTTCTGATGATATTTTTGACCTGCCATGAAGTATGTGTCAACAGAATCCTTAAAAACGTAGCCCTCCCAGGATTCCCTCCCAATTCTGAGAAGCCAAAAGGTCTAGATAAGCATCTCAAAGGCAGCCTTTGGAGGTTAGCTCATCATTACTATATTTCCTCGCCCAATCATTTGTAGGCTGCAACTGTCACTTCATTGATCATAACCCTTTGCCCACAAAATCAATAGCATTGAGTACCAAGAGAAAACATTTGTTAGAGAAATGTAAGTCAGACCTCCTGACCACAACTGAGCAAAATATATCAAAGCACATTAACCATGGAATGATTCCTTAAGTTTATTTTGGTTAACAGGGATAATTTAAGTAGAAATATGGCCCAAGAGAGAGATTACCCACAGTTTTATAGATTTACCAACTTCTCTCGACTTAGGAACCCTAATTTCCCACATGCTCATGTCTCTCCCTGGTGACCGTCTGTGGTTTAATAACATATGTTGCCTGGAGGGCTATGGAGGAGCTGAGGAAACATCCAATCCCACATTCAATTGTATGAATTGGAAAGGGAACACTCCATTTTAGAGGACTGAAAATAATTTCTGGTAAAATTCTAGCACTTCTCCTATGCGTGATCATTCTTAAGCTCCGTAAAGCATAAAGTGAAACATTAGCATAATATTTTAGAAACCTTTTCCTCATTAAAATATATATATAACCTACAAGCCTTTTAAAGCACTTATAAATAATCACACTAATAAAATTTTCTTCTGTCAAAAGACAGGCAAAAGACTTGCAAAGTTGGCTAAGTTTCCCCATCAAAGAACAATCTATTCATAAATTCCAACGCATTATTCTTTCAATCTGATAGCAAGACTAAAATGAGCTCTCAACCTTGTTGTCAAAAGAGATTTAGATCTACTGATTTACCACCTTCTCATCAGGAAATTTTATTTCCTTGGTGTAATTCTCAAAAATTATTTTTTTGGGGAAAATTCCTTGTCAATTTAATTCCAAAACAGTTCAGACCGAACTACTAAAGACTAAAAAAAAAAAAAAAAAAAGAGAGAGAGATGTGGAGACAAGTTTAGCAGATCTCAGAAAAATAGATAGGTAAAATATATGTGCTTGGCTATAAAAATTAAGAATGTGTACATTCCCCTGGAACTAGAAAATAACATATTAAATGAAGGAAGCCGGAGGAAAAAGGGCCAACACAGTGATCTCACTCATCAGCAATATATCTAATAAACGGACAAGGAAGTGCAAGACACCAAAGAGGAGGGCATAATTTCCTTCCCTTTAACCTCAGAATATAGGAAGAAGGTCAGAGGGAATGAAATCCAGGAATAGCAAAAATTGGTGAGGAAGTAACAAGGAGCAGTAATCAAGGGTCTTGCGTCCATCTGTGGTATAAAGGCCTAGTATATCTAAATATCCAAGCCTCAGTCAACAGGCCTGGAAGCAGGAGATCCAAAGTACAACAAACTTAAAATGTGCCTGTCAAAGGTGAGGGTGGGTGGGTGGCACCTGGCAACACAGGTGGAGGAAAGCTTACCCTGATGATGGGATTGGAGTTGGAATATTGTATGCTGAAACTCAACTACAAATAACTTTGTAAATCATGGTGATGTAATAAAAAAAAACCTACATTCCCACGCAAAAGCAAAAATTAAAGAACTAAAGGTTCACAGAGCTTTGGAACCAGACTCAGCAACTTAACAAATTAAACATATGCTCACATGCCTGTAAACGCTCAGACACAAATAACCACTCCAAGATGGCCAGATACTTTTCCAATTTCAGAACTAGCTTATACATGGGTCTTTCTTTATTGACTAGCAGTGTAGAATACCAAAGACTTGTAGGCAAGCTGCTCCCAAGATGCAGTGAAGATGTGGGTTATCATCGGGCAGCCCATTTTTCTAAGGAGGAGGCATCAATTCAGAACTCTGCTTAGCTCTCAGTTCTTGGTCTCTTCCCAGCAGGGGATGCCAGTTGTGCCAAAAAGTATTGAATTAATTGGGGCTGCTTGGCTCTCCCTACAGTTACTTACCAATACATATATGGAAAAATGAAAGTAAGAACAAAAAATATCACCTTGAGAGTTTGGTTCTTTTATACCACTCGTTCATCTACCTTATGTTCCTCTTGATTATTTAACAAGATACTATCTTGAAAGTTTTGGAGATTGGTATATAGGAAAGAAGGTCTTTTTATTATGACTTATCAATACCCACTAAGTACCACTTTGAATATAATCTTAATTGGAATGGTAAAGTCAATCCTGCTTCTTTTAATACAAATACTTATTTGTATATATAAGAATTATGATATGGTCACAACTTTATCAAACATGGCTTTGAAAAAAACCCCACAATTTTAAGTGTACTGTGAAAAACAGACTGTTTTCATTCATAGGGATATTTGCTGCAACGGAGCCAATAAAGCATAGTGCAATACTTTGCAAGAGACCAACATCTAAACATCTTAGGCTTTCTATGTCCAAAGACATTTTATTTGACTGAGAATTTCCCATTGGGTTAAGTATTCTTAGTGGTTAAATGTACTCATGCATACATTATTTAGAATAGTTATAAAAATGGTGTAGCATTCATATATAGTATTTGAAATGCAATATAAATAAGCATTTCATACCAAAATGACATTCTTCAGAGCTTTAAAATGTCCAGCAACAGAAATTATTAAACAAGCATATTAAACATCAAAATCCTATATAATAACATAAAATATAACTACATATGTGTTAAACCTTAAGAATGAGATTGAAGAAATTGATACTTTGTCCTTTTAATAAATAAAAATCATTAAAAAATGTTATCAAGTTTGGATAAGTGATTTTCCCTCTTCTATTACTTGAAGAAAATTCAATACATATACTGAGTATATTTTTCTATCTTTATTAAAATTATATTTTAAAGTAACAGTATGATTTACTTATTTTTTCAAGGAATTGCTTTCCAAAAACATAAATATTAAGTTGGTACAAAATTTATTTACAAGCTATTTTGGGTAAATACTAGAGTAAATTTATTAGAAATGATTTAATTGTCTAACAATCGTAATATTATATAGTAAAAAATAAGAAGCATGTAAAATGCTTGGTATCATGGAAAACGTTCAAGATATTACATTTCATATGGTAAATAAGTAAATTCTACACGTATTCTTAGAGAAAGGAATTTAAATTTCACCAATGTGTGTTAACAATTATCTCTGGCGGTTCAATTGGAGTGATTTAGACTTCTTAATTCTTTGTATTTGCCAAATAATTTATAAATGACATTATTGGTTTTATTTGAAATGAAAACCAACTGCCATAAATTTGTTTTAGCTGTCTATAGAAATAGAATGGATTGCATATAATTTACATTTTATTTTTGATGTCAATTTATGAGGCCCATGTGGTTTTCCTTCCTAAACATAAAAAGTAATTGAAAGGAAGACAATGATAAATTCAAAATAAGTCAATAAAAATAAACACATAATTTACTTAAATTAAAGATAATTAAATATGTCTTACAGAACACATTCTTCTGTATTCCATATTCCCTTCATTTAAAGAAGAAACATAATCAATAGTCATCCTTCCAATGACACTAATAAGGAATCAGGTGTTTTCAGAATTTTTTGGTGTTCAAAAAATTCATTCAGCAGAACAGCGGATCGCAAGTGGCCACGTGGTTATTCAATAAATGCTGGAGATCAGAGGTGACTACAAGAGTATCCCACCCGTATGGCAGAGGCTGGCTTGCTACCCATGTTGTATTTGATATGCCAAATACCAGTAACAATTATAGACCTCATCCCCATGACCTGATGGAATGGTTTGAGGTTCTTTATGTTCCTGGAGCAAGCAGATGCTCTTGGGCTACACTAGCATGTGACAGGACATATGGAGATGTTACTGGTGCCTGCTCAAGCAAATCGATGATGAACGAGAAGAAAAGTGATACAAGTGAATATTTTCTGTGCCAGTAACATTGGCCTGATTGAGGACCAAAAAGTTTGTGTATCAAATATTCTAGATTTTGCAATCCTCCCATTGACAAAATGAAGGAATTCAGATTAGACTTCGGTCATTGCCATACCTTGGCAGTCAGGACGTTGTGGAATAATCTGAAACTTTGATTTTTCTGGTAAATTGTCTTTGATTACTATCTTTATTCATTATTCTTTGTTATTTCATATCCCTTTTTAAACTGTTATTATCCTGGGATAAGTTACTTTTGGGGTTTCATCAGTCATTTAGGAATTTTGAGAAATATCAACTCCACAGGCCACCATAATTTGGATTGATGTGGTTTCTAAAAAGCAAAATACATATCTGAGGAATATGGGATCCGTTTATCACTTTCTTAACTTCACCCGATTTTTATATCTAAAGCTACATTCTGTTCTAGAAGATTGTATATAGTTATATTCTCTTTATTACCAGATTTAATTGGGCGCAAGTACTTGTTTTTTCATCTCTGTATTGTGTACACATAAGTATCTGTTTTCTTATCAGCCAGAACATTCTAAAGAAAGTATTGAGACAGGTAACAAAGGTGTACAGGCAATTTCCAATAACATTCCATGGAATATCTCTGATATGCTAAAACTGTATGCTATTCATCATGTGTGGCTGTCTACACAAACGGATATTTTGGGTCTAATGAATACTAATGCTTCCTGGAGGTAATTGTCCCATTATATTCAGAGTTCAGTAGTTTGCTTTATTAATATTATGTGGTACAATGTTTTCAGCGAGGCAATCAGGTTTTCTTTAAAGTGAACTACTTCAGATTACAGTGTTTATTGACTATCCAGATTGCAATTATGAAAATATCATTGAATTTTCAGTGTTCCTGTGGTTAAAATATTCACTTACTGCAGGTTGAACTTCTACTATAAAAAGCTTAAAGCTACTGACCCTCATTTAGCAAAGTTCGATTGGAGAACGTGTATTCTTTCCCACAGCTTCTGCAATTATTAAGGCAAAACATTCTATTAGTTTCTTTAATCAATGTTTGTTTTCCATTTGCAGAAGCTGCTACAAGACAGGAGATTGAGCACCTGTAAGGGTAATTTTAGGCTGCTTTTGACTCTTAGGGTTTCTGTACTCTTTCTGGTAAGGCTGTATAAACGTTCTGACTCTCCTTGGGAGTACTTGACCCGAAGAACAGTGGAAATGAGGATGAAGAGAATTAAAGACTTGCCTAGTTCATCTTCCTGATAATGTAATGTTTATCTCTGAACCAGAGGCATGGGATGGCACATGTTAAAGCCTCAAAGCTATTTATGTGATCTTTCCTGCCTGCCTGCCTGCCTGCCTGCCTTCCACCTTCCTTCCCCTTTCTATCTTCCTCTTTCATATTTATTATTGCAAAAAATTCAAACAATAGTGAAAAGCAGGTTTTGTTGTTGAAACTTTAATTGTTTTCCATCAAATTATTTAACTATACAAATTATCAACTACTTTAAAGTCATAGGGGAGGGCACTTTGCTAGATCTGATAATACATTTAAAATTAAAACTTCATTTCAAATTGCAAATCATGGGGCCTGTAACACTGTTCAAAGGACAGAAATGTCGGAGGTCTGCGTTTGATTTCCAACCCCATCGCTCCCTTTCCCTGCCACGAAGCATCCTTGAGCTCTGAGCTAGTCATAACACCTTAGCCTCACTGACTGAGGGACACAAACAAAGATATATTAAACATAGATACAGTACAATTCTGATAGAATTGTTTCAATGAAAATTCACATTGGTCACTTTGCTACTTTTAAGCAATGAGCTTTTCAAGTTGATGTCTAAATTTCTGTGTGTGGGGGGGGGTCAGTTTTTTGTTTGTTTTTGCCTCCTTGAAGTCATTTTTCACTGCTCAAAGAGATAGATCTATTCATGTAGTTTTATGATTCTAAGCTGCAGAGCTCATATGTTATAGAAGAAAATATTGAATAACCTAAATTAAAGATAAAATACCTAAAGTTGGAATGCTACTATTTTACTGTGATGAAAAGGAATCTAGTCAACATCAACTGCAAAAAACCTGGTATTGTCAAGTTCTCTAAACTACAAACAAGTGGAATCTGTAATAATAAAACAGGAAAGTTAGTTTCACCCGTGAAATCACTTTTGAATCCGTGAAGTAGAATTTATCCAAAGTTTTTAATTTTGTGGGATTTAGCGACATAGAAGGAAAATGTAGCTCATGGGGAGGTGGTGGAGAGATGGTACAGGAGAATAAGAGCATAGCACAGACACTGCAATCAAAGCCTTTTTCATGGTCCAGATTCCACAGCCCGTCAGAGCCCCCACCCAAGAGAGAAACCTAGTTCAAGCCAAGGTATGCGGGTTTCAGCAGCTAAACACACAGGGCTTCCATGGAGCAGCTGGGCCACCTCCTCTGATCTCAGTCCCTCTGGAAGGCCTGGTGGGCCTGCCCAGAACTGCTCTGGCACACTCAGCAGTGTGCCAGGGACACAAATACACAGAAGAGCTTCTGCCAGCTCTTCCTATGGGGTGTGGCCACTTTGTGGCCACGCAATATCTCAAAACCTGATATACCAATGTACTGGGTATCTCATCACATTTCATAGAATTAAGTAGGGGGCAACGATCACAAGTGTGTGGGCACTGCGGCGTGGTCTCTGGGAACATATCGATAATGTCCTATATAGGGGATCAAAAGCCACAACAGAGATTTAATAATCGCCACTAACCTTCCTCTAAGAATTAGCTCCAACAAGCAATATAGAATAGATTATTCAGGGTATGCTTAGGACAAGGTTGAGAAAAATTTGAAATAAGTGTTGTTCGTAGGTGCAGTGGTGGTAGGTCTGGGGTTGACTAGTAGAAACCAATTACATTCTAGAAACTCTACATTCTAGAAACTTTCTACATTCTAGAAAGTGAATGCAAGAACAGAAATCAGCCTGACTCGCACATAACAACCCAGCAAATATGTCATGGCTTTATCAATATCATTCCCTTATATAGGCTGTAATGGTCAATATAATTAGTGCCAGCTAAGGGAGCAGGCATGGGAATAGGGGGGTGGGTGAGTAATGAGGGTCTCTGGTGATGGTGGGGGGCACACTGATGATGGGATTGGTGTTGAACAATGAATCTCTCTAATAACTGTATCATGAAAAACTTTATAAATCATGGTGATTAAATAAAAAAAAATTAAACAAAAATTAGCATAGAAAGAGAGGACTCAGGAAAACAGAAAGGTGGGGGCATGACAGATTTTTTTCTACCATAAAAGAGAGAATGAGATAAAAGAGAAAATGAAAGAGATATGAGAAAAGGAAAGAACAGAAGAAAAGGAAAGACAGACAGATGGTGGCTGAAAAAATTATTTTGAAAGGATACAGATAATACAAAGTTAAAGCACTTTTAACTAGGCTGAATATTTTAAGCAGAAGACCATTTTGTCTATTACAAATGAAGATGCCAAGAGAAGATAAGTGTGTCCAGAATAAATAATAGTGAAGCTAATATATTCATTAGAGAGTATATTTGGCAGGAAACATCTAAGAAATAGTTTGTATGGATTTAAAATATTCAAAGATCAATTTAAATGCAAAAGAAATTTTATTTAGAAACCCAGACCTTAAAATGAAAATAGAATATTTATTATATACCATTTGGTATTTCTTTAGAGATTATAGAAAATTCTCCAAACTGAATAATCTACCTCCAAAAAGACTATGCTAAAATTCTATCTGGACATTGACCAATTGGACGGCAAATTATTTGGAATCTTTATTGGCTCAAATCAGTCCTTGATATGCAGAGGTTGTTTGTACCTTCTTCATGCAAATCTTTCTGGATAGCAAATTTCAGTTAAAAAAAGTATATATCTATAATTTTGCTTAATATTTACTGAACTTATATTTGTGTCCAGTCTGATTAAGCAATGGTTCTCATTTTTAGATTCATTCGCTTATATACCTCAAACAGATAATAACCTTAATTGGTGAAATTTTGAAAAGCAGAGGCATAAACTATAATGTGAAATTACTCAGAACTTTAAAATGTTTTAAAAGTTTATAAATTAAGCAATTCAAATAAAAAAAGAGCACTACAGTAATCTAACAAATTGGTGTGGGAAAGCAGTACTTGAGATATTTTGGAATATAAAGAAATGTACTTAAATGGGAAATTTGAAAATACTATAGAATCTTAGATACTTATATTTTCTAAAATAAACAATGATTTTTTTAAAAAAGTAGTTTGAAACATAACTTCAAAGAAGTGCATGCATTTACATGACAAATACATTAGTAAAGAAGATAATTATGTACATATTTGATTGCTTTTATATATTCCTGAGTAAATTACAGAGGTTTTTAATCTATAACTGAGCAAATTCATTTATTCAGAATTATTAATCTTTTCAATGAACAGTTCGCTTAAAGAGAACTATATGTTGTACATGATACTATCTACTAAAACATGAACTTTAAAATGCTTAATATTATTTCACTGGAAGACACTAGTGTGTATTTATGGAATTTATTTTCTAATGCTGCATGCATAAAACATGTAAAAAGAAGTAATAAAATTGCATTGTATCTAAAAATGCCCACTGCTTACATTGTGCTATAACCTTGCTAACAGCAAAGATTAACTTTATATACGGACCCGCTTAAACATGCTCATATAATTTTGTTGATACCTTTTAAGGTATCTTACGACTCTGCTATCTAATTCTTTACTGCAGCTCTAAATGAACACAATGAATCTCACTTTTCTAGTAGCAGCAAAACTCTTCCTTCATCAGATCACTGTGTAAAACCTAAGTTACAAACAAAATTCTGAGAGAGAAGGCATGTGCACACGTCAAACCCAGCCTCATTATCTTGAGATCACTTCATCACTTGGTCACTTGACATTCCATTATTCATCCAGCGGGCACTGGTAACATTTCCATTTGACCCTATCACGTGCCAGTGTAGCCCAATGGCATCTGATTGCTTCAGGAATACGAAGAGCCTCAAACTGTTCATTCAGGGTCTTCATGAAAAATTCTGACCATCTTGTAGGAGGGGGGCCACGTGATCTTTTGAAATCCCTGGGATCCCGTCGGTAATGGCTCTAGTTCAGTGGTCGTCTCCAAATCGCATTACATGTCCAGCCTATCTGATTTTCGATGCCTTGGCAAATGAGACAGTGTCCCTGATTCTGGAACGGTGATGGAGGTTGGAACTCCAGATTCCTTCTCTCACTTGAGTGTGGCATGATATTCCAAGCATAGCTCTTTCAATTCCTCTTTGGGAGACCCGAATAGCGTTCTCTCCTTCTTTCATAGGGCCCAGGTCTCTGAGGCATATGTTAATGCAGGGAGAACCGTGGAGTCAAAAGATGTGCCCGGAGTCAGAGGTTCTTTGTCCTTTTAGCTATTTCTTCAATGCCTTTGAAGGCATTCCATGCTGCTCTCTTCCTCCTGCGCAGCTCAGGTTTTAGGTCATTCATCATGTTGACTTCTCGACCTAGATACACTTAACTGCTACATTCAGAGATGTTTGCTCCATTGAGATTGAATTTTTTCATGAACATAGTTTTGTTGAGATTCAGCTGTAGACCTATCTTTCCACATTCTCGGTCAAAGTCAGCCAACATTTGTGCCACTTAATTAATGTTTGTTGTTATTTGAACAATGTCATCAGTGAAGCAGAAGTGCTGTAGTTGCCGACCATCTATCTTCACTCCCATTCCTTCCCATTCTAATTGTCACATGACATTCTCCAAGGTGGTTCTTAAGAGTTTTGGTGAAATGGTATCACCTGCCGAACCCCTCTTTTGACATCAATGATCACTTCCTCGTAGAATGGTGAGATCCTGGTGGTGAATCTTTAATAAAGCTCATGAAGAATTTTGAACGCCCCTGTTTGGCTAGAGCTTCGATGACCGATTCAGTCTCAACAGAATCAAAGACTTTCTTTAAATCAATGAACATGAGACAGAATGGTATCTTGAACTCCCTACAAACTTCAGTAAGCTTGGTTACCGTGTGATTATGGTAGATTGTGCTGAATCTTTCCTTTCCAGAAGCTAGCTTTCTCACATGGTTTTCCTTCATCTAATGTTATTCCAATCCTGTTCAGGATGACACAAGTAAACAGCTTGTAGATGATGGACAACAGGCAGATGGGGCGATAGTTGCCAATGTCATGTATGTCTCTGTTTTGAACAGTAGAACTGTCCTGATGGTATTCCATTGGGAGGGCACCTTGCATTAAGACAGGTAGTTTTTGAAAAGCCGAGCCAGTGTATTGATGCTCATCATCAATACATCATCATCATCATTATCAATACATCATCATCATCATCATCATTTCATCAATACCTGAGATATTGGATAGAAAAACTCAAAAATTGATAACTAAATAAGGGAGACAAAGGTTGCTCCCAAAATCTGAGTTTTTAAAAATAAAATACTGGTTCACTGCCAGGGAGCTGCTGGGTTCCCCAACCATATCAGGACAGAAGTTGTCTTCTACCTCCAAGGCTGCCAGGTAACAGATGAAAAGTCAAGAGTCAGCACAGTTCCAAAAGGCTTTTAATAGTAGGACAGGCTCTACCATCGCAATCCTATATAATGGAAGACCTCTAGCTCTGGTCAGAATTTAGATCATGCAGATTGTCCAAGTCTCCCACCAAAGATGATCCCACCAGAGAGAGTCCCACCAAAGTGGATACAGTACCTCAAGTCAGTTCACATATATATACAAAAATAATCCTAACTTCAGGGAGAGTCCTATCAACAAAGACCAACTAAACAGTTTGTAGAGAGTAGAAGGGTGTAGTAGTGTAGTGCCACACCCTACTATAGGTCTAAACAAATGATATAAGACAAGATATAAACAACAATTTGTTTATATCTAAACAAATGATTATGTCCCTTCCTCCTATATTATATCTTATGTCCAAACACTGGAGAGAGAGAAGAGAGGGCTGGTATAAAGTAATACATCTTAATTTCATGGGCTTCATGCAATCTGAATGGTACCCACAGATCCTTCTTTTTTGTTATCTGCACCAGGGTGATTCTGAGTATCTTGTTCTCTGTATACTGAAAGGGTCATGCTAGCCTACTTGAGGGCAAACTAGTATGGTGCTTCCTATAACCTTAAACAATAGTCTATTCATAGCGAGGGTGATAGTCTCCTTGTAAACTCTGTCCCACGCTGGGACCAGTGAGTATAAAAGGAACTGTGCCCAACCTAGATAATATAGAAGTCATAGTAGAGGAATAATAATAATTCAGAAATTACTCATTCAGAGTCAAGGTGACTTCTGTAACTGCCACACCCTCCATCAGTGTTCACACAGAAGAGAGATCTCATTTGTATGAACCCAGGCTTAGGGACTAGAAAATAGCTTAAAGTGTAATTAGATTAAACTGCAAAAATCCTGAGCTAACTAGACCTGTCCTCCAACAGTTCACTATGTTAAGTGTTGGTGATGCAGCAGAGGACTATTCAGCTGACCATAGACCAAATGCAGTGACCCTTGGACAACTGGGATAGATGGTTCAACGCCTCAGCTGAGCAGAAGTGGTGAGCACCACATGACCCGGAAGTGGTCAGGACCCAACACAGCCACACCCAGCAGTGGGGTAGCTGGGAGAGTTCAAGGAGCTAGAAATGAAATAAATAGTCCTTGAGCATGTGAGCCATGCACCCCAAACCCTCAGCTCTCCTTGGCCCCATGAAGCTTTAATTTTCTTTGTGACTACTTTTATACAACATAAAATATTAAGAGGGCAAACAGGTAATATTTTAAAAATAATCATGGCTTTTTAATGGGGCTAAACAGTAAGATTTTAATTATAAGATCATACCTTCTCATTCACTTGGAAGGTTTAATTTGTATTGGTAGATTATTATTATGATTCAGGGGACAATTGAAAGATTCAGAAGGGGGAACTAAAACAACGCTAAGAGCACCAGAATTTTATGTGATAGAAATAGGCCTTTCTCTAAAGATAGCCTTGAGTGAACTGATGTTTAAAATACTCTATCAAAGTCACAAGTGTATTTACCACTGTGAGTCAATGTGTGATTTGTCTATTATTACTCCATGACTTTGTTGGAAATAACAGTATGAGATGGCCCCTCTGTGAACTGCGAGCAGCTTACGCCATTCTTGCCTTCTGAGTACACTTCTGGAGAAATCCATAGCATCTGCGAGCCGCTCACTGGTGCTGATGCAGGATGTGCAATCATCTGCTTCCATCTGTCCCTCTGGTTGGCATGGATTAATAGTCCAAGGCAGGAGATGGGCATAGCACAAATTGAAAATAATGGAACATTTTTCACCAAAGGAGTCAGAGGAAAAGAACTACAATGGACAGGCAGCAAGTCAGTGAGCAGGCTGGAGGCAGCGCCAGTGAGACTGAGGCTGCTTGGGACAATCCCAGCTCTACCCTGGCCTGTCAAATGAAGACAGGGTCCACCCACTATATGTTATACTAATAATACCAGAGGATTGCATGGGGTGAAGGAGGGGCATAATTCAAAATGTTGTTTTTCTATAACCATGGATAACTTACAAATTATAATGCATATATATCTATATATCTATATATATCTATATATATCTATATAGATATATATAGATATCACTGATAAGCAGTGGGCTCTTTGGTGTCCTTATTTGGGAGTCAGAATGAAGTCATTCACCAAATTTCTATCAAGTATGCAGTGAATTAGGTTATGGAGATGGTAACAGTGAAAGGCATTGAAAGAATGATGGAAAATAAAGCTATTTCCATTTGAGGATAGATGACTTAAGATATTAGTTGTCAAAGAGCCGGAATGATAGCCCAGCAGGTAGGGCATTTGCCTTGCACGCAGCTGGCCCATGCCGGCCCGGGTTTGATCCCGGCATCCCATATGGTCCCCAAGCACCACTAGGAGTAATTCCTGAGTGCAGAACCAGGAGAAACCCCTGAGCATTGCCGGGTGTGACCCAAAAAAAAAAAAAGTTATTAGTTGTCAAAACAAAAAGGACAATGGGAAAAACATCTAGAAAAGAAAAAGGTCAAATAATTGTTGACTACCATTTTCCATAAGGAAAACAAGTGACTAAACATGAACCACAGACATGGGGCAGAGCTGCTACTTGCTCTCCCTGTGCCCAGCCGCTCACAAGGAGCCCAGGAGAGATGGTGGGTTCTAGCCCTGGCCCGCAAGCCCAGCAGAGCCTTGCAACAAGCCAGGCGACCCCCCCCACCCCCACTCCATGAGGGCCTCCATTTTCCACATCCGGACTTCTCTCTCTTCAGAACTCCCACCCAGCAGACCAGCCTATCACAGTCCGGCTCATCGAAATCCACCCTGCTGCAGTCTTTTTAATCCGGCCCAGGTATGCTGATCTAGAGACAGACATAGCGCAGAGCTGCTACTTGCTCTCCCTGTGCCCAGCTGCTCACAAGGAGCCCAGGAGAGATGGCGGGTTCTAGCCCTGGCCTGCCAGCCCAGCAGAGCCTTGCAACAAGCCAGGCGACCCCCACTCCATGAGGGCCTCCATTTTCCACATCCGGACTTCTCTCTCGTCAGAACTCCACCCAGCAGACAAGCCTATTACAGTCCGGCTCACGCGGCTGCTGGCGGCTGCGCAGTTCATCATTAAATGCTGGACTTAGAGATGACTTCAAGAGTATGCTACCTGCACGGCAGAGCCTGGCAAGCTACCTGTGTTGTATTTGATATGCCAAATACCAGTAACAATTATAGACCTCATTCCGGAATGGATTGTGGCTCTTTATGTTCCTGGAGCAAGCAGATGCCCTCGGGCTCTACTAGCATGAGACAGGACATATGGAGATGTTACTGGGGCCTGCTCGAGCAAATCGATGATGAACGGGAAGACAGTGATACAGTGATACAGTGAAACATGAACCATTATGGATCCTGTCCATTCCAGACTGATTAAAACGAGGAATATGTTGAACCAGATTCTCCTTTGGAACTCTAACCTCATGATTTTCTACATACCAAACTCTGGGAACACAGTCCAATGTACTAAGTATCAGCAATTCTTTCTCCTACTATGTCTTGTATATGTCTATATCTTGTATTCAAGAAGAGGTGGCTGAATGAAAGAACAAAAAAGTCATCTGCTATACAAACGACACTTTGTATAGCAAATAGACAGCAAGAGGGAACACAGATACTCCACATAATTAATATGATTTTGCATGAGAAAATAAGAATAAACCTGAGTCACATATCTTTCTTCAAAGGGTATGATATTTTCCAAAAACATGAGTGCAGGCAAGAATGATTTCCCTGGCCCTTTCTATTCTATCAATTTATAGTTCAGTAATCTAGTAAACACTGCAAAGTGAAGACTGCCCAGCTGGTCTTCATTTCCACATAGTGGACTCTGTAATGATCCTACATGGGGATTTGGGGATCAGAGAGGGATGAGAACAATAGGCTTCTAAGGACTGAAGACTTTCTGGTCAACTCAAAGCATCACTAGGACCAGTGGGCATTTACATAGGATTAGAACTCGGGTCAGATGTCAGACTCTTTAGAAAATTCTTTCAACAACAAAATATTTCAGCACAATTAAGAAAAAAATTTGAAACAGAAATCTTTCCAATCTGGTTCACTGTACATATGCTACATAGGCCATATTTTAAATAGATTTTAATAAACATTCAGCATCCTGGATCCCTAACGTACAACTCCTTTTTTGTTAATTTTGGGAACTTCAGAGTTAATGCCATTAAAACTCTAAATGAACAGTTCTGGTGTACAAGTGTCTGCTAAGATTAATACACAAAATCCTGATACCTCCCAACTGTCTCATTAACATGATAACATACCCTAAGGAGTTTCGAATCCCATAACACACAAAAGACATATTTTCTCCCATGTTTCGTGCATACCACCATAAAAATGGAAATTAAACCACATAAAAAATCTTCCAAAAATATCAAGGGGCCAATCCAAATACATAAACTACTTTTTAAAAAAAAATATTAAACTACAAAAGCCTGGATGAAATGCTACTCAGAAACCGACTTAAACACACACGCAAATCAAGACATTCTACAATTAGTTGATATTTTATCCCAAAGCCCAAACCGTTAGGGCTGTTTTAGAAATTGAGATTCACTGAATGATCTAGTATATTAAACTATTTGTTTTCCAGTGAAACTAAGCCCCCATGCGTGGGTTGAAGATGGACTTTCAAAATCTAATCGTGCATCAGCGTTCAAGAGTTTAAGTCAAAGCCATAATGTCATTTCACCAAATCTTTTTTGTGGTCTAATAAGGAAGAAAATAAAAACAAATTATCTTCTTTGTTACAGAGGATATGCTTTACAATATCGCTGCATGGTGACAACTTCTTGTCCTCCTGTCACTGTCTGTCCTTTAGACCATACTGCAGAAAAGCAATTTTCTGCCTCAAAAGCACTCTATTTTTTTTAAAGTTTGTCTCTGGGCAATTTTCAGGTCTAGTAGAGCTGCACAACTGTATACAGATGAGAAAGACCCAAAATAGGGCAATTTATTTGATTCCTCCTCTTCAAAACATTTAGCTGAGATTGCATATCCAACAGAGAAAGCCCAAAGAAGAATATTCAGGAGTGACCCACAAGTGACAGATATCCTTTTTGAAAATTTGCATTAAACATAGTTTCCAAATAACATAGACATCCTAGAGTTGCTTTTGTTTAATGTAAACCTTTCACACTAAAATTTCCCTGGAATACTAAAAGTGATTCCTACCAAAAAAAAAATCCTAGAAGTAATAGTTAATAAAGTATATGGAGTCTTCAGACGAAGAATCACTTCATTTTAAGTGTCTGCTCATTTGAATCAGCAGTTTGGCTTTCTGGTTGAGGAGTAAAGGGCACCTTTGATCCAAAAATATATTCTCACAATGTTCAGTTGCTGATAATTTCACACTTATCAATGCCTGGCACTGTCCTGGAGGTAACAGGCTCCTGATGGTGCCTACGCTCACCTCGCTCCATATAGAATTCTGGAGCACTCTCTTCCTGCAGCCCAGAAGCAGGCATACCGAGGAGAGGATCTGCACTGAACTGAGAGGCAATGTAGAAGTTGGAGGCTCTGGGAACACTGCATTTTGAAAGAGTGAAGTCTTTTCCAGTAACACCTTCCATGCTAAATCAGTAGCCTTGAACCATTAGTCAAATTAGAAAATAAAGTACAAATGATGATTAATATAGCTTAGATGACATGGCAACAATAGAATTTACTTCTTTGGTTTTGATAGAGAGTTGCACCTAACACCATCAAGGGTACATGACCCTCCATCACTGTCCTTACATTATTTCTAGCCTTTTTTCCTCTTTTCCCCTTTTTGCTTCCACCACTGCTTGGTAATCTCACTTTCATCACCACTGATTTATAGTGTTAGTTTTTGTCTTGAGGCCACACCTGGCTATGTTCAGGGTTTACTCCTGGCTCTGTACTAAGGGATCATTTGTGAAGGAGACTGGGGACCATAACTGGTACTGGTGAATGAACCCAGGTCAGCTGTGTGATAAAAGAAGTACCTTACCCACTGTGCCCTCTCCCAGGCCCTTCGTAATGTTTAATGCAGTTGTACATGCTTGATTTTTATCAGCTATGGCATTGCACACTATACATTATAAAGGGAATTTTATTAAGTGCATTTTTGCTGCCCAACTAGGAAAAACTTAGGATGTTCAGGTAGAATCGAGTCATGGATACAAAGACAGTTTACAGAAACCCGAGCTCATTCATCCTGTTACACCTTCTTCCTGGGAGCTGATGGGGCTCTTCACGTGCATTCATGTCTTATGTGTTCAAGTGCTTTTATGTTATATGTGATCATGTGTATTATCCACATCCATGTGCATCTGTGTTTTATATAACACATGTATCTGTGTATGTCCATGTGTAGCTGTGTTATCTATGTGTGTCATACATACATCTGTATTTGCCCATTGCTCCTTTACATTTCTCCCTGCTTCTATGTACACAGACAACTTGAGATTTCCTAGAGGTAGTTATTTAGATGCTTTTAGCCTAATGAGAAGCAAATAAGGAATGAAAAGAAACACAACTGTAAACGATCTACCTGGAGCACAAGAATATCCCAAGTACAAATGAGGTTAATTCCAATTCCACTGATTTTTTAGCATAACCTAACCTAAATGCCTTGTTATATTTTTACAAGGACCAAAAAAAGTTATCTGACATAATCCTCTTCACACCGTGGTTTCTAGACTATGTTTCTTACACTGCCCTAATCCTTCTCATAAAACTCCTTTTTTCAACTTCATCTAGTCCAATGTGTGCCCTTGTCGCTAGGGAGAAACTGACCTCCAATGAGGTCTCCAGCGACCTCATTACAACTAAGCCCAAGGGCCAGTCCAATTTCCCAACTTCATCTTTCCTCAACCTCTTTTGCAGCATTTGTCACATTCAACCATCTCCTGTGTCTCAAAATGCTTTCTGATCTCAGCTCCTGGCTTAGAGTGGGGAGAGTCTGGTTCTCTCCTTCTCTCTGCAACTCCAGGGAAGAGAAACAGAGGGTTGCTTTCATTACTCACTTGGGACCATATTGTGTGCTGAAACTGAAAGTTGTCCATCATTTTCATCAGCTTCGCTATGCGAGGCAGAGATTGGCCAGATCTGAGTAGACAACACCCATCTTCTTGTCATTGCCCATTGCCTTGCTCGAGTCTACACAATTGCTTTTTCAGTGTCACAGAAATGAATAGTCTCAGCACTGTAAGGGTTTTATAGACCCTACCTTAAAATTGGGGGGGGTTGAGACAAGGATATGAGTCATCCATCCATGATTTTCTCTCTTTTACTTTTGATGCTTTCTCCTCTTTTGGATCAGTTTTCTATTGCTAAGCACCACCTGGGCAGCTAAATGATGATAGACTTTCTTTCAAAGTTGGCCAAAGAACTGTGAAGCCTCTAATTCTTAATACAGTTATAAGTTTTAGTCTATGTCATCAAAAATACCATACCCCAAGTTTTGACTTCCACGTATCATATAATGCTGTGTCTGATGAGGGAAAGTACATTAAAAAATAAGTAAATAAATAAGATTGATATGTATTTATATAATATATAATTTATATATATTGTATGTAATTTATACAGCCACTCATTGCTCAGATTCTATAGGACACGTATTTATTTGCTCATTCATTTATTTATAGAGGAACATCAAGCACAGTGAACCTTGGGTTTAAGCCCGGAGGAACACGCCATTTGGGTGATAGAACTGAAGACCTCGATATATCGGGGTCTTCAGCACTTGTACTTTAGTATTTGACTATACCCTTGATCCAATAACTATTTGCCTTTTAACTTGGTATCCTTTTGTAGGATTTAACACAAATTTAAATCCACATGATATTCTATTCATTTATGATTATAATATATGCAAAGAAGGTGACATAAAATACGTCCCTTTCAGACATCACTTTCTGGTCTCCCTGAGCATAAGGAAAGAGCGAGTAAATCATTCAACTGGACACAGATTAAGGGTCTCCTTTTAGCTCTTTGCAATCTCCCTCCCCTATAAGTGGCTTTAGAAGTAGGGAGCTAGGGTTGCTCTTTGTTTTAAAGAAGTTTCAGTTGTCATGGGAAGGGTTCCTTCTTCCTTTTCTCCCTAACCTTTGTTTTTTTTTTTTTAATTTTTTTATTATACCACCGTGAAACACACAATTACAAAGGTGTTCATAATTGGTTCTTGGTAATACAGTATTCCAGCACCCATCCCTCCACCAGTGCCCCATTTCCACCACCAATGTACCCCTCCCCCTCCCGTCCCCCACCCGCCTTAATAGCAGGTACCCCAGTTTCCTCTCTTTCTCTCTCTATCTCTCTCTCTGTCTCTGCATCTCTCTCCCTCTTATTTTACACATTATGGCTAGCCCTGCAGATATTTAGAGTTTATCACTTAAGTCTCTTTGTGTATATTCAGTGGTGAGTTTTAATCTGCCATTACCATTTCCCATATTTATTAAAACACTGGTATCTATATCCTATTAATGAATGCAGTCATTCTATATCTGTCCTTTTCCTTCTGACTAATTTCACTCAGCATGATAGACTCCATGTCCATCCATTTGCAGGTAAATTTCATAATTTCATCCTTTCTGACAGCCGCATAGTATTCCATAGTGTAGATGAACCACAGTTTCTTTAGCCAGTCCTCTGTTCTCGGGCATTTAGGTTGTTTCCAGATTCTAGCTATAGTGAATAGCGCAGAGATGAATAAAGAAGTACAGATAGTGTTTCTGCTATGTGTTTTTCGGTCTCTAGGGTATATTCCCAGGAGTGCATTGCTGGATCAAATAAGAAACGGTGACCAAGATACAAAGACAATCCACAGAGTGGGAAAGGATATTCACCCAATACCCATCTGACAAGGGGTTAATATCCAGAATATATCAGGCACTGGTAGCACTCCACAAGAAGAAAACAGCCAACCCCATCAAAAAATGGGGAGAAGAAATGAACAGAAGCTTCCAAAAAGAAGAAATTCGAATGGCCAAAAGGCATATGAAAAAGTGTTCTTCATCTTTAATCATCAGGGAGATGCAAATCAAAACAACAATGAGGTACCATCTCACCCCACAGAGACTGGCACACATCCAAAACAGCAAGAACAACCGGTGCTGGCGTGGATGTGGGGAAAAAAGGGACTCTCATCCACTGCTGGTGGGAGTGCCGACTGGTCCAGCCCTTTTGGGAAACAATATGGGCATTCCTCCGAAAGCTAGATATTGAGCTCCCATTCTCCCTAACCTTTGAAAGCCAGTCAAGTGGACCTAAGTTAGCAGAGCAATGAAGAGGTATCAAGGGTCCTGAATAAATCAAAACTTGAATAATTGAGAGGTAATCAATATAGAATCACACTATCTGGTTTCAAGCAATGAAGACAGAGGTAAACCAGGGTCTTTAGGACAGGCCATTTGCCCTTGTTCTTTGTGGGGGCCACACCCAGCTCTGTATGGTCAATCCCCCAATGTCTCTAAGAAGAGCAGGAAAACATTTAGAACCATTGTTCTTCTGCCTCTACATTACAATATCCAATTATACGAGTTATTATTCTCACTGTGGACTTTCCCAGCAATAAAGGCAATTTCAGGCAGGGCCTTTATCTGGCCTTCGCAGACCCAGCTGTGAGAGTCAAGTGGTTGATGGGTGGGTATTAATTTGAGTTTTCTTAGAAATAATACTGTCAGACTGATGTGATCTGAGGAAAGGAAAGAAAGCTACCTAAACAGAAATTAAAAATGCACTTAGCCTGAAATTCTTTGCAAAGAAAAAAAATGAACTTGGCTTCTCAATTTGCAATACACGGGCTGGTGGTGCACTATTGTTATACAAAAAAAATTGATCTCTGTATCTGTATATTTATCAAAAGTTATTGAGAAATCTGTATCAGGACTTATTGAGAAAGAATGAAACAGAGACACCCCCTACCTGGATGAGCAAGGAAAGTGATCAGCTTGTCTTCACATAAAAATAGAAATTTGGGATCTTTTTGGTGGGTTATGTGTCTGATGTACACAGATTCCTGAATGCCTTTTCTCCAAACCTCCAAATCAGGTATTCAAAGGCTCTGTTATGCTAAGATGTTGGGGAATCGGTCTGTTTGACACTGGGCTGGACTCAGTTATTGGCAGCAGAAATGTTCTGTATTTAAAATCCCTATCCAATCACATGCATTTCATCAAGACTGGTAGCAACTTCAAGTTAAGATATGGTCATAAGCTTGAAGCTTCTAGAAGCCATATAAACACTCTCAAGTGGTGGATAAATAATCCATCTGTTCTCAAATTTTACACTGTAGGATTGCTGTCACTAAGAGAGTCAGAATGGTTTCTTTCTAGGTATTTCTGTCTTGGGAGGAAGAAGAGTGATTATATTTGGAGGTGTTCAGGATTCCCTCCTAGTTCTATGCTTGTGGGAAATTCCCGGTGGTGCTCAAGGTAAGCTGTTGAATTAGAGTCACCTGCAAGCAATGATTTCTTGCCAAAGTGCACAGAGTAGGCTTCTCTCAACCACCTGGGTCTCAGAATTTCCCAGGGGTCTCTGAAATCACTGTCCCCAGAACTTAAGATTCTGTTAACCTTTTGTTACGAGTAGTGCATTGAGGCTACTGAGGCTAGAAGGAAGGTCTTGTCCTTGCCTCAGTTCTTTGCCCTTTTTTTGAAGTGAGGCAGCCGTCACTTGGCCCTTTTCTCCAGATCTGTAAGAATGTCTCTGGGGACTGTCTTGCAGGAGTGATCTCTTGTCCTCTCTGACTCTCTGACGCTGTTTTATATGTCCAGATAAGGAGGAATCGATTCCTCGTGATGTGAAATCTCCCCTGTTCCTGCTTACCCCAGGTCCCTTAACATAGGTTCCTTGCTGTTGGTAGTACCTTCCAACAGCAAGGTACTACCATGCATATGCCCATATGTGTATTGTGAAATGAATTTTTTCGTTCACTAACCTGTCTGATGCTTTTTGGATGACCAATCCAATCTGCAAAAAAAGCTAAAGAACAGGGGGTGGGGGTAGGGTTTCCCTGGCAACATTACCTTGGAAATTGAGGTGATGACATATCTTTCCCATATACGTCTCTTCCTTTCTGTCTCCTTTTCCATATGAGTTCCATAACATGGCAAGAAAACAAAAAATCCAATCCTATATACTTTCTAAATGCATAGACGTATAATACTGCATAAAATATTCAAGAAATGGTCCTATTTTTATACCATGGACCCATTAAACTATATAATCAATACTAGTCTCCCTGTCTACTAAGTTGTTTGGAGAAAAAGTAAGTCACTTCGTTAATTATTTTGCCCAACCATACATTGTAACGATGTAATACCTTATGATATATTTACACAATGGAGTGTTACGGGATATTACTTTTGCTACTATTATTAAGTTAGGATTTAGAAAGTTTCTTGTTGAATAAAATCTTACTCTGCCTCTTCCAAACTGATCATTATCCAATACACCCAATGTATTATATTGAAGTATTTTAAGTTTTAGGTTATTTCTTTATCTTATTTTTTACTAGACCTAATATAATGACATATCTTTCTAGGGTACTGATACTATATGTCTCACCCTAGTTAATCATATTACAGTCTACTTATTCACCTGGTCACGTAGGTTTTTGGAGGAACCAAAAGTGAAAGGGAAGGCAAGAGGAAGCCTTTTCGTTAATTGGCATCTTTAGAGACTTCCAGAAAATAGGCAACATTTTCCATAGCCCTTATGGCACTTAGATCATTTCCCCAATGGAGTACAGGAGGACTATATAGTGCTTTACAGAGCACAGTAGAAGTTCTTATTGGACACTGTTCAATTCATGGCACAATATGGTGCCTCTCTTAAAACTAATAAAATTTAAGTGGCTAAGACTTTCCCCAAAGAGATTGACTGTTCATCTTCATTCAGTCTTTCAAAGTGCTTCAGTTCAAGGTGACAGTGCTAAGTAGGACCCATAAATCCATCTCTGGCGTGCCTTTAGACAGTTATAGGATATGTTAGATTTCTTTGCTCCAAGCAGTGCTCTAGACCAACCCTTGTTAAACGTATTACCGTAGATATTTTAGGTCCGCCACCACAAATGTCACCTTTGAAGTTATTTTCCTGCAAAATTCAAACTACATTAATCTTACTTCCACAGGTATTTGAAGTTTGGGCTTCCCGAGTTGAAACCATTTCTCATGATACTTAAATAAAAATCAAGCTCTATAACTTAGATGTTTCAGTAGCACTAGAAAATGACCAAAAATAGCCTAAAAAAATCACTTTTAAGTGGGGAAATGGCAATTGAGGGAGAGAAAAAAGGGGAACTATCCAGTTCCACATCTGCAAGGCGACAAGGGTGTCTAAGGAGAATTTGTGTCATTCATGTGAAAGTTTAATTGTATCATTCTCTTTAGATGTTACTAAATTATCAGCAGAATTTATTTTGCCAGAGCTTTGTAGAAGTTCCTTTTTAGTATAATAACTTTAAAAAATGTTTCATTGTGGAAAAATTTACATAAAACTCATTTCAGATTTCCTTTGGTAATCAGACATAAGGAACCACATGGCATTGTCTGAATGACAGAAAAGCTACTTCTGATGATTTAAAAGGTTGAGGTTTCCTTGATTTCCGCCCCCTCCATTTCATTTTTCAGCCAGGATGACCACATAGTTATGAAGTTTTAAAAATGATATTATTTTATGCTTCCAGCTATTCTAAAAGCTGCCTTTTTTCCTTAAAAAGGAACTTTTATAATTATTTATCAAAAATGAAATACAGTAAAATTTCTCCTCTGAATGCCATCAGAAATTGTAGGTAATTATGAGCATTCAGAAAGAAAACTGTTCGCAGGAAGCTAGACAATGAAATGTTAGAGAGAGAATTCCGGAAGGACCAGCATATCACTTTTTATTTTAACAGGGAAAATAGAAACAAAACAACCATTTTCATATATGGGGGGGGCAGGTTTAATCTAAGTTAACTGAAAGTTTATGCAGCTGTTCAGGCATCAAACCCACAGAATTCACACAGAGTAATTGCATTCCAGCATTCTCCTGAATTCAGAGCAATGTAAAATATAAAACTGGGAACCAAATTCAAGCCAAATATAAAATTGAATGAGAATATCCAAATCAATATTAAATTTTACGAGGAATTATATAGAAAAAAAGCAAATTGTTATGTAATTCATCAAATCACTTGTATCATTTGTATCACTTGTCTTCCAGTTGTTCATGCATTTGCTCCAGCGGGCACCAGTAACATTTCCATATGTCCTGTTGCATGCAACTGTAGCCCAAGGGCATCTGCTGCTCTAGGAACAGGAAGAGCCTCAAACCATTCCTTCAGGTCATGGGAATGAGGTCCATAATTGCTAGATTCATAAAATAATAATAGTTATTCATTTTATAAAGTGAAACTTGAACTATGAACAAATATTGTGAGATAAAGGTATGTGAAAACTATCTAGACACAGAAAACCACTGCCCTGTGTTTCATTGATTTCACTTATTCCAACTTCCAACCCCTCGTTAACTCACTTAATAAAGACTATCTTGGAAACTGTTCCCTTGTGTCTTAACATTACTTCCTTACCCCTAAAAATATGGATATGTACAATGTACTATATAGTAAATATACATATCTTAAAGCCGCAATGAACTATTATACAGCTGGAAGATACGATACATTCCTGAAGTGTTTGCAATATGTACAGAGCTGGAGGGTATCAGCTTAACTGTAATAAGTCACAGGCAGAAGAACAAATGCTGGTATATCAGCCATCTGTGGAATAGAAAGAATAAGCTGCATCAATATAATACTGAGAATCTGTCCTGAGGAAATTATAATTGCACATTAATCTGTGGAAGAGTGGATTCCTATATGCAATCATTAATAGGAAGTTTCTGCATAGTGACTTTCCTTTTTTTCACTTTTTGAGTGAAAAGTGCCAAAACCAGTATAAAACAATGGATCTCATCCTCCTGACCCTGAAAGAGCCCTAAATACAGTAGCGCTAAGAAGGATGAGCAAGGAGAGGGTGATAAAATCTCAGGGCCAAACTAGGCTGCCAAAACAAAGAAGGACTAAAATGACTGTCTGTACTTTCAATGCAAGTATTTATTGGTGCCTGCTCAAGCAAATCGACGAATAATGGGATGAAAAGTGATCAAGTGATCAAAATGCATCAAACACAACTGTGGGTATGTGCCGAGGATGACTTGGGGAAGGTGGAGATGAAGACTAGACCAGAGGCAATGGTCTCTATAAAAATGGTAGAGGGTCAGGATCACTTTAGTGGTTGGTTATGCAGTGACATATATTAATATAAATTTGAAACTATTGTAACCATATTACATAAACTATGGTAATTTTTTAACCCTCAAAAAGTGAAAACAAAGGAAAGTCACTATGTAGAAACTTCCTAGTAATGATTGAATATAGGAATCCACTCTTCCACACGTCAATGTGCAACTATAATTTCCTCAGGACAGATTCTCAGTATTATATCATGGCTTGACTCTTCACTTCTATCACTAAGCTGATGGACAGCCAATGAATATCTATGTGTGCATGGTGGGATGTTTTTGTTTGTCTTTGCTCGGTTAGTAAGTACATAGTTATTCTTGTTGGGGCACTATGGGGGTCCCAACAATATCAGGGGATGAGTTCCTTTTTATTTCAAGGACCAGCATCAAATGCCCAAACCACGAGTTCAGCTCAGTTCCAAAAGCCTTTACTAATCACCAATAATTAAAGAAGCTCTTCTACTACAATCCAGTACATGGGATTTCTCAGACCTTTAGCTCTTGGCCAGACCTCCAACCATGCTCTCCAACCCAGTTCTCCACCAAAATGGATGGATTTTCCCCATGTCAATCCCTTTATATACCCCAAAGCCAGAATCCTTTCTCCAGAATGGGTTGTATTAACATAGATCAACGAATCAGCTTTTAGGCTTAGAAGTTAAGTGGTGCCACACCTCTGGTTCAGGTCTAAACATGATAATGCCAGGGCCTAGTACCTTCCTCCAAGATTACCTGTCAAAACACTGAAGAGAGAGAGAGACAAAGAGAGAGAGAGGGAGAGAGAGAGACAAAGAGAGAGACAGAGAGAGCTATTAAGAAGAAATACATCTTAATGGATGTGTATTCATGGGGAGAATCATATAATTTTGGGCCGTGGACTTCATGCAATCCAGATGGTACCCACCAGGTCCTTCTTATTTCTACTCTGCACCAGGGTCATTCTGAGTGTCCTGTCCCCTATTTACTGAGTCATGCTTGCTTTCCTGAGGGCAAACAAGCATGATCTCTCCTTTGATCTAACAGAGTTCATAAACAGTAGTCTCAATGCGCCCAGGGTGTTGGTACAGCTTGGTGCCTGAGTTTTAGAAACTTGCCTATCTCTCAGATAGATATTTTAAGTTATTGCTACACTTATAGAAGTGTAAATTTTTATTGTCCCATGCTGGGACCAGTGGCACTTAAGAGGAATTATGCCCAGTCTAGAGTGCACTGAAATCATAGTAGAGATTATAATAATATTTCAAGAGTTATTAATTTAAGGTCAAAATGACTCATATAACTGCCACATCCTCTATCAGTGTTTACAGGAAAGAGAGCTCTCTTTAGCATGAACCCTGACTTTAAGACATGTAAATAGCTTAAGCTGTAAGTAGTTTAAATAACAATGTTCCAAAGCTAGCTAGGCCCTGTCATCCAACAATTCTAATGAAAAAAAAAAACAGTGATTATGCTTGATTTGGGATTGCATCAAAAGGGTTAAAGACCCTTGGAAGTTCTGTCTACAATTGCATTTTGTGGAAGAATAATACTAGCTTAGGATGGTATCTCAGGACTGGGATAGATGCTTTTCTCATAACGAATCTAAGTGACTGGAATCACTATCTCAGTTTTGCAGTACAGAAAATTATAGCCAAATACCTGCCAGAATGACAATCCCAACCTCATTTCTTTCTTTCTTTTTTCATTTCAATGAGAAAATAATGTTAAAAAGTAAAGATAAGTTTCACTATAATTGGAATGAACTCACTGAATAGCTTGTGAACTTGAGCCCCATTTCTAGTAATGTGTTTATGAAAAATGATGCCCAAACAACTTTCATCATCCCTTTTAGAACTTAAAAACGTTGCCCAACTCATGGATGCACAAAATCTTTGATTTCCAAGCTCATTTCTGGAATATGTGTTGCAGATAAATTCCAAAATTTCTTGTGTATATAAGCATGCACAGATATATTATTGATCTGACTTACATTTCTTTTAATAAATTATTTTATCCTAGGTTACAGCCAACATTTTTCTACTCTAATTATGGTCAGGAAAATTGAACTTCCATTTTCTGGGCAGTTATAAAAAAAAAGTAAGCCTCTATAAAAGATGTTAAAGTAGAAGAATTTCCATAATAACCAGATTTATGACTCATTCCACTGACTTAAAGAATTGTCTCTGTTATGGAAAATTTACCTCTTTAACTTTGTACACCCTGTGGTTCTCAGGGCTTACACCTAGCTCTGTGCTCAGCAATCATTCAACTTTTGTCTGTGTTTGGGGAACTTAAATGGTATCAGAGATGCAAACTAGGGGTGATGGGACACAAGGCAAGTACCTTAACCTCTAGCCTCTATGCTGTCTCTCCACCTTGTGAAACTCACTCTTGACCTCCATCACCTAATTTTTCTAATACTTCCATTTCCTTCCCTACCTTTGGTGTTTTATTCTTTTATTTTTGTTTTGTTGTTAAAAATTTGAGGTTTGAGAAAAAAATTAAAAAAAACTAAACCAACACAAGTAAATAAAGTTTAGAACAATTGGGCAAGTATCAACATTGTCTTCTATAAGTGTAAAAATAACTTATAATAGTTATCTGAGAGATAGGCAGGCTTCTAAATCTCAGGCACCAAACTGAATATACCTTCCTCCTTTCCTGAAGTTTGGGCTCATCATTAAAATAGAAAGTGATATAACAGAAATATATATAATTGAAATAAGGTAGTAATGAATAAAGTAATTTAGTGATTAAAAAACTACACAAAATTTCTTTCCTTTAATAGCACTTTCTTTTTCTGAAAGGTTCTAAAACATTTTAACTAGGATCCTCATATTGTTTTTGTTTTCCCTTAAGGCCAGACTGGTCTTGTTTGATCCCTGCACAAATCATAAACTGAAGTAAGTCCCAATCCAACTTCCTCCATCTTTGTCTGGCACTCTGAGGTTGCCCCTCATCTTCCCATTATACAGCTTGCTGTTTTCTTGTCAAGGATCTTTGTTGGGGTCTCCTCCAGCCTTGCAGACATCATTTGTACTCCTGATCCTCCATGGTCCAACTGAAACCTATCTCTCTCATTAGCTTCCATCTTAGTACTACCACATTCTTTGACTTCCAAAGGTCAAAATTTTTTATTTGTTTTGAAATTGTACCCCCTTCCTTGCCACTTAAAAATTTAGGAGTTGAAGTAATCTCATCCACTGGCCATGATCCAGAGACTCATATGTAAATCTCAAAGGAGATCAATAGGTAGCAGAGAAGCTTCCAGTCCCCACACCAGGCTGAGTCTACTGGGGCACCCTGGAGGGGGATGAGTGTGTCCCCAGCCTGTCTGAACATAATCCCAGAGGCCAAAACCTCCGCACTCCACAATTGCCACCATGCTCAAGGTCAGACTCCACTGCGTGAATACGCCTCCACCCTGAAATTAATCCACTGAAAAACTCAGGTTACCAGGTTTTGTGATTGAAATGGAGTCAGGGGATGGCCTATGTCCCTGTTCTTCTGGAAGGGATGACAGTCACACCCATATCCCAAAGCTACCACCAGGTTAAAAAATTTAACTCCAACTTTATCACCCCATTAAAGATTTTGGAATTCCTTGAGCTTAAGACCACATTTGCACTCGTGCAACATCTTAAACTCTACAATACTCAGACAGCAAGTAGCACACCACATTTAATAGGAGGCACAGTTGAAAGCAACCAATAACAAATATATACACACAATGTCTATCCTGTAACAATATATCAGCAATTTCTTATACAAGGGCTTAATGGCTCCATAGTAATATTGAACAATCTTCACTAATTTTCTTCTAAGTAAACGTTTCTTGGTCATTTTTAGCAAAGTATAACAGCAATAGAAAATACATTGTTGGGTCTGCTATAGGAGCAGGGTTGGGGGGTTGTTGGGAAGGTTGGAGATAGTGGTGGGATGTTGCAGTGGTGGTGGGATTAGAGTTGAATATTGACTGTAACAAATTAACACAAACAACTATGTTAAAAATTGATAGAAACCCATTAAGTTCAGTAAGCTTAATATTGAAACTTATAGTGAAATAGTGAAATCAGTAACACACATGGCATGGCCCAAATTGCACAAAACAGGTCATGACTTTTAGCAACACCATCACTTGTATCACTTGTTTTCCCATTGGTCATCAATTTGCTAGAGCAGGCACCCATAACATCTCCATAAGTCCTGTCACTTGCTAGTGTAGACCAAGGGCATCTACTCACTCCGGGAACATGAAGAGCCTCAAACCATTCATTGAGATCATGGGAATTAGATCTATAATTGTTACTGGTTTGGGGCATATCAAATACGACTTGGGAACATGCCAGGCTCTGCCATGCAGGTGGCATACTCGGTAGTAGGCTCTCAGTTCGTGAGAGCAACACCATTATGAGATATATTTTGTAAAGTAAATAAATGCCTGCTAAGGAGTCGACTTGGGAGGCGGTCTGTGGGAAGCAGGGACTTTGGTGGCAGCAAGGGCACATTGATGGTGGAACTGGTGTTAAAATATTGAATACCGAAACAACTGTATTGTAAACAGCTGTATTGTAAGTCATGGAGTTTAAAAAAAAGTTAAATATTTCTTTAGAAACTTAGGATAGTGGAATTAGGAAAAGCTAAAACAGACTGGCTTGAGGCTTGTTCTTCGGAGGATCTGACAACCTCTCTCTAGGAGAAGCTGGTCATTTGCTTTATCTTCACTCTATCTGACCAAAGGTTTTGTCCTGATAAGGACTCCAGAACCTGGTTGGACTGTACTGCAAAGTGGAGACTGTGCAGTAGAATTTTCTGGCCATTGAGCCTACCTGCTCTTTTATAACCATATTAAAATTGATCCCAGATGATGTTTTTGTACCATTTTCTGTACATTCAACATGTGCTCATTGTATGTTCTTCAATGGTGCAAGTTCAACACTCATCTCCTTCATGAATCTGTATGACTTTCCTAAAAATCTAACAGAATATGTATAAATACTTAAATGTCTCAATCTCTGCTGGGCATAAAATCACTCCTTTGAGCTGTTTTTCAGTCTGTGGTGGTGGACATCCTTCCCAATTCAACTTGTTTCTCTACCAATAAATCCCTCTTTTCTATTCAGATGCTCCCATGCATTTTGAGGATATGCTACTCCATTAATTTGGAGAGCAGCACTATTGGGGTTCTCAGTGCCTGGAATGATGCAAAGAGACCAAAAGTTAAAGTGGAGTAAATGGTGTTTTTGGCTTCTGGCAAGATTTGAAAAAGCCAGGTTGAGGTTTAATTACATTAGTCTCTGTTGGGTTGGGGAATACAGTTCTGGTCCTTGGATTCACCTTATCTGAAACAACTGCTCCAAGAATATATTTGCATGATGACTTATAATGCAAATGTAAATTGTGACCTTTATGAAATGGTCACCCACTTGGTTCATTTGCAAAACAATATAAGGGGACAATCAAAACGTTTACCTGCCTTGCTTGTGATAGATAAAATTTCAATACTTCTAAAACAAAAATAAAAACAGAGCCTTGTATCTCTAGCATTCTGTTTGCTTCAGCAATGTTCTCCTCACGCAGTCCAGCAGCGGTTAGTTTCCTTGGCTCCTTCCCTTCTTTTCCTCTAGATTCTATACTCTCAAGTCTCCCAAAATAGTACAGCAGGTTCTCTTCAGAATGATGAATAAAAAGTCACAGACTACATAGTAAACAGCCTTCATTGGCATTCTGGTCCCATCACACCAATCACTGTTAATTGTACTTGTAGTCAATAATGCACAAATAAATAACGACTGGATAAGTCTATGGTATACAATGACTGTGTTTCATCCTATTAGATATTGAGTTTTCAATTTTGGAACATGAAACAAAATGCTTGACTTTCAAACAACCTAGGTAATTGCAAGATGATTTTTTTCCCGTCTGACTCAAACAACTGTGAATATTAAGCAGGCTTCCTATACTTACAATGCTGGGAGCATTCAAATTTATTCTATAATTTTATTTTACTATATTGGCATAGAGACTACGTACATGCTTCCAAACAGCTCATCTGGGCAAAAAGTCTACCAGGACTGTAAACACTTTATCATGTTCTACGTCACAATTTCTATACTAAGAATATTCTTGTATAAAAGATGAAGTGCATCAAACAGTCAAATTAGAAACCAAATATATCCTCCCCAACAATGTATGAGTTGATTTCAGTGCTCTAAGTACCACTAACATTGTTATGTAGAGTAATTTAGTAAATGATTATGCTTGTTTAGTTGGATTTTGTTTAGTTTTTTTATATCATATCTAGAGTACGCAGGGTGACTCCAAGCTCCGTATATGGGGGAAATCACATATATGAGCCTACTGAGTATCCTGCATACAAAACCGCAGCCTATAGGGCCATGTCTCCATCCAGAAGCTTATTTTTTTTTTTGATTATTTAAGAAAACTTTATTACACTCCACATGTTCTGGGAGATCTACTGCGCCGCACACACACACACACACACACACACACACATACTCCCATAATACTGCTAAAGGCATTGGCCAGGCACAGAGTGGGCCTGGAGTTGGCGCTTTTGCCTCTGGCGCCCCCTCTCGGTGTCCGGGTCCAGGGGCTGCACCTTCCACACCTCAGGCCGGGGCCTTTGCTCAGCCCCAGTGCCTGTACCAGGTCTTCTCCGAGCCCACTCTTCAGCGTTCCTCTCAGGGACTTGAGGTTGCCCGCGGGATCGCTTGCGTTCCCGAGCAGCCAAGGCCCGCGGACTGCTCTTGGTCACTGACTGCACCAGTAGGTCCATGATCTCATCGGAAGTGTCACTAGGTAAACTGGAGCCTGGGGGGCTCTTCAGGGGGGCCAGTGGAAGGCCCTGGAGCTGGGGGCACGCCTGGGGAGCTGCCTTGGACCATGCCTCTGCTGCGACGGGCATGTGTGGTGTCCTCGGGTCTGCTGGTCAGCAGACTCTTCATGCTGGCATGACTGTCTGCATCACCTCGGCCTGGCCCGCTGCCCACAGCCACAGGGACAGATGGGTGGTTGGGGACTTCCCCAGCCACCCCTGAGAACTCTCTGTCTCGGTGATCATGCGGCCCGGGTCTTGTTGCGCTCCCTGTATGTGGCCCGTTTCCGCTGCTGCTGCAGCACACGCCTCCCGCAGGTGCGGTACTCCAGCGCGAACTCCCGCGAGCGTGTGGCAGAACTGCGCCGATCGCGCACCTCGCGGGCTGCCTGCGCCGTGTAGCCCAGGTACAGCAGGAAGGCGTGGAATCTGTTGCAGACGCGGCGGTGCACAACCCTCAGCATGTGAACCCGCGGGCACACTGGGTCAGAAAGTGTGTCAGGCGGTTCCGAAGGGTACCCGTGCACGTCATCAAGGCTGCCCTGCTCAACTTTGACGAGTTTGCGGTCAGCAAGGACGGCATTGAGAAGCTCCTGACCATGATGCCCACGGAAGAGGAGCGGCAGAAGATTGAGGAGGCCCAACTGGCCAGCCCGGACATACCACTGGGCCCCGCCTGACAGAAGCTTATTTTCAATGTACTCAACTTAAAATTTTTTCCTCCCAGATCTAATTTTAAAAAAAATTCTTATGCAAGCCTATGATAAAAATAAAAATGTATAAATATTGACTGAGCCTGGCCACTGGTATATGTTTTGAAAAATATTTAAATGATATTTAATTTAAATATTTTAACCAGATCTTGTTAACAACATGAAGATATACTCACACATCCAATATTAAGGACATTCAAATATAAATGAAGCAATGATAAATTGGGATCAGATGGATGCATATATCTTTGGATACCGTCTTATCAGTTGTGCAGGGTAATCATTTGATAGGGTTAAAAATAACCATTTTGTTGTATTGTTTCCATTTATTCTGATGAGGCAAGAAAGGGTAGGAAAATTTTCTCAAATGTGATAGCTAAATGTACTAGCAAAATACTCATGCTTGAGATTACTCATACTTCTCTAATATGCCTGAGTATTTTCATACTGGCTTCTATTAATCACCGAGTTCTAAACAAAGATTTCTTACATACACAAAATTTCTAACAGAGCTCAGCAATTATTTCACTGAGAGATACACAAACAAAATATAAAATTATAGCACACTGTAAATCCTTTTGGATCAATTTTAATTTTATTTTATATTCATGTTCACCAATATCAATATTCAAATTATAACAGGTTAGTCTGAAAGCAAGATTTAAAATTGTGTTTATTTTGTTTAGAAAGACAAAGCACTAACATCCCCAGCAAGGGGATGGTTTCTGAAAGCAAATGCAAAGATCAGTACAAGGAAAAGAAACGGCATAGTGTCCCTATGGGGCTATGAATGTTGGAGGTAATGATGGTTTTATCATGGCGGACCTGAGAGGGAAACCAGTTCCTCAGACTATGTCTCTGCCAATTCAAAATAGGAATGAATTATTTTCTAAAGCACATATGTATTTCTAAAGACTATCTTCCAACCCGCCCCCCGATTGATCATGAAAGGACTGCTTTGGATTATATTCAGTCTTGCATTATTTTAGGTCCAACTTTTTTTTCGCCTATAAAATTAATCACAAATCCATGGTCATCTGAAAATCCACAGGACAAACCTGAATTTGCAGTGACATGCGTCTGCCTCAGAGTTCAATTAATATTAATGGATGAAGGGAATATTTGCTGATGCTATTCTTTGGACATTTTGTTAGTGAAGTGGTTATTTGGCATGGTATTCCTCTCACACATTTGATATTTAAATACACCCTACATTGTAGTTTGTGTCTGTAAAAAGGAATGTACTTAAATATGCCCAAATATGATGAGGCATTGAATTTTTTAAGTTTATTTTGCATGCAAAGTTTTCCTTCATTGATTCTATTAAAAATAAACAAACTGCATTTGTAAGCATTCTGCTACCCTTGAAGTCGCCATAGTCAGGCAAACTTTCTCTTATATGGCAACTGATTCTCTTGTGGTTATTCACCGATATACACAAGGCAAGGTCACTTTTAATGCCATGGAAGATGAAGAGGAAAAAAAAGGACGAGGGAAAACTGTTTTTGTCTTCACTGATTCTGCCAAACTGAGAGCAGACAGTGATGTTACAAGAGGGAAAAGATTGTCATAGTCCCTTATTCCCAGATCTGCCCTAGGAAGAGCGAAAGAGGGAAACCGTTCTTTGCCTACCATGTACACAAATCTTAATAGAAAAATTTTAAATATGTATATCCTTCAAGAGATCAAACTGATTGTGATCATTTGCTTTGAATGCTATTTTCTAAAACAGACTTAAAATATCAAGATTACAAATTCAAAAACAAAAACAAATCCCTGAGCCTTAGAAACTGAACAGACTTGGGTAAAATTAATTAATCACTTTGAGGCGTGAGCAGGAGGAAGCGGTCACAAACATCTTACATACTCAGCTGGTGGTCGAAGGTAGACTGAAATGGCAATTTTGTCTAAAAATGGAAGGATGAGGGAAGAAACAGATTTGGAATAAAGATGTAGGTGTTTGGGACAGCATATAGAACATCTTACATCTACATGTGGTCTGCATAGGAGGAGGGGGGAAAGGTGAAAGATTAATGAGGAGGATTTTTTTTTTGCATTTTCTATCATCGATGTGAATTATTACCTAGATGCCTGATAGGTCCTGAAAGAAAAACTGTGATGAATAAATAAACAGCTCTCCAAATCTTCAATAGGGTGCTTTACCTTGCAGGGAATATTATCATTGGCTTTTGATACAATTTCTGCTGCAGGGGAAGGCTTTCAAAGCTGAGAATGCTAAAGCATTGCCAGGCATTCAAAGACCCCTGCCTAGCCCGTCAAACTAAGAAATCTCTCTGAACTTGTCGAATTAAAAGTCATTCCCTCTCTCCTCAGCCCCCTGCATGAGCTGGGAAGCTCTGTCCTCATTTTCTTGTAGGCCCCTCCATGATAAACAAATGGAGCCTACGGCATCTTTATTCTTTACAGGCTTGCAATTAAAATTCTTTTAAAAATGTAATTGAAGGCAATGAATTTCCAAAGGGCCTTCTAGTTAACAATAAGGCTAAACAGTTTGAGTGGTCCACATTCAATTGTGTTTCAAAGGGAAAAGCAAAAAGGCGTGTTAAGAAGCAGAGAAGTGTCCTTTTGATTTTTGATTATTTTGACTGTACATTCAGAGGATGTTCTACACCTAAACATCGCAGCAGGATTTACGGTTCTGGGAATGTCATAAGACTTAATTACTCTGACTGCAAAGAGGAATATACACTATTAAAACATGAACAAAGCCAGATGAGATCCCCGCTTGCTGCAAATCATTATTTATCTATCCCCCACACAAATTAAGGAAGCTTAGTTTGTGTTTGCATTCTTAGGTGTCATGCTGTACATGCTCTCCTTTTTTTCTCCTCATCTACCCACCAACATCATTTAACAATTGGATAATTCCCAAGGTTTCCAGTCGATGGGGTCACTGCTCTGAGATACAAATGCAGTAACAGTTCTATGGTTCTTCGCTCATCAGCCACACTGGCAGAAAGATTTCACAAACTTTTAGAGATGAGAATGAGAAGCACTGATCGCTTTTAAGGGCCAAAGGGAAAAAATTGGGGGATGAGGCTGTGGCAAACTCAACAATGATGCTCAGGGCTTACCTTTGCTCTGCACTCAGAAATTGCCCTAACGGTGCTCAGGGGAACATCTGGGATGCTGAGGATCAAACCTACGTTGGCTACATGCAAGCAAGTGCCTTATCCCCTGATCTATCTCTTCCACCCCCAAATACTATTATTAAAAACAGAATGTTACATGACGTTTCTGGAGAATGCTTTCCAAAGATCAGGTGTTCCAAGTACCTGAAGATGACATGCTCTTTGCTCCTGTCTTTTGAGAGAGAGAGGGGGGGTGGTGGGGAGACTAGAGTGGTGTTAGTCATGGCTGTCCATTTGCTGGGCATGTAATGTTGGATGATAGGCAAACAAATGGCATGCATGCTAAATGTTTTGTTGCTACCTCTTGAAGCCAGAGTTGAAAACCTATGCACATGTTCATGTATAATGCACGCACTTGTGTATATGGCTATTTTTTGTTTTATTCACTTTATTTTACTTTATTTTCTTTTGGTGCAGGGTTAGGAACTTATACACACATGATATGTGCTCTACCACCCCTAACCATGTGCAATTGCTTGAAAGCTTGCTTGACCTCACTGATTAATGCTCCCAAATGAACTTTGTTGAAATCGTAGTTAAGCTTGAATATTCCATAAATTTTGCTTTTTTTTTTTAACCAGAGACAGAAACAAAACATTAAGGTTACTGAACACATCATGGAGTGCTATTTATTTTAAATCTTTAAGATGAAGCATGATATTTAAAGAAAAAATGTCTAGACATAGAGGGTGGGCTAAATACGTGGTAAGAATAGGAAGCAGGGGCCGGAGCGATAGCCCAGCGGGTAGGGCATTTGCCTTGCAAGCGGCCTGCCTCGGCTGGCCTGGGTTCGATCCCCGGCATCCCATATGTTCCCTGAGCACCGCCAGGACTAATTCCTGAGTGCAGAGCCAGGAGAAACCCCCTGAGCATTGCCGGTGTGACACAAAAAAAGCAAAAAAAAAAAAAAAGAATAGCAAGCAAACACACAGGCAATAAATAGATAGATAGATAGATAGATGATAGATAGATAGATAGATAGATAGATAGATAGATAGATAGATAGATAGATAGATAGATAGATAGATAGATAGATAGATAGATAGATAGATAGATAGATAGATAGATAGATAGATAGATAAAAATAAGTGGTTGAAACTACTATGAGATTAAAGTCACAGTGACCTGGTAAGGGAGAAAAAGGTCTGGGGTATCTTTGGTGGTGTTGGGTCCAGAAAAAGGGCACCTTAAGACCTGCACATCATTTCCTAAAACCACTAGCTAGGGGATTTCTCATCTCTGGGATTCAGGAAACCACACCAAAAGACTACATGGTTGACCTTGTGCTAGCCAAGCAACACAATGAGGCAGAAACTGGACCTGGTATCAGTCTCTTACACAATTCTCCCTGACCCCAGGCTTCCTTTACAGCAATATAAATCCACCCAAAATGCATGTACATGTGATGTCACTGGCTTCTTTGGAGGCCCAGGAATTTGGTCTGGGAGTGTGCCCAATAAAACTGTTCTGGTTCTTTTCCCTCTCATCCTCAGTCTCTTCACTTCTCTGTGAACTTTTCAGATCTGTTAAAGTCGAGAAAGTTTCTAAGAATGAGAAGTTTGGAGACAGAGATCAACATAAATAAGAAAGGAGTTGCTGGGAGTTTTAAGAAATGCTGATAATGCTCAAATAAGAAATCACATTTAGATTTTTTAAGAAAGAAAATTATTTAGTTGCTAGAAAGGATAATAGAGTACACAGGGAAGGGTATGATTCTGTTTAAAGTCTCCTCTAAATGAGGAAATAAACAAAGAGAAAAGATCCTAGATGAAGAACCAAAGAAGGTACAAATCGGTCCAAAGACCCAAAGCTCCTCTGCAAAATCTTCTGTCATCAGCGAGGAAAATGTTCCCTGATATGTTGCAAATCAAATAAACTTTATCTTGTAGCTTTTTTTAATTTCAATTGGTTCCAATAAAATTAAGTGATGAATTGGATCCCTATATACATTACAGGGGTCAAGATAACTCCTATATTATTGGGATAAGAAAATGTATTAACATAAAGAAACAGAAACACTATCAAATCATTCAAAATCCATTAGTGGATATGACTAAATAAAAGATTCCTTTAAACCTAGTTGCTAACTTATGCCTACCCTTTATTTTATTTCAGCTTTGTTTTGATGGTATGTGTCACATATACATTGAAAATAATTTTGAGATTTTCTTTCATTTTCAAGAATCCAAATAGGTCCAAAGCCACAACCAACTTATTTTGCTGCTTAAAAAAAATCTAGGGAGGGGCCAAGCTGGCCAGACTTGGAATGGGGATTTGGGCTCCTCCACCCTTTCCTCCACCTCCATGCCAGCTCTCCCGGAAGAGAGAACCACACCAAACCCACAGCTCCATTGGCACTTAGCCGTAAAGTGGCCACCACGACAGTCTTAGATAGCACTACATTTTAGGATCAGGTCCTTTCCAGGATGTTTCACATTTATACACTGTATACAGTTGTAGGCAGGGGTCTAGCTGATACCTGTCATTCCAGTGAGCCTATTAAGAATCCAGAGCATACCCTACATCATGAGGTCAGTCATTCTCAACATCCAGACTCCACAGTTCCTCTGAGTTCCACTCAAGGGAAAATCTGATCTTTCCCCCTTTAAGTTTCATCAGTAAATGCTTGAGATGAGAGCCTTCTACTGAGAGTATACCACTCACACTGCAGAGCCTGGCAAGCTACCCGTGTTTTATTTGATATGCCAAAAACAAATAACAATTATGGATCTCATTCCATCACCTGAAGTTTAAATGGTTTGAGGCTCTTCCTGTCCTTGGAGCAAGCAGATGCCCTTGGGCTACACTTGCTTGTGACAGGACATATGGAGATGTTACTGGTGCCTGCTCGAGCAAATTGATGAACAATGGGAAGACAAGTGATACAAGTAAAGTGAAAAAAATCTAATAATAAACACAATAGCTAGATATTGGTTAAAAGAGAAAATGCCATGGATTCAGTAGTCCTTACTGATGTGTCACACACATTAACCCATTTTATAAATCCTTGGTTGAAGCTTGTCTCTAGGGATGTGTTCTTCAGTTGACACAAAGAAGACTCTGATTTCTTACATTGCAGTGAAAAGCAAAAGTAACACTTTAGGTTAAATCATGTGAGAATTCTGTCTTTGAAGATAGATTCAGGGAGATGCAAACAAATGAAATTTCGGGTAGATCTGAACCTTGGTACAACACCAGTGACTCATAAAACATGATCTCATTTGATGTTATTTATCCTTCTCAAACCCCATCTTTTATTTATTGTCTTGGTGTGGACAAGTTTGATTAGAACACATGATCATTACAATAGCCTCTGCCATGAATCAAAGATGAAGAATCTACTATAATACTGATGATTACAACATAATGTATAGTCTATTTTGCATATATTATGCACTTCTGTTTAATTGCTGGCTTTGAAATTGCTTTTGACCTAAAGGCATGGTATTTGTCAAAGTCTAGGGGACACTTTAGATGTTGTGGCTGTGGTGATTGGGTGGGTAATTTTTTTCAGCAAAGATGAAACTGTTTCATGGCTGTGAGTATAAGAAACAGGTTCTCTCTTTGAACAGTTTAATCCTCTCCAAAATTCAATTTACTATGTGTCTTCTTCCAACAAAAATATAAGGAATCAATATAGCATGCTAAAGTTCTGCTAAGCTATTGGAGAAGGCAAAAAATACATAAATAATGGTCTTGCTTCCAAAAGACCCTTCTTCAGTCTTGGGTTCATTTTGTCTTCCCTCCGGTTTTATCACAAAGCTCTGTGGTGGACTCTCATGATTAAGTTTCGGCCCCTCTGCTTTGATATCGTTTCCTTGTTTGGGAAACTCTACCTTTTAAGCTTCACTGGGAGACACTCTCCATGGGCGCTGAGAACACCGCAGGTGCTGGCAGCCCTGGAGGTAGACAGCTCAGATCTCCATTCAGGACCTATCTGGCTAACAAAGAGCGGATGGAGTAGGCTAACAAGCCGCCTGCTGCTGCAACCACAGAAGTCAGGTTCTCCCTGGGTTGCTCCCAGCAAAGCTTGACCGCGGTGAGTGCTGGGGACAGGCTCATTCTGTTCCACAGAAGATGCTTCAAAGGCGCCTTCTTTGCGGAAGGCTCACTAGCAGATTGGCTGGAAATGCCTTGGGGGCAGCGTTGCAGCACACCCTCCTCTTCTCCCTCCCTTCTCCACACTTTCCTTTCCTTTCTCAGGTGCCAAACTTTCCTGAGAGCTTGAACGCTCCCCACTCACTCCTGCCTTCTCTCCTTTATTCTTCACAGATGTGTTTCTCCACAAATCTTTTGCACATGTCATTCCCTTTCGTCATCTGTTTCCTGAAAGACCCACATTGATACAATGCCAGGACTCAAACGTGAGCTTGATCCCTAGGATATCTTTCTCTGGAGATGGTCAACACATTTCTGAGGGAGGAACTGCCTGAGACATCCACACTGCAAAAGGGGATCCAGCCTCATTCCTCTTTGAGGAGGAGGAGATAGGACAAAGGGCCAACATCAATAAATCTGTTTCAAATGCAAATAGTTGGTTGTGGTCCAGACAAAATATGCACAGCCAAAATTAAATACCATTGCAGACTCGGAAAAGTTTCTTTCACTGAAATAGCCAATTTTCTATTTTTTCAGTTTTGTTTCCCTTTCAGAAATTCAGTGAGGAGAAGTGTCAAATACGCCAGTGCTGGAAATCAAGAAGTAACAAGTCACAACTTATGGAACTTGGCTTGTCCTTCCTGTTACATGTAGATGGACAATTCCCTCATGTTATGAGCTGCTTCCGAAAATTCAGAAATCCTGGGAAGGAGAAGACAGAAGCTGGGACGTGGGAAAGCCCTTTCATCTCTCGATTTTGACTACACACTGCTTAGCTCAACTACTTTAAATATTTATCTTTGTAGATAGGACTGTGGTCCTAAATCATGATTTATTTAGAAACATAATAACCACACTTATGATAGCTCTTGACTTATGACGGCTGTATGGTCGGAAAAAGTCATCATAAATTGAGGAATGCATTAAGTGAGAAGTGCATTTAATATACCTAATCTACCAGACATCATAGTTTAGCCCAACCCATTTTAGACATGGGAGAAAATGACATTAGCCTAACGTTGGGCAAACTCATCCAATGCAAAGCCTATTCTGCAATAAAGCACTGCACTGTCTTATGCAATTTAGTAAGTACTGTACTGAAATTAGAAATCAAGTAAGTATCTAGGTTCTTGCTGATGATATAGACCACTGAAAGAATTCTGATATGAAGAAATTGTTCAAGGCATGGAACTAAGAGGAATGCTTGCATGATGGGGAGGTTCAGTACCAAGGTCATTATTACTTCTGATGGACTCAATGAGAGCGGGAGTCAGGGTCTCATTTTTGTACTCATGTGCTAACCAGGACCAGTAGTGTTCACTTACATGCCCCAGCCTATAGAGTATAATAATGCACCGATTTATCACTAGTGTGGGAGACCAAGATTCCAAACTCGAGGCATGGGTTCTATAGCATGTACATTGCTTTCATACCATTGCAAAGTTGAAGCAAAATCAGAAATAAACCATCCTAATCGGAAACTATCTATAGTCCACTATTTGATTAGTTGGGCTCTGTTTATAAGGTTCAAGGATGGGATCTGAATATTAAAAAAAGAGTAAAGAACACTCCTCTCTATTTAAAATTCCCCCAGATTTTAAGGTATACGTCCATTCAACTCTCAAATTATATATACCTTGCCGAACACATACATAGTAAAAATATGAGCATAACAGATAATACCCTTCAAAGTGACACTGTAGGGAAGAAATAATGGATCACAGGAGCAGATTAAATAGGAACCCCGTTAATGTTTGACAAGAAATAGATTTAGGACATACTGGAGTCAGTGCACCAAAACCCAGTAAAACATGAGCACCAGAACAGGCAGCTGCTGTTCTCTTTACTTTGTTCAAAGTCTGCTGAAGAGCCTAAGGTAATACTGGGGCATGAGACCTGTGTCTCTCGCCCATTTTACAATCACTGTCTTGGGTATTGACCCGATAAAACCAGATTATAGTCCTTTAGAATTGCTGCAAACACTGCACCAAGGACCACTTTCCTGATTATAGGATTTTTAGGTTTGTTTGGGAATTGTCCTGCCGCTCAATGACCTGAATTTTAAGGTGCCAGTATGAGTCTACTAACCAGATTCTCTTGAACTTTAAAAATATATGACTTCCCATTTAATGTATTGCAGCAGTTACAAAATATTCCTCCAAGAGTAAGATTAACACTGGTTATATAGAACTGGCCTATATGATACTCTAAATATTGTAAACCCATTGGGATAACTTAGATTTCAGAGCTCAAATACATTTCCTTTTTGTCCTACTGATTCTCATTTTCAGGTCCCATAATTTCCATTCTTAAATACACTTCTGAGACTGGCAAACTCTGAAATTTAGATGAAGGATTTTTAGGGGAGTGACCTTTGACTTTCAAGAACCTATGAGCAGTTCTACCCAAATCCCGGAGCAGAAAGAAATAATTTGAACCCTTGTTAGTATTAAAAAGGTTTAATTCCATATTACATCTGAGAGTAGGTACCTGAAGCAATTGTCTTCTTGTTCCATGGTACAATGCTTTTGGAATGAAAGTAAAGGTCTATTTTTTTCAAACTTTTTGTAATCTGCTCTGAAAGTTAGGTAGTCGGAAGCTCAAGAAACATCTTCAGCATCTTTTTTTTGGGGCAACACCCAGAGGTGCTCAGGGGATATTCCTGTTTCTGCACTCAGGAGTCACTCCTGGTGGACACAGGGGACCATATGGAAAGTCAGGGATTGAACTTGGGTTGGCCACATGCAAGCAAGAGCCCCAGCTTCAGTCCTATTGCTCTGACACCCGCGCCTTTAAGTTCTTTTGAGACCACTGGCACTTCTGCAGTTGTGAGCACCACTAGAACGCTGGGACTTCTCCTATTTGGTTCTCTACTTCATTGAGAAGAATAGCTGCTAAGGTAACTGTGAGAGCAGGTTATAGTATTTCTTAGGCACCGACCTGCACAACCAAGTGAGACTGAACAGAAGGGCGGATTTTTTGAATCGGCACTATGAAAAGATGTTATTATAACACCCGCTGTGCTCTCGGAAGTCAGGTGCAATCTGTTCGGATACTGTCAACTCCATGCCATCAATTTTCTCTGGTTGATGGGAGAACCCCACGAGTTATCATAAACAATAAACTTTAAAACACAATGCAGACGCTTATAATCAGGACTCAGCAGTGTCAGTGTGTATTGGGATGAACTCTTTGTCAAATTCATGCCAAGGATGATCAAGGATACAGCATGGAAGCCCAGGAATGAAATGGATTTGAATCATGATATGCAATTATCCATGAGGTAAAGATAAAAGCTCGGAGACAAAGCACTTAGGAGAAGTAACTAAGGAAAGTAGACAAGCAGAGTTCGACTGGAAGATGGAAGAGAGAATCTGTGATGATTTCTATGCTCTCCACCTGCTTGATAGGGAAGAGGGAGTAACTTAGTGTTTCATTAGTTTGGAGCTTGGTTAAAGCATAGAAGCATTCTACAGAAGACCTAGTCCCAGAGGACCACACAAGTCAAATCAGCTCCACAATGTAAAGACAAAACCGCACACATTTCAGAGCAGTAGAGAGTCAAATAGAAAGATTCTCTGTTGTGGGAAAAGGTAACCTGATTTGAATAATGAGATTGGCCAATAGCTGGTGATCAGAGACAAGATTGAGCATCCTAGATACCAAGGTTCTAATAGGACATGCACGCCATCAACATATGAGGCAAGTGGATAGTGTATAGACATAGGATGCTATCTGAGGCTTAATGCTGGCATCTTGTCAGGATGTTGCAGGTGTGGCTCTGGTGCCCAGCTGCATTGGCAGGTGGCAGACTAGAGACAGGCTTGTCTAGACCCAGGGCTCTGCCCCATGGGAACTGAATGCTTGATGGTCTAACATAGAAAAGGACTGGCCCCCTGGGATGAACTCCAGCCAGAGCCACGGCAGAGCCTGGCAAGCTACCCGTGGTGTATTTGATATGCCAAAAACAGTAACCATAATGGACCTCATTCCCAACAAATGGAGATGTTACTGGTGCTCACTTGAGTAAATCAATGAACAATGGGAAGACAAGTGACAAGTGATTAGAATTTTCAATGTTTTATAACATTTTCTTTATTGAATCTTAGTTAAAAGAGTGACTTTCCTATGGAATGTAACCAACTATATTGTTCAGTAACTCTGAAAAGCAGTGCAGAGAAGTGATAAAGGAAGACCTCAAGGAGAGAAGAGCAGAAGTGCTGGAGGATGCAGCAGAAACCGGAAAAGCATTCACAATGCCCGCCTGTCCTTCACCATTATAAGACAAAAATGACTGCCCTCCGACATCCTGAAGGATCTATCACATCTTCCAGAAAGGAAATGGAGAAAATTATCCATGACCTCTACTCATATCTCTTTGATAGCCACGTCCACCTACCCACATACCAAATTCCGCAGGATGGATATGTCATTCCCAATGTTCTCCCTTCTGAAATCTGACATGCCATTTTGTCAGTTAAGAAGGGAACAGTATCAGGCCCAGACAAAAATCAAACCGAACACCTGAACTATCTTCCATCAGTGCTCATCAATACACTGGCTCTACTCTTCACACGCTACCTGACCGAATGTATGGTGCCCTCCCAATGGAAAACTAGCAGGACAGTTCTACTGTTCAAGAAGGGAGACATTCACGACATTGGCAACTATCGCCCCATCTGCCTGTTGTCCGTCATATACAAACTGTTCACTCGAGTCATCCTGAACAGGATTGGCAGAACATTAGATGAAGAACAACCATGGGAGCAGACTGGCTTCTGAAAAGGATTCAGCACAATCGACCATATCCACACAATAACCAAACTCATTGAAGTCTATAGAGAATTCAAGATGCCGCTCTGTCTCACTTTCATTGATTTAAAGAAAGCCTTCGACCACGCCGAGACTGAAGCAGTCATAGAAGCCCTAGTCACACAGGGCGTTCAAACCCAATACATGAAGATCCTTCATGGACTGTATCATGGTTTCACCACTAGGATCTCACCATTCTACAGGGAAGTGATCATCGACGCCAAAAGAGGGGTTTGGCAGGGTGATACCATTTCACCAAAACTCTTCAGCGCCACCCTTGAAATCATCATGCGACAATTAGAATGGGAAAAAAAATGGGAGTGAAGATAGATGGTCGGCAACTACACCACTTATGCTTCACTGATGACATTGTTCTAATAACACCAAACATCAGCCAAGTGGCACAAATGCTGGCAGATTTTGACCGAGAATGTGGAAGGATACATCTACAGCTGAATTTCAACAATGCTATGTTTTTAAGAAATGAACTAGTTCCAGAGGCCCCATTTACTCTCAATGGAACAAACATCTCTGAATGCAACAGCTATATGTACCTAGGTCGAGAAGTCAACATGATGAACGACCAGAAACCGGAGTTGCGCAGGAGGAAAAGATCGGCATGGACTGCCTTCAAAAAACATCGAAACAATAGTCAAAAGAACAAAGAACCTCCGGCACACATCTTTTACTCCACCATTCTCCCTGCATTGACATATGCCTCAGAGACCTGGACCTTACGAAAAGCAGGATGAGAATACCATTCGGTTCTCCCAAAGAGGAATCGACAGAGCCATGCTTGGAATATCATGCCTCACTCAAGTGAGAGAGGGGAATCCGGAGTTCCAACCTCTGTCACTATTCTAAAATTAAGGATGCTGTCTCATCTGCCAGAACATCGAAAATCAGATGGGCTGGTCGTATAATGAGATCTGAAGACGATCATTGGACTAGAGTCCTTACCGATTGGATCCCATGGGACACCAAAAGATCGCGTGGCCGCCCACCTGCAAGATTATCAGACTTCCTTGTAGGACCCTAAACAAATAACTCAAAGCTCTCAATATCCCCAAAAAATGACATGCCATTGGGCTACACTGGCACGTGATAGGGTCAAATGGAAACATTACTGGCACCCGCTTGAGCAAATCGATGAATAACAGGATATCAAGTGATCAAGTGAACTCTATATATTTGCATATACATATGCAGATGACAAGCATGCTATTATATTTTGATTTAATTTCAAAGTCTGGGGAGAGCTGCTACCTGATCTCCCTGTGCCCAGCCACTCACGAGGCACTCGGGAGGGATGGCGGGTTCTAGCCCTGGCCTGCCACCCAGCAGAGCCTCACAACAAGCCAGACGACCCCCTCACTCCATGAGGGCCGCCATTTTCCACATTCGACTTCCTCCCTCGTCAGAACTCCACCCAGCAGAAGAGCCTATTACAGCCTGGCTCTCACGGCCGCTTGCAGTCATGTAGTTCATCTATAAATGCTGGATTTAGAGGTGACTACAAGAGTATGCCACCCGACGGCAGAGCCTGGCAAGCCTCCCTTGTTGTATTTGATATGCCAAATACCAGTAACAATTATAGACCTCATTCTCATGACCTGATGTAATGGTTTGAGGTTCTTTATGTTCCTGGAGCAAGCAGGTACCCTTGGGCTCTACTAGCATGAGACAGGACATATGGAGATGTTAGTGGTGCCCGCCGAGCAAATCGATGATGAATGGGAAGACAGTGATACAGTGATACAGCGATTCAAAGTCTGGTGATTGTAAAAGTTAAGGCCATAAAAATGGTCAAAGGTATTATAAGAATACTGCAGCAATGATCTATATAGATTTGGATAAAATATATTTATACTTGTTATTTACATAGTGAAAGAATGGAAATAAGCTGACATAACTTCTAGTCTCATCATATGTAAGACAGAGATTAAACTACAACCCGATGGAGGAAAAATACTAGACCTCAATTACTAATCACAGTGGGCTACTGAATAATCTTTCTTTTTATTAGCAATTATGTAATGCTTACACTCAAAAATTGCATTCCTTAGGTGCCAGGAGAAACTACAGCAATTGGTAACTAGCATGCGCTGATCCAGTTTTAATCCCCAGTACCACAGAGACCCTGAGTATCCCTGGGTGAAACCATTGAGGCTCACCTCTGAGTTTAGTCCTGGAGCACCACCAGCATCACCTCGTTCTTCTCATCAGTACAGAGCCTAAACAGCATTGCATTTGGGGCCCCTGCATTTGACAAAGGTAAAGGCCTGCTGGGTCAAGAATCACCAGTGGGAGAGCAGCCCAGGGAGTTCTTGGGGGAAAAGTAAAAGGCTCGGCTAGCACCTGACTATGCCCTATGTAGCTCCCAGGGCTTGCTCAGCATGCAGGTGGCCACACCTGCCAGACTCGAAGCTGGGATTTGGGCGCTCCACCCATTCCCCAGACTCTGGGTCGGTGGGAGTGGCCCTGAGCTCCAGCCACCAAAGCCAACCGCCGAAGACAGACAGTCCAGATCCACAGCTGTGCAGGTGCATGGACGCTCTGTTGCTAAGCATTAATCTTAGACTCTAACATATTTTAACACCAGGTCCTTCCCAGGATCTTTTTTATTTATACACTTTAATGATCATTGTATTTGCAACAAACTGGAGAGGTTTTGGGGAATGAGGAATTACGATGTCACACTAGAACTCACTATTAAATATTCAGATAGAGACGTCATACATCATTAGTATCCATAGGGCAAGCCATAAAGTGTAACAGAAGAGAGAAATACAGGGACATAGACAAAGAGATAGAGAAAGTTAAAGGTGCCTGCAATAGGGGCAGGCAGGGTTTGGGTGGTGGGAGCGTGTTTGGGATAAGGGTGGTAGGAGTTTGGTTCTGGTGGAGGGATGGGTTCTGGAACACTGTATGGCACAACCCAATTATGAGCATCCTTTTTAATTGTATATCCCACATCGTATAACAAATATCAAAAAGTCACCAGTGGGATCCCTGAACGCCTTGAACACTGCTTAGGATCCTCTCCCTAAATTACCCTCAAACTAGAAAGGTTCATTATAGAATCTTACAAATTTATCAATAGTATTTTTGCGATTCATCAGATACAGTTGAAATCTTACAAATTACTGTAAAAGTATTGCTACTAGGGTGAGGGCTGACAAATTTTGGTCCATCTGTCAAATTCAGGCTGCATCTGTTTTATAAATAAAGTTTTATTGGAATATCATAACAACCATTTGTTAGCATGTTGTCTATGACTGTGCTTGCACTACAACAGCAGAGCTGAGTGGTTCTGAGTCAGCCCATACAGTCAACCAAGCCAAAACTATTTATAATTGAAATGCTTAGAATTTTCAGAAAATCTTTTATTATATGATGTTAAAGAAATAATAGACTAACACAACACTACTGTTTGATAAAAATGACAAAGATGATATAGATGCATACTTTAAACTATAGATGTAAGTCCATACATGCAAAGTAACTTAGAAAGGATAAGCAAAAAAATAAGATAGTAATCATACAATGAAGAGCTGTCTATATATGCCATTCCAATATCAGGCTCAACATAGCCATGACATATTGTAGGCATGCCATTTAATCTTGTTTTCAGACATCTCAGGATAATACATTACTTTCCTAAAATATAATTGTAGATCTGTAATTGTAATTTCTAGAAGAGAAATTCTGCAACATTGCATGGATATATTCTAATTATTTATTATCTATAAAGCTGCTATAGAAGCTATTGGAGCATCATTAATATAGCCTTAGTCATATGATCCCTGAAAGGGTCATCATTAAATCAAGAATATACCACCCGCACAGCAGGGCCTGGCAAGGTACCCATGTTGTATTTGATATGCCAAAACAGTAACAATTTAGACCTCATTCCCATGACCTGAAGGAATAGTTTGAGGCTCTTTGTGTTGCTGATGCCCTTGGGCTACTCTAGCATGCCATAGGGATGTAAGGAGATGTTACTGATGCCCACTCAAGCAAATCGATAAACAACAGAAAGACAAGTGATTCAAGTGATACATATGCACAAGAAGTGTGGGTTCGGTATTTCTCATCAGTAGGAAGAGTAATAATCCACCAATAACAAAAATGACAGCTTGCAGCCTCACTTCTGGTGTCAGTATGGAGCAGAATTCGAGGACTCTGTGCAATGCAATATTCTTTGTTATTTTTCCAGCCTAGAAATGGCGGGTCGTGGCTTCTTGCAATCTCTTCTTTATAGGAGAGTATGGCTGTGAGGCCTGGAACCATACCTAGTAGTTTTTTGTACTAGTCTTGGCAGTGCATAACAAACCTTTCAGTGCAGGGAATTGGACCCGGGGATGTTGCAAGCAAAGCTCTGCAGCTGTTTGAGCTACATTTCTGGCCCAGTTTCCAGTTGTTGTTTTTTTTTTTTATCTCCAGTGAATCACTCATCTCTCCTTTCATCCTCTAGCTTGCCCAACACTTTGCAACAAATCCTTTTATCAAATCCTCTCTGTGTGAAATACACCAAATGTATTCAATGTATATTTTCCGTTCTAATTTTGATTGCAACAGGACTTCTGATCTCTTACTCCGGTGTTGTGAAGAGATACATGATGTGTCTTCATATTAAAACATTCCTATTTCTATGAGCAGAGGGTGTTCAAACTCAAACCCAAGACAAAAATCAGTAGGATATAATCCTATGTTAAAACAAATAAACAACAAAACAAACTATCACTGTGTGGTCTCTGAAGAGATTAATGCACTTGGGAATGTGTGACTGAGTTCTGTTGTGGGTTGCTGGGGTATTAGTCACCAGTGGCCACTGGATTAGTTGTGACAAAGGAAGTTTAATATACAACAAAAACGATGTGAAACTTACTCTTTGCAACCTTTTGTGTGGTTTGAGGAGATGATCAAGAGCATGTATGGAAATAGAAGTCATTTGTCAGCATGATTGCTGAATCTAATGCTCCCCCATTAGCTTTTAGAAAATATCCTCTGTGTTACCTGTGATTAGCATTGTAACTGGTCAACAGTAGAGGTAAATGGTCACTAAAAATCTCACAAAACAGTGCTAACTGGGTAACCTTCATGCTTTCATTTTTTGTCTGTACAACAGGGCAAATTCGTGTCTATGTCATATGTCAGATTTTGCAATAACTAAACAGATTGATAAATGTAAAGTATGAATTACAATAGCTAGTCATCAGGAACATATTTTCTTTATAAAGTTGTACTATATAAAACAAAATTTTTGTGTGTTCTTAACTTGGTAAAGATTTCTTATGTTAATTAGTATGATCAGTAATACACTAAAGATCTTTATGTATTTCTACAACATGAGATTTCGACAACATTTCTACAGCACTGAGAGATCACAATGAAAGACTGAAATGACAAGCCCCCCAGTCTGATTATTCTTAAGCATTGACACTCCAGTGCCAGTTGGAAGCTCAGTGAATCACGTGGTGCTTCCCATTTGTTTCCCTCCCTCAGTTTCTCATTCAGAGCTAAGTTTGCTATGAGACCAGCTTCTCATAAGCAGTCTGCATTTTATCAGTCCTGTTCACTTTGGGAGCATAAAGGGAGAGAAAGCATTTATGTTCCACCCTCTAAATGCTAAAATGCATTCTCTTAAAGGTTGCAATTATTACCAGAAATAGTTTGATACTACAATCAAGTATATTTTTTGAAAAAACGTCTTTCTCTCTCCAAACACACATACACATGCAAACACACACAGAGACACGCACACTATATGAGCAACATTTCTTACTTAGAGTTAAATAATTAGTAACATTACTTGCCCCTGTACTCAAATTATGTTTTAAAAGTGAAGTGTTAAGTTAAAAGAGGGAAAGAAAACCCAATACCAAGCAGATAAAAATCTATTTGTCCAAAGGCAGAGAAGAGAGGGTGGGAATGAATGAGTGCTGAAAACTTGGGTCTTCCTGCAAGGACTGAGCAAAGTAGTGGTTCCGAGATCATTCTGACAGAAGGGAATAACTGCCCAGAATCCTTTGTCATCCATGACTGAGAAAGGCAAGTTCTCTCCTTTAATCCCTAACTGCATTCATACTGTACTTCCAAAGGTTACAGTTTGACTCAACCAGCTAGAAGGTGAACATCTATGTTTTCACTAAAATCTGACACTTATTCTACATGAACTTTTATGTGGTTTGGTAAATTGATCAAGAGCATATATGAAAACAGAAATGACTGTATTGCTGAGTCCAATGTTACAGCCCCTTTAGCTTTCAGAAAACATCCCCTGTGCTACCTGACATTAGCATTGCATCTGGTCCACAGAGACTTGCAGACATGGGGCAGAGCTGCTACTGGCTCTCCCTGTGACCAGCCGCTCACGAGGCACCCGGGAGGGATGGTGGGTTCTAGCCCTGGCCCACCACCCCAGCAGAGCCTCGCAACAAGCCAGACGACCCCCCACTCCATGAGGGCCTCCATTTTCCACATCCGGACTTCTCTCGTCAGACCTCCACCCAGCAGACCAGCCTATCAGTGCCTGGCTCCGCGCGGCCGCCGCACGGTTCATCAATAAATCCTGGACTTAGAAATGCCTACAAGAGTATGCTACCTACACGGCAGAGCCTGGCAAGCTACCCGTGTTGTATTTGATATATATGCCAAATACCAGTAACAATTATAGACCTCATTCCGGAATGGATTGAGGCTCTTTATGTTCCTGGAGCAAGCAGATGCCTTGGGCTCTACTAGCATGAAACAGGACATATGGAGGTGTTACTGGGGCCCGCCAAGCAAATCGATGATGAACGGGAAGACAGTGATACAGACAGAAAACAGCTGAAACCAGCTCTCTGTGTTAACCGGGTTTAAGGACACACTGTGAGGACAAATATATCTCCAGTTCTGACCTGCTGGTAAACTAGCAACGGTTGCTTAAGCTATCCAAATAGCAACATTCAAAATTATGAACACAGGACTGCTGCATTGAACTTGCAATTAATTACTAATTTGATTTCAATCAAGAGGCAGGATTCGATAATCAATAGGTTCTACTCATTTGTAAACAAATACTTTCTATTTGCTATAAGTCCTAAGGTTCCTTTGAATATTGAAGCTACCAATCCACAGATCAACATTTAGGAGAATAAAATCCTTAAAATTAGCATGTTTCATGTTTCAGAAAGAGTGTTATATTGTAGTGATGTCAGAATGCTTAATGCTAATACAATCGGGGCAGCCTTGTGAATATTTTTGAGTCTCTATAGATCTCGGTCCATTGAAACATGACAAAAATAGACTAAATGGCTAAAATATACTCCTTACTGAATCAGTGATTTACCTTTGCACATATCATCTGTAATTATTTTTTGGTTATTACACAAATTTTTAATTATCATAATCAAGGTTATATTATGGGTTAAAGAAATAATGGAAAATGGTCTGGACAGTATAGCAGGTAGGGTGTTTATCTTGCACAGGGACACCCTGAATTCTATCCCAGCACTACATATGGTCTCCAGACCTACCAGGAGTGATCAATGCACAGAGCCAGGAATAACCCTGAGCACAGGCAGAAGTTATGTGCACGCTGCACACACACACACACACACACACAAACACAAACACACTCTTTAGAATATGCTTTGTAAAGTAAGATTAGTAGGAAAGAATACAATAGAAACTCAGAAAACACTAACATCACTTGATCACTTGTATCCCGTTATTCATCGATTTGCTCAAGCGGGCGCCAGTAGCATTTCCATTGGACCCTATCACGTGCCAATGTAGCCCAATCACATCTGGTTGATTCAAGAATATGAAGAGCCTCAAACCGTTCCTTCAGTGTCTTGACAAGGAAGTCTGACCATCTTGTAGGTGGGTGGCCATGTGATCTTTTGACATCCCGTGGGATCCAGTCAGTAACGGCTCAAGTCCAGCGGTCATCTCCAAATCGCATTACATGTCCAGTCCATCTGATTTTCGATGCCTTGGCAAACGGACAGCATCCCTGATTCTGGAATAGCGACGGAGGTCAGAACTCCGGATTCCTTCTCTCACTTGAGTGAGGCATGATATTCCAAGCATAGCTCTTTCGATTCCTCTCTGGGAGACCTGAATAACATTCTCATCCTGCTTTCGTAGGGCCCAGGTCTCTGAGGCGTATGTTAACACAGGGAGAATGGTGGAGTCAAAGAGATGTGCCCGGAGCCGGAGGTTCTTTGTCCTTTTAGCTATTTCTTCGATGCCTTTGAAGGCATTCCATGCCACTCTTTTCCTCCTGCACAACTCAGGTTTTAGGTCGTTCATCATGTTGACTTCTCAACCTAGGTACACATAATTGCTGTATTCAGAGATGTTTGTTCCATTGAGAGTGAATGGGGTCTCTGGAACGAGTTCATTTTTCATAAATATAGTTTTATTTAGATTCAGCTGTAGACCTATCTTTCCACATTCTTGGTCAAAGTCAGCCAGCATCATCACTTGGCTAATGTTTGGTGTATTTAGAATGATGTCATCAGCGAAGCAGAGATGGTGTAGTTGCCAACCATCTATCTTCACTCCTATTCCTTCCCATTATAATTGTCTCATGATGTTATCGAGGGTGGGGCTGAAGAGTTTTGGTGAAATGGTATCACCCTGCCTAACCCCTCTTTTGACATCAATGATCACTTCCTTGTAGAATTGTGAGATCCTGGTGGTGAATCCGTAATACAGCCCATGAAGGATCTTGATGTATTGGGTTTGAACACCCTGTTTGGCTAGGGCTTCAATGACTGCTTCAGTCTCCACAGAGTCAAAGACTTTCTTTAAATCAATGAACGTGAGACAGAGTGGCATCTTGTACTCCCTAGAAACCTCAATGAGCTTGGTTACTGTGTGGATATGGTCAATTGTGCTGAATCCTTTCCAGAAGCCAGCTTGCTCGCATGGTTGTCCTTCATTTAGTGTTCTACCAATCCTGTTCAGGATGACTCTTGTAAACAGCTTGTAGATGACAGACAACAGGCAGATGGGGCAATAGTTGCCAATGTCGTGATGTCTCCCTTCTTGAACAGTAGAACTGTCCTCCTGGTTTTCCATTGGGAGGGCACCTTGCATTGAGACAGGTAGCCTCTGAAGAGCCGAGCTAGTGTATTGATGAGTACTGATGGCAGATTCTTCAGGTGTTCGGGTCTGACTTTGTCTGGGCCTGCTGCTGTTCCCTTCTTTACTGATGAAATGGCATGTCGGATTTCAGAAGGGAGAACATTTGGAATGACATATCCATCCTGTGGAATTTGGTATGTGGGTAGGTGAATGTGGCTATAAATGAGATGTGAGTAGAAGTCATTGAAGACTTGAGAAGAATCTTCTCAATTGCCTTTTTGGAAGATGTGATTGATCCATTAGGGCATCGGAGGGCAATCATCTTGGTCTTATAGTTGGCGAAGGACAGGCGGGTGGTGTGAATGCTTTTCCTGGCTTCTGCTGCATCTTCCAGTATTTCTGCTCTTCTGTCTTTGAGGTCTTTTATTGCTTCTCTGCACCGCTTTGCAAGCTTGGACAGTCTCATTTTAAATAAGCTAAATTTAAAAGCATTCAGAATGTCACAATTGAGCATATAGAATAAAAACTGAGGTAGAATTTAAAAGCAGTATGGAAAAGGGCTAAGCAAACCACACTTATAGGAAACAAAAGAAAGCTGTGTAAAAAGATATAAGGGCAAGAAAAATGCATTTAAATGGGGTATTAAACTTTAAGAAGATACTCAATATAGAGTGAAAATATATTTTCAAGTATAGTACTCTCCCTTAGATCTCATAATCAATCTCCATCTGAATATATTATCTACCTATAAATTTATAGATAAAAGACCTATAAGTCCTTGAGATGAATATACCATTCATATAAATGTTAGAGTATATTGCTATATTTGTTCAATTTTATTATTAGTATTGTCAGTTTCTTATGTTGTCTAGTTTATAACATTAACTTTATCACAGGTGTGTACCTCTAGGGGAAAATACAAGATACAGAGCTAGGCATTGTCAACAGTTTCAGGTATTCTAGAAACCATAGAATATATTCTGAATAATATTCTTCATAGTGAAGGACTACTATTGTCCTTTGCTCACATACATTAAAAATAACAACTTACATATGGAAAAGCCAAATGCTATGCAGTAGTGAATAACAAGGAAATAACAAAAGCTGTTTAATGTGGATTTATGCTTGACAATAAACCAAAGATAAAAGGTAAAGACATTTAATGTGCAGGCCTAAAATATTCTTGAAAAATCTCCAAGTGAGATATGATCATTACCATAACAAGATACAAGTATAAAATAAAGTTTAATGTAATATACTTTTAGATCACACTGGCAGTGCTGCTATTGGCTCTCTCTGTGCTCAGTTAATCATGAGAGTCCGGAGGGAAGGCGGGTTCTAGCCCTGGCCCACCATCCTAATAGAGCCTTGCAAGAAGCCAGAGGAACCCCCCCACACCATGAGGGCAGCCATTCTCAACATCTGGACTCCACAGCTCATCAGAGCTCTACCCAAGAGAAAAGCTGATTCTCTCTCCTTTGCAGTAAATCAGTAAATGCATGAGATGAGAGCCTACTACTGAGAGTATACCATCTGCATGGCAGAGCCTAGCAAGCTACCCGTGTCGTATTTGTTATGCCAAAAACCAGTAACAATTATAGACCTCATTCCCATGACCTGAAGAATGGTCTGAGGCTCTTCATGTACCTGAAGCAAGCAGATGCCCTTGGCACACTAGCACATGGCAGGACGTATGGAGATGTTACTGGTGCCCACTTGAGCAAATCGATGAACAACGGGAAGACAAGTGATACAAGTGAAGTGATACCAGAGTTGAAAATGTGTATATGTTGATGAGAATAACATTTTATTATATTGTATAAAAAAGATTTCCGTTTTCTTATTTATATATATTTTAATTTTCTTATTTACATAGGTTAATTTACATTACTTACGGTCAGTTTCTTATTTACATGGTTTACTTTCTGATCATTCTATTTGCTGGTTCTTAATGTTTTGTTGGAATAAGCAATATATAGTAAATTTGTTAGGTGCCAAAGGACGAATGTCAGGACTGGGGGGTGAAGGTGGGAAACTGGTGATATTAGTGGAAGTCACACTGCAGTCCTAGAGCACCAAATGCTTGAAACAACTATATAATGAACAACTTTGTAAACCACAGAATTTTTAATAAAAAAAGAATTCAAAATATTCTTGAGAAATCTCTCATTACTCAATTTTTGAGTGGGGGCATGGGGTGACCAATTCCAGTAATGTTCAACGGATGGTGCAGTGTTGAGGATTGAACCTAGGGTTCGGTTACTTATTTTTTTGCCTTTTAGGTCACACCCGGCAATGCTCAGGGGTTTCTCCTGACTCTGCACTCAGGAATTACTCCTGGCGGTGCTCGGGGGACCATATGGGATGCCGGGAATCGAACCTGGGCTGGCATGGGCCAACCGCGTGCAAGGCAAACGCCCCTACCCGCTGGGCTATCACCCGGCCCCTTGTTCAGTTACTTTTAGCATGTACTCCAACCCTTTGGTTCAGTTTTCTGCTCTATGGCTGATTATTTTTCGTTCTAAGTGAATGAAAGTATTTTTCATATAATTTTTTTTTTTGTCCTCCAAGGTTGTCTAAATCCAGACTGCAGCACCCTGGTTGGTTACAACAATGGTCTCCAGGGACACTGTTACTATTTCTACTTCCCCTTACATACTATGTTTTATTATAGAACTAATGAATGACAGTTCAACCCAACAAACTGAATGGTACAGGAGACTGGAGAAAGGGTGATGGGATCTAAGGTCTACTCCCATTCTGTGATCGTTCTCTGGTCATTGTGCAGACGTGAGAAAATCACTGGGAATTTTCATTATGCAATTGCATTGCTTTATTCAGAAAATATTGGTGCCTGTTAAGTGAGGTGTGCATGCCATATTTTGAACTGAGAATGATTGTGGGGGCCTTAGGTGAGGACTTGCCTTGCATGTGGCTGAGGGTGGTTCAATCCCTGGTGCCCACAAGGTCATTAGAATGCCATCAGAAGTGAACTGTGAGTATAGATCCAGAAGTAATGCCTGAGAACTACTGGGTGTGACCTCAAAAAAAATTCACTGTGTCACTGGCTTCCCGTTCATCATCGATTTGCTCGGAGCGGGCACCAGTAACATCTCCATATGACCTGTCTCATGCAAGTAGAGCCCAAGGGCACCTGCTTGCTCCAGGAACATAAAGAGCCTCAAACCATTCCATCAGGTCACGGGAATGAGGTCTATAATTGTTACCAGTCTCTGGCATATCAAATACAACATGGGTAGCTTGCCAGGCTCTGCCGTGCGGGTAGCATATTCTTGTAGTTATCTCAAAATCCAGCATTTATTGATGAACCACTCTGCCACAAGCTTATCACAATAAGCTGGTCTGCTGGGTGGAGTTCTGATGAGTAGGAAGTCCGGATGTGGAGAATGGAGGCCCTCATGGAGTGGGGGGGTCGTCTGGCTTGTTGTGAGGCTCTGCTGGGGTGGCGGGCCAGGGCTAGAACCTGCCACCCCTCCCGGGCACCTCGTGAGCGGCTGGGCACAGTGAGAGCCAGTAGAAGCTCTGCCCCATGTCTGTCCATATGCCCCTGCAGGGGGCATATAGATTCTGTCAAAACAAATTAGCAAACCAAAAAAAATATAAAAGGTTTTCAAAGTGTTTGAAGACTTTGAAGCTTATCAGTAAAGACCAAACCAGTAGGGAAGGAGAAATTTAAAAGACACAAAATTGAAAATGTCCAAGACCACTACATGATTCCTGGAGAAACAAGAAGGAATAAATATTACTTCTGAGCACTAGAGGATTCCAAGTTATGAGAACAGAAGAGATACAATAAAACTTTAATTTGAGATCTGAGTGCCCTGCCAAGTTTTTGATGTATTCAACCTATTCCTGGAGAAGTGGGTGGATGAAGGAGTAGAATTCTTCTAAATGGAGTCAAGGTGAGATAATCCCAAGGGGTAATCTGTGAAAGAGCTGCTACTGGCTCTCTCTCTGCCCAGCCGCTCACGAGGCACCAGGGAGGGATGGCATGTTCTATCCCTGGCCCGCCACCCCAGCAGTGCCTCGCAACAAGCCAGACGACCCCCACTCCATGAGGACCTCCATTTTCCACATACGGACTTCCCCCCTCTTCAGAACTCCACCCAGCATACCTATCACAGCCCTCCTCGCACTGCTGATTTCAGCCGCGGTTCATCAATAAAAGCTGGATTTAGAGATGACTACAAGAATATGCTACCCACACGGCAGAGCCTGGTAAGCTACCTGTGTCGTATTTGTTATGCCAAATTCCAGTAACAATAATAGAACTCATTTTCATGACCTGATGAAATGGTTTGAGGCTCTTTATGTTCCTGGAGCAAGCAGGTGCCCTTGGGCTCTACTTGCATGAGAGAGGACATATGGAGATGTTACTGGTGCCCACTCGAGCAAATCGATGATGAACGGGAAGACAGTGATACAGTGATACAGTGAATACAGATAGAGGGGAAAGGGTGCCTATACAATCTGGACTTAAGAAGGAGAGGAAGTTCCCATGAGTAAGGCACTTTCCGAGAATGCAGTCAACTGGGCTCTATCTCTGGAACCACTTATGATCTCCAGCACTGCCATGAGTGACCTCTGAGCACAGCATAAGTGTAAGCACGGGCTTTGCATGAAACTGATCCAAATTTTAGCTCTGACACCACTTATGGTCCCCCAAGCACTTCCAGCTGTGGCTCCCAAACAAAACAAAATATAAAAGCTGGGTGTATACTGGGAATCTGAAGACATCTGAGTTCTACTCTTTAAGGCCAACATTTTTCCCTCTTTGAAACTAACACTCTCCTTTCCTGAGAAGCAAAAATTGGTCCTGAAAATAGATTTCTTAATGAACTGAATATTTATGATCAAGACAATATTTTCACCCAGTTATATTCAAGTCTAACTCTAGGGTCTAGGGTGCTTGATCAAAATTGTCAAAAAGTTGCTCCCATTATGTTGTCAAACCCCTGTCGAATAACAATCTAATGTTATTAGATTGGCCACAGCAAACCTTAACTCATTACCAGTACCAGGAAGCCAGCCTGACAACTCTTATGAACAGACACACTAAGAACTGGTGTTTGAAACTCAGACAATTTTCAGTGCAACTTATTATGAAATAATGTTGCCTAAGTCACAATAAAAATTGCCCTAATAGTGACAGTTAAAAAGGTAATAAACATGTCTAGTGCAAAAAAAATTCCTAATGACAGAAATAAATCTTGTAATGCCTTGGAAATGATTCTAGCCAAATCTCTCAAGGTAAAATGAAGCTCTTTTTGCTGTCACACAAATATTTTCTTCCAATAGTAACATTGAATGGTGGCTACCTTTTAAAGTGGTTCTATTTTCAATAGAGTATAAGCTTAGAACTATTTTCCTAATATTCGGATCAGGTTGTATTAACCTATTAAGGAGAGAATACATTAGACATTTCTGGTTTTTTTTTTGTTTGTTTTTTGTTTTTGGGTCACACCCAGCAATGCTCAGGGGTTACTCCTGGCTCTGAACTCAGGAATTACTCCTGGCGGTGCTCGGGGACCATATGGGATGCCGGGGATTGAACTTCGGGCTGGCACAGGCCGGCTGCGTGCAAGGCAAGCGCCCTACCCGCTGGGCTATCGCTCCGCCCCACATTAGACATTTCTGGAACTAAATTTTTTTTCTGATGATATTTCTTCCTCTAAAATTCTAAGGATATGAATATTGAATATGATGAGAACTTTGACAACAATGCAAATCAATTGCAATGGCTCAAGTGAATGTAAATAACAAATTAAATCATCTTAGAAAATTGCTTTTGGCCTCAGTTAAATAGGATTTTTAGTCCAGGCCAGATATTTTTAACAATACAGAGACATCTTGAAGATTTTATTGACATTATTTTTTGCTCTTTGCAGATGGAGAACTTTTTGAAAAGGCATTTTCTTACCTAAAATTATGGATAAAAGTAAGATAAGGATCAGACTCACTTGCTACTATCGCTCTGTTGTGGTCTAACTCATTTTCTGGGAGGTGTCAAATAAAGCCCATTTTTCTCTTACCTGCTGTCCTGACAGTATGAAGGTGTGTCATGAGCCAGAAGCACCTTTCAACATAAAGGGATAGCTATCATTAAAGTCTCATTAATCTTTAAGCTGATGGAGAGGTATGTGACTGCGGAGATAGTACAGTGGGTAGGACATTTGTCTTGCACGTAGCCAATCTGAGTTGAATTCAATGCACCTCAGAGAGCCTCCTGAACCCTGCCAGGAATGACACCTGAGCACTGAGCTAGGAGTAAGAACTGAGCAAAAGTGTGACCTAAAACCAAAATGCAGGGGCTTAAGTTTAAGGAAAAACAAGGATTGAACACCTGAAAATTTTTCTTTTTAACCATTTTACCAAGCATTCCTTGGAAATATGTTTCCCAGATAGAATAAAGAAGTTAGCTAAGTTATGAAGCAAGTATACTAAAAAATTAAATGAAATATGATCAATACAGTACATACCAAGCCTGATATAATTAGTTATCTAAAAAGTCACAAGTTTCTCAGGATGTCTTACTCAAACTCCTAATTTATATACATAAAGGTCTAAAATACTTAACAGAATCATTACTGATTAATATGAAAAATGATGAGATTCATGCTTTTAGAAAATTATTTAAAAAGGTCATTCTTTCTTTCCTCTAAGTTCTTGGCCTTAATTCACAATATCTCAAATAACCATCCACTCTCTTTCCTGTCTGCCATGGCTGGAAAGTTTTCGTGGTCATCTTGGATCACAGGAAATTCTCAAAGAGCTTCATTAGCATATTGCAAAGCTCTAAATGTGCCAGTCTCATCTAAGAGGTGGGTCACAGAAGAGAAAGAGATAATTCCTACTGTCACTGCTCTACAGGTTGGTGAAATATGATAATAACATTGAATTCTGTTGTAGTGAGATCTATGAAAGAGAATACAGAGAAATATGTCCTCTGAGCAGGATATATCCTAATTAGAAAAGGGATGAGCACGATTAAGTGATATCAAAGTCACATTGATGTGGAAGGATAAAAAGGAACTGGCCAGGCGGTAGTTGGGGTCTCAACTGGGAAAGAGGGGCTAGGTCTACAGACTTATTTAATAAATTTAATATTGTATTGAGAGCTCCACCCAGAAAAGAGCTGATCACAGCCCTGCTTGTCAGAATCCCACCCTACAGCTGTCTATTTCAAGCCTAGGTATGTCTGATCCATAGATTCAGAGACACAGGGTAGAGCTTATACTGGCTATCCCTGTTCCCAGCTGATCATGAGATGCCCAGGAGGGCACATGGGTTCTAGCCTTGGCTCACCATCCCAGCAGAGCCTCGCAAGAAGCCAGAGGAACCCCCTGCACCATGAGGGCCTCTATTTTCAAATCCGACTTCACAGCTCATCAGAGCAACACCCAGCAAAAGAGCTGATATTTCCCCATTCATTAATACATGCATGAGATGAGAGGCTACTACAAGAGTATCCCACTTGCATGGCAGAGCCTGGCAAGCTATCCGTGTCATATTTCATATGCCAAAAACCAGTAAGTTATAGATCTTGTTCCCATGACTGAAGGAATGGTTTGAGGCTCTTTGTGTTCCTGAAGTGAGCAGTTGCCCTTGGGCTACACTAGCATATGACAGGATGTATGGAGATGTTACTGGTGCCCACTAGAGCAAATCTGTGAACAACAGGAAGACAAGTGATAAGTGATACAAGTGAATACTGGATTATTGATACAGTGCCAGAATTATCAGAAAGGAAGGAATGAACATCTCAAATAGGAGGTTTCATCTCTAGAAATGAAGAGAGAAAATGTGGACATCCTATGAATAGCTAAGAATTAGTGAAGAAGGCAGAAGAATCCAAATGGGAAAATAAGAGAAAATTTTGGGAGGTAACATGCCCCATTCTTTTGCATTCAGTTTCATCTTTTAACATACTAGAACAAAACCAATACTTGACCAGGAAAAGCAATCAACTAAATGAATACAGAACTTACACATGAAGTATTTTCATCACAACTAATGTAACTTTGCTCTGTTCTTGGTTTCTTGGTCCTGAATCACATATACACAAGAGTGTGTGGTTATGCAAGAACACAGCAGTAATATCTGCTTCAGCATGGACAATAAAATGATAATCGACTAGCATTATATCTGTCACAGAATTCTAAAAATATTCTTCTAATATATAAATATGCTGTAAAAGTTCTAAGTATTTTTAGACATTGCATATTTTAAGTGTATTTGCCAAAATTTACTTGGACTTTGCCTGCTTAAGTTATAGGCAATGGTTTGTTATCATAAACAACACAGCAATAAACCTGTTTATGCATTCTCCCTTTGAATTAGTTCCTTATGATTCATTCCTAGAAGAGAATTAACGGGCTGGCATATGTAAATATTTTAATAGCTATTGATACATATTTTTGTGTTTTCTCTCTAAACCATGAATACTTAAGCATCTCTCTTCCGTTAGTTTTCAAGTTGTTTGTGGGTAGGAACCATGTTGCTGTTGTTTTTAAATTCATGTCTTCTGCCACCTAGTGCAACACATTGAACCTAAGATGCTCCATGCTGCTCATTAAATAATTGTAGGTGATTGATAATTGACATCAACTTGTCCATTATCTCCCATTTTACAAATGATAATTTAATTTTAGCTTCTAAGTTCTAAATCCATTGACAATAACCTCCCAGTCTCCCTAGGCAGCAAGACTTAAATGTCTAAACCCTGGCCTATGAAAGCTACATGTGATTTTCAGGGGCTATATTTAAAAGAAAGGCTACTCAATGGGAAAACTTCCTTTGAGGGCATCCTCTCACTTCGTAATAATTGGAATATAAAGGAAAAAGCCAGAGTTCCAGCAGTATAAGAGGAATCACTTGATCACTTGAATCCTGTTATTCATTGATTGCTCGAGCGGGCGCCAGTAACATTTCCATTGGACCCTATCACGTGCCAATGTAGCCCAATGGCATCCGGTTGATTCAGGAATATGAAGAGCCTCAAATCGCTCCTTCAGGGTCTTGACAAGGAAGTCTGACAAGGAAGTCAGACTTCCAGACTTCCATAAGAGGAATAAACATCTCTAATTTAATAGGCTTCTTATTTTATTTTTCGGTCTGAAACTGGCTTCCCAACAACTGATATCATAAGGATAAGATGATCACGATCACGATCACGATCACGATCTTCCCGTTAATCATCTATTTGCTAGAGCGGGCACCAGTAATACCTCCATATGTCCTGTCTCATGCCAGTAGAGCCAGGGGCATCGGCTTGCTACAGGAACATAAAGAGCCTCAAACCATTATATTAGATCATGGGAATGACCTAATATAATTGTTACTGGCATTTGGCATGTCAAATACAACACGAGCAGCTTGCTAGGCTTGCCGTAACGGGAGGCATATTATTTAAACACCTCCAAATAAAGCTTTTATTGATGAACCGCGCGGCCGTGAGCCGGGATGTGATGGGCTGGTCAGCTGGGTGGAGTTCTGAAGAGAGGGAAGTCCGGATGTGGAAAATGGCGGCGCCCATGGAGTGGGTGGGGGGGTCGTCTGGCTTGTTGTGAGGTTCTGCCAGGGTGGTGGGCCAAGGCTAGAACCCACCATGCCTCCCGACTGCCTCATGAACGGCTGGGCACAGGGAGAGCAAGGAACCGCTCTGCCCCATGTCTAAGAGACGGGAGCCAGACCCGGCGCCGTACTATATCACTGGCCCAATAAACACTTCTTTAAAAAAAAAAAAAGGTCCTTTTCATTTACTAATTTTGTTCACACCTGGTACTCAAGGCTTGTGCCAGGGATCACTCCTGGCAGGGCTTGGGCAACAAACATGGGTCAGTCATGCGCAAAGCAACTGCCCTACCTGCTGTACTATAGCTCTGCCCCCCCCCATAATCACATTTTGTTCTGTTTTGGCCCACACCCAGTAGTGTTCAGGCAACTCCCAGAGGCTCTCAGGGGGCTATGCTGAGGACAGAACAAGGCCTCCCAACATGCGAAGCACACAACTATCCTTTGAGCTATCACCCCAGTGTTAACAGTCACGGCTTTGAGGATCACACTCAGCGGTAGTATCTGGGGACATTCCTGAGCTCCCAAACACATGAAATCCAGTGCTCTGAGATGATGCTGTATAAATTGAATAATTTTAAAAAATAATCATGTCAATAAAAAGCAGATTATCATTTGACCCCAATCTTGACCATAACAAAATTTATTTTAGAATTTATTCATTCTATAAATTAGGAATGCCAAATCAGATTTTAAATCTGGCATGTATGTTACTCTTAGGATTACTTGTTTTACTCACTATATTCAATATTTTGTGAACTAATCCATTCATCTTTCATCAACCTGCTTGTTTGGATCATCAAACTTTATCACCAGTTTTTATGAGTTTTGCATACAATTTTCAGAAAACAATAAGAAATAAACCATGGCACCATATCATTTTTTTCTCCTCTGTCTCTCTGTATTTATTGTTTTTGGAACATTGTATGTTTATATATAGAAGGTTTCTAATTTCTCTGTAACTAGTCATAGAAGATATATACTTGCACTGTGAATTGATAACATTCATTTACTTTCATTTATACTCACTTTCCCAAGATTCAGTTTTAAATTAAAATACACCTGAAATTGAATTCTGAGACTGTTTCTCAAACTGATTTTTACATTTAATTTTAAGATGTCCTTGTATGTTAAATATTGCAAATCACCAGGATTTAAATTTTGGATTTCTTTTTCTCATTATATTTCATTAGTTCACTTATAAAATTGAGAAGATTTTTAGAATAAAGCAGAGTTAAGAATACACATTACTAATGTAGTATACTGCCTGTCTGATTTAACTACATACAGTTTTTTTAGGTGAGTTTAATCATCTTAAAATCAGCATTTAAAAAATTGCCAAATGAGACTATTCAAAACTTGTAACATGAATCTGTATTTTTTCTTAGAGGAGTGCATATTGTCCAATTGAAAAATCACATTCTAAAGTTGTGATACATTCAGAGAGGAACAGATGTTGATATGGCCAGAGAAATCCAAGAAGGGACAAATAGTTACATAATACTCTTCTTCCTAGACAGTCTTTTCCTTTGCTTTTCAAAATATTTGGTGGTGATTACTGCCTAATCCTGGAAAATCGGTAAAACTTGCTAGGCTCTGGATTTAGTGGAAACATTTAACTGAAGAGAGCTTCTGAGAGGTAAAACATTCATTTTTCTTTGCATTTAGCTCCCAAATGGAGACAAATAGCTTAAAAGCAATATTAACCTCCATGTGCTTAGGCTATTTATCTTCATAAGAAACAGTCTGAAAACAAGAAAACAAAGCCCATAAAAATGATTTTATTTAATCACACAAGTATATTTCACCAAAAATCTTTAGTTATTTCCTTAGGGCTTAATTTCACCCTTAGTAACTCATGCGCAAATTCTGTGTTGTCAATGAAAGCACTCTACGTGGAACTCGGGGCCAGATTTGGTTGTCATGAATGAATTAGCCAAAGAAGGCATTCGATCGATATTTTAAAATATATAGTGTTCACATTCTATAATTATCTTCTATCTTTCCAAATTTATTGATCTAGCACAGGAATCTTTATTGGATCACCATAGTGCGTATCAATCTACACCTTGGTGCATACCCGACAGAGCCATCCTTAAAACATTTCACCTTTTCACATAAATGTTAATGACCATGCAGCAATATTTCATCATAGCAAAATGAGAATATTGTGACAGGCTTTGGGACAAGGTCAATTTCACTTAAGGCAAAACAGCTAACATTTCAAAAGTCAGCTGTTAGATTGGGGTTATTGCTAGACTCCGGTTATCTTATTACAGGACAGTAATCTGATTTCACTGGTGCTGCAGTTATGAGAAGGGATTAAACCTAGGGACTCAAAGTCAAGACATAGCCAGGGAAAAAAGTTCAGATCTTTCTCTAAGTGCCCAAGACACTGCGTTTGAGAAAGCACTCATTAAAAAATGTTGGCGTGGTATTTTAGCTGGTGAAATCCTCAGGTAAAGCTGCTTCACACTACATGGAACTTGTTAGAATCTGACCATCTCCCCACAGGACCAACCTCAGCAATCTCCTTGGAAAGTACAGTTAATAAAAATTATTTTTCTGAGCATGCAGCACCATTCCACAATTGGTGTGGAGTAAAGATCAGCAGCCCTGTCTCTGAGCATCTGAAGGAGATCTCAACCACTCATTCACTCATCCACAGAGCAGAAATTCATTCACTGCCTGTTTCCTCTAACTCCACACAAGAGTATCACAGGCACTGGATTGGATTTAGTTGCACTCTTCATACAGTGGGCTCAGAGTGCCACAGCAAGGTTATTTATACAAGAAAACTCGTGGGTTTTGCCTGCCAGCATTTTTGGTGATTGGTCTGGTACGAATAGACTCAACTTTTAACCAGCTCACCCTAAGCCATTCATACCGCTGCTATTTATCTAGAGAGTGTGGTGTGAATTACAGAGTCAGTTTGTAAAATTACAGCATCAATCTATGTCCATTTGGACAGCTGGAGAAGAGGCTTATGCTTAAAGAGGGCCTAGTAGGCACAGATGTCTTTACCAGGCACCCAGAACTGGCAAGTAAATCACAGGTTATGTTATTTCTGTTGCTAGATCTGACAAGAGCACTTCAAAATTTCATCCTCAGTACCTTTAAATTTATTGTATTTGGAGAAAAGGGCTTTATTAATTATGCACAAGGGGCTAACTAACACCAATGGAAGCTGCCCTGGTCACCCCTCTCTAAAGGCAGCTATAACGATCAGAGTGTTAAGTTACATGCAGGTTTCATAGTGGCATCTAGCATCATAACAAAAGTCAAAGTGAGAATAAAGAGTAGCTTTAATAGAAAAAAGAGAGAGATAGCGAAAGGCAAAGAGGGAAAAGAGTGTCTACAAAAGAAATAGACTAAAGAGGGGAGAGGGAAACTAGGGACATTGGTGGTGGGAAATGTACACTGGTGAAGGGATGGATATTAGAATATACAATGACTGAAGCCCAATAGTGAACAAGTTTTGTAACTGTATATTCAGTGAGTCAATAAAAGTTGTTTTAAAAAATAATAGCTTTAAGGCCCATGGTTTCGTGAACAATAATATAATTTTGTAAATTTGTAAAACTGCAAAGAATAAAGTGGCAAAAGAAAAATCACTGTTAAATAAAAAAGTGGAACTTTGAGGGTGAAATTTTAGAAGGTTGAAGCACAAAGAACAGACCTTGAATCTCAGGAGAAACTGCCCAAAGTCCTGGTCAACTTCTCAACTCCATTTGCTCATGGAAGACCCAAACCAGGAGTGGGGTAAGAAGATATCAAAAAGAAACTTATCCAACAGACACTGTTAGATTAAAATAAATTCTGAGCCTGAAGTTTCTTGAATGAAATATGTTTCAAATTCATTTATCACTGTCTGTCTTCACTGTCTTCCCGCTCATCATCGATTGGCTCGAGCGGGCACCAGTAACATCTCCATATGTCTTGTCTCATGCAAGTAGAGCCCAAAGGCACCTGCTTGCTCCAGGAACATAAAGAGCCTCAAACCATTCCATCAGGTCATGGGAATGAGGTCTATAATTTCCCAGGTTCTGCTGCATTGGCCAGTATGCATCTGCCATCAGTACTCATCAATACACTGGCTCAACTCTTCACACGCTACCTGTCCAAATGCAAGGTGCCCTTCCAATGGAAAACCAGCAGGACAGTTCTACTGTTCAAGAAGGGAGACATTCACGACATCGGCAACTATCGCCCCATCTGCCTGTTGTCCATCATCTACAAGCTATTCACTCAAGTTGTCCTGAACAGGATTGGAAGAACATTAGATGAAGGAGAACCATGTGAGCAAGCTGGCTTCTGAGAAGAAAAGATTCAGCACAATCTACCATAATCACATGGTAACCAAACTCATTGAGCTTTGTAGGGAGTTCAAGATGCCACTCTGTCTCACGTTCATTGATTTAAAGAAAGCCTTTGATTCTGTTGATACCGAAGTGGTCATCAAGCTCTAGCCAAACAGGGCATTCAAATCCAATACATCAAGATCCTTTGTGAGCTGTATTATTTATTCACCACCAGGATCTCACCATTCTACAAGGAAGTAATTATTGATGTCAAAAGAGGGTTCGGTAGGGTGATACCATTTCACTGAAACTCTTCAGTGCCACACTTGAGAATGTAATGAGACAATTAGAATAGGAAGGAATGGGAGTGAAGATAGACGTTCAACAACTATATCACTTCTGCTTCACTGATGACTTCATTTTAATAACACCAAACATTAGCCAAGCAGCACAAATGCTTGCTGACTTTGACCAAGAATGTAGAAAGATAGGTCTAGAGCTGAATCTAAACAAAACTATGTTCATGAAAAATGAACTAGTTCCAGAGGCCCCATTCACTCTCAATGGAACAGACATCTCTGAATGTAGCAGTTATGTGTACCTAGGTCGAGAAGTCAACATGATGAATTACCTAAAACCTGAGCTGTGCAGGAGGAAGAAAGCGGCATGGATTGCCTTAAAAGCATCGAAGAAATAGCGAAAAAGACAAAGAACCTCTGGCCCCAGGCACATCTCTTCGACTCCACTGTTCTCCCTGCATTAACATATGCCTCAGAGACTTGAGCCCCACGGAAGTAGGATGAGAATGCTATTCTCCCAAAGATGAATCAAAAGAGCTATGCTTGGAATATCATGCCTCACTCAAGTGAGAGAAAGAATCTGGAGTTCTGACCTCCATCAATAATCCAGAGTCAGGGACACTATCTCGTTTGCCCTCCAAAGGGAGGGCAGCAGCAGTCTGATGCCTGCACTGAGGCACATTCTGTTATGGAGGGAAAACAGAACAGGTGGAAGAAACACAGCGCAATTGGGTTGGAGCCATGAGCGCATGAGGGCATGAGGATAGCCCTGCATTTGCCCTGGCATCACTCACCACCATAGACAAGAACACTAATGTAACAAAAGGGAAGTAAAAGCACCCCTGCTGTACAGAGTATTTGTTCATTCAGTGTAGGATCTATCTCCCTTCTCTGTGCCTTTGTTCTCTGCCATCTCTAAAATGACCACACTGAGAGTATTCCCTCTGAAGAATTTGTGAAGTGTAAATGCCTTAACATGATTCAAGCTCAAAGGGCGGGAGTGCATGTTTCAAATGCTTAGGGCCCCAAGTTCCTTCCCTGAACTAGGTACCTGCATCCTACCCAGGTGGTCGCTGGTACCAATGGACCTGAGCAACACTGAATCTCAGGGTCCTAATACTGAGCCTTTGACTTGGTTGTCTGGCTGGTCTAGTGTTATTGTGACTCACCCTCAGACTGCCTGAGCACTGCGTGAGTGCCTCTGCCTCCACCCCACCCCTGCCAGGCAAAACAAGTGAATGTGAACTGAATGGAAACTCTGCTACTGGGTGAAGACATAGGACATCATTCTAATAGAATAACTGCTCTTTGACAGAAGCGAAAATAGCGAAGCATTGGGAGGTACATAGGAAGTGAGAAAACTGAGGCTTTTTGTGCTCATTATTTCCTCTAGAAATTTGGGCGTGTGAATAGACATTAGAGTCAAGGCCAAAGGGAGAATAAGGCTGAATGTAGGGGGTATGCTTTATCTAAAAGACTCGGGAAGAAAGAAAATAGACCTGATATGATTAACACCCTGGCTGACTGTAGCTCAACACATTCACACTTCTAGGTGTAAGTGCAATTTCACAAGGAAACATGCTACTCTCCTTCTAGACAGTGGTTTCCTAATACCAAAGTTTCATTGAAGCTGTGGGGAGGGTGAGGGGTGGGGGGACGTACTCCAGATGCCTCCGGATCACTTGTCAACCAAACCGAAACATAGTGGTAGCTGCTAATTCACAAGGCAGAAAGTCCTCCTGGGATATTGTGGTATAGTCTATGATTTTACTCCAAATTCCTTTTCACTGTTGGCTAATACCATAATCTCTGTAATATACATTTAATAAGAACAAGCAAAACCTTTCTCAATGAAAAATAATATTGATGTCACTTGTCATAATGAACCTTTCAGAAAGTCAAACAAGGTCATGGGGAGAAAACAGAAGTCAAATATTTGGATGAGTGGATGAGCACACTCTTTGTACTAACACAAGTTAGAGGATCTATCTGCATGTGTCGTCCCTGTGCTCAATGCTCAGCATCACCTGATTCCCTGGTCATCACCAAGTGCAGTTCTGGAACCCCATCCGCCAGTAATACTGGGTAGCCTGGGTCATCTTCAGCACTGCACAGCTTTCAGGAGCGGTGGCCTCAAAGACCTTCCTGTTCAGCTGAGAGTCACAGGGAGGGTCCTCTCAGGTCTCTTGGTCATTGCTTAGTAGCCCTCTCTAAAGTAAGTACATAAAATTAAAATTAATCAATAATTTACATCTCAGATGCATATTATTATGGCAAACTGTTGTGATCCACTTTATAAAAAGAAATTACATGACCTGTACGTTATTTCATTTCCTTAAATATCAGGAAAGTAGTTATAGGGGAGGACACTATAGTGAAAGCTTGGCTTTTCATGTCACAAATATATGGGAGATATGAAAGCTTTTCCTCATAGTGTCTTAGAAAGAATATGACTTTTTTTGGTCATTGGCACAAAATAAACTTTGAATGGCTGGCAAAGCACATCTAATTTGAAGCAGGGAAGTAATCTCACTTGTTCCACTTGAGTTGGGCAACCAGGTGCTTCACTGCACTTAAAGAACCTCCATTCAGTATAATGGGTTGGGGTCACTTCATCTAATGTATCTCATTATATTGAAGGAATATAATGATTTCTGGGGCTTGTTTTTTGATTCAAGAATGAGGAATTTGAGTGTGCCAAGGAAAATAGTATCAGACTGTTTTCAGTAGCTGAGCCTCTATTTTATTTTTCAAATACCTAGAATAGGAAAAGAATGAAAAATAAACTGCAGTAATGAAGAATTTATACCCAAAATATGTCCTTCATCTAATTGGGAGATCTGGGAGAAAGACAGACCTTACTGTCTCAGATGCCATAGGATTCTCTTCCCGGTATGGAATAATTAGCAGCAGTTTATTTTTGGCATGGGTCCTTAATGTCAAGAGCCAACAGCAAACTACCTTTTCTAAGAGATCCAGGTAAAGGGCATTAACATTTGTACGAAGGACAGGAGAGCATTCATGCTGTCTTACAACAATCTCCTGAGTTCAGTTCAACTAAATTCACTTGATGTTTAGTGCTTTGGAGACCTAAGTCATATAATAGCAATTCATTTGAAATTTTTTGCCCTAACAATATAAACAAATTTACTGGTGTCAAGATATTCCAACTAGTATATTATTACACAATTATGGGTGAAACACTTATTTGGGTGTGGATTGGACACCCAGTGGTGCTCAACTCTTACTACTGGGTTTTCACTCAGGAATACTCCTGGTAGGCTTAGAGAACAATAAAGGTGCTGGGGATTAAAACCAGTTCAACCATGTGCAAGGCAAGGTCCCCACCTGCTAAGGTCTTATGTCTTCTTTATCTCTTTTGTCTTCTTTTTCTATTTTGTCTCTATCTCCAGGACTGAACCTCAGATCTTACATACACAAAGCAAATACTTTACACTGAGTAACATCCTTAGCTTCTCAAAATCAATTTTTTTATTGTTTCATTGACTTTCTGGAGAGTAAAATTCTAGAAATCAGACTTTTGGAAATCAGGAGTTCCAAAATCTTAAAATTTATGATGAGTCATGATTTTCATTGTTAGAATAAATCTGATCGACTATATAAAAAAACATGAAAAACAATGGAAAGAACTACCCAACAACTAAGAATAATTTTAGCACATAAATTAGTAAGATAACATTGTATTACAACCCATAGTTTAGAAAATCTATACGTATATGATATATTTATATATGTAATATATATCTCTATATCTACATCACTTGATCACTTGAATCCCGTTATTCATCGATTTGCTCGAGCGGGCACCAGTAACATTTCCATTGGACCCTATCACGTGCCAATGTAGCCCAATGGCATCTGGTTGATTCAGGAATATGAAGAGCCTCAAACCGTTCCTTCAGGGTCTTAACAAGGAAGTCTGACCATCTTGTAGGTGGGCGGCCACGTGACCTTTTGACATCCCGTGGGATCCAGTCGGTAACGGCTCTAGTCCAGCGGTTGTCTCCAAATCGCATTACATGTCCAGCCCATCTGATTTTCGATGCCTTGGCAAACGAGACAGCGCCCCTGACTCTGGAATAGCGACGGAGGTCAGAACTCCGATTCCTTCTCTCACTTGAGTGAGACGTGATATTCCAAGCATAGCTCTTTCGATGCCTCTCTGGGAGACCCGAATAGCATTCTCATCCTGCTTTCGTAGGGCCCAGGTCTCTGAGGCATATGTTAATGCAGGGAGAACGGTGGAGTCGAAGAGATGTGCCCGGAGCCGGAAGTTCTTTGTCCTTTTAGCTATTTCTTCGAAATAGCGGCCGCGACTTACCTCCAAACTACCACAAATATTCTACCCACCCTCTGAGAGAGTCCCACAAAGTAATGAGAATATAGTGCCCGCATGGCAGAGCCTGGCAAGCTGTCCGATGCGTGTTCGATATGCCAAATCCAGTAACAAAAATGTTTATTTTCCTGACCCCGAAAGAGCCCTTAATACGGCAGCAGTAAGAAAGGCAAACAAGCAGTGCCTGATAAAATTTCAAGGCTGTCCTAGGCTGCCAAAACGAAGAAGGACTAAAATGACTGTCTGTACTTTAATGAAAGATCAAGTACGACATCATATCTACATATCAGCCAGTATTAGTGTAAATAAACAGAAGCTGAACCCAAATGAATTTCTTTTGCAGAATTCCATATTATGTGGATACTTTTTCCTGAAAGAGATGAAAATTCCCTACTTCTTAAGTTTCATAGGGAACAGAATGGAAAGCAGAGGGAAGAAGTCACTCCACACTCAAGGATCCTACAAAATACTACCGCAAGCCTTTCAAGCAATGGTGTGAAGCCATGAAGAGGGCGACATTTACGACATTGTGATGAGAATGATGCTTTATATCTGTGATGCACATTATAAAAGCCCATAGCTCATGACTAATCAGGAGAAAAATCTAGATGAATCCCAAATGAAGACAATTTTGCAAAGTCCCTGACCAGAATTCTTCAAAGCCATGAAGATCATGTACAACAAAGAGACTCTGAGAAACTGTCAGAAACTAGAAGAGGTTAATGACACAGGTCAGCCAAATGAAACGCAGTCTCTTAGAAGGACTGAAGGAATCATGCTACTTTTTTGTATCCTGCAAATAAATGCGGGATTTATTCTATATCTGTCCTTTTCCCTCTGCCTAATTTCACTCAGCATGATCCTCTCCATGTCCATCCATTTATAGGCAAAGTTCATAACTGTTTTTTCCTGACAGCTGCATAGTATTCCATTGTGTGGATGTACCATAGTTTCTTATCCAGTCATCTGTTCTCGGAAACTCTGCTTGTTTTCAGATTCTAGATATTGTTAATAGTGCTGCTACAAACATATAGCATGATACTGATATCCAAGGCCAGGGAAAGCATAGATTGGGAGGTCTTGTCAGTGGGTGGAATCTACTGCAAGTGTGTGGGAGTCAGAGGTTAGGTAAGTCAGAGAAAGGGACTGAAGTGACACTTTACAGAGTAAAGTGTACTAATAATTGTTGGAAATGATAAACCAATCTAGACTGAGCATTGAATGTAGGCAAAGGGATGCATATCATAACCTCTAAATGTATGTACTGCAATCCACAATGTGTAAGAGAAGGAAGAGAGAGAGGGAGAAAGAGAGGAGATAAAAAGAGAGAGAGAGAAAAGAGGCCAAAGAGCCTGCCATAGAGGCAGGCTGGGGGAGAGTGGGAATCAGGAGACATTGGTGGTGGTAAATGGGCATTGGTGGAGATGGGTGCTGGAACACTGTATGACTGAAACCCAAATTGAACATCTTTGTAATCATTTATCTCATGGTGGTCTAATAAATTTTTAAATAAATAAAATTAAAAATATCAAAAAATTTTAAACAGAAAGAAAAGAAGGAAGGAACACAACATGGAAAAGTTAGGTAAAAACTTGATAAATGTAACTAAATTCTGAGAAAGTTCACAGGGCAGTGTATATACCAAAAAATGCCTTGAAGATAATAATTTCAGGAACTGTGTGTAGTGTATGTTATAATTATATATTTTCAGTAGCATTAGAAACAACTTTTTTTGGACCCCAGCAAGTTGTGAAGAGGTTATTCTGAATAGAATATATTTTAATCTTCTCATATACATTACTTTTTGCGTATTGTTTGTTATCAAACTTATATTTGATTGAAGTATATTTCCAAAAAGTATCATTGTTTGAAACACTGATAACATCTAGGAATTTATAAAATCATAAAGATGGACTAAACCATTAACCATACCAGGGCTTTATTACTTCATAAATCACTGAAAACAGATAAAAATAGGTCCAAGTTAGAAATTCCTCTAATTTCTAGAGAAAAATTTCTAGATCTGGGACATTTCTAGATCTTCAGCTAATTACCTGGTACTTTCACATTCTCTGCAGAGGAACTCAACACACGATGCAGAGAGTGAAAAGAAGTTTGTTTAACAATTACATCCAATGATGCTTCTCTGTGCAGTTAAAGTAGATAGCCACCACCAATTATTTAAAAACTGGGCTATTTTCTAATTAAAATCCAATGAATCCTTTCAAACAGGAAACGGTGCACAAGCTTACTCATGTTCCCAGGTTTTACAAAGAGTAGACACCAGTGGTGTTTATATAATCATGCTCATGGTCAATTAATTGCCTTTTTTTTAGACTGTTCCGGCGTCCTCATGGTCAAGCCAAAATAGAAAAGGTCTTCATTACTATGGTTTATTTTTCAGAATACCTATTTCTCTCGGCTCTTACTTTTTCAAATATCTTCTAGCTTGACTAATGAATTCAGTTGTAGTTCAAAAGATAAATTTTTCAGCTGCATCTGATATCCTGGACAACACGAGGTAGCTTTGGGGAGGAAAATCTCCAAAATAATTAGAATGGTTTGAAGACACCCTATTAAGGCAATATTTGATTCCATCTAAGAGGCTTTATTAGACAAATGCTTACGATGTATCAAATAAGGATGCAGTATGCCATGTGGTCACTGATATTCCTCTAGCAGAAAAAACCCGAGGAGGTACTTATCTCAAATGTAACACATTCCCTTTCATATAACATCTTTAGAATGTAGTCATTTCATATCATCTATCACCTCTGTCACAATTTTCTTAAGATTTCTAACCTCTCAAACTTACTTCTCTTATTACAGACCACATGATTTATGAGTGCAGAGAGCTAGAGAGACAGCTGTGAGATTAGCATTGAAACCCTATCTCAGACCACCTCAGAAACTGTTTCTTCTGAAATGTACTGTCACACTGAAATGAAAGTACAACACGTTTTTGGGGCAATTCTGAAATATACCTCTAAACTCACTTGCTCAATTGCAAAGAGAAAAGAAGTACAGGAACGTGGAAAATTGGGCTGCAAAATTTAAATTTTTTTACCTTGTTTCCTATAAAATATGTAGTTTTTTTTAAAGTGTGAATATTTTTATTTTTATTTTTTTCCGAACTTAATTTTTTTATTTCTACAATTACAAAGATATACAATTAAAAGTTCATATTTGGGTTTTGGTCATACAGTGTTCCAGCACCCATCCCGCCACCGGTGCCCATCTCCCACCACCAACGCCCCCGGTTCCCTCCCTCCTCCCCCAGCCCTGCTCCATGGCAGGTTCTTTATTTCTTTCTGTTTCTCTCTCTTTCTCTTTTCCTTCCCCCTCCAGACTATGGATTACAGAACATACATTAAAGGGTTGTCATGTGTATCTTTTTGCCTCTATTTAATACTTCAGTTCTAGGTTGGCATTAGTACCCTCGACAATTGTTAGCACACTGTTCCATTTTCTGTCTTACCTAGCCTCTGACTCCCACACGTTTGTGATAATTTCCACCTTTGACAAGACCTCCTGATATATGTTTCACTTGACCTTGGATATTGGCATCTTAATATGTACATATATATTTATGTTATGCAGATGAATGCAGTCATTCTGTGTCTGTCTCTCTCCTTCTGGCTAATTTCGCTCAACATAATCTTCTCCATGTCCATCCATTTATAGGCAAATTTTATAACTTCATTTTTCCTAATAGCTGCATAGTATTCCATTGTGTAGATGTACCAAAGCTTCTTTATCCAGTCATCGATTTTCGGGCACTCTGGTTGCTTCCAGATTCTGACTATTGTGAATAATGCTGCTATGAACATAAAAGTAGGGATGGTGTTTCCACTGTGTATTTTTGGTTTCCCAGAGTAGATTCCCAGGAGTGGTATGGCTGGGTCAAATGGGAGTTCAATTTCTAGTCTTTGGAGGAAAGTCCATATTGTTTTCCAGAAAGGCTGTACCAGCCGGCATTCCCACCAACAATGGATGAGTGTCCCCTTTCCCCACATCCATGCCAGCACTTGTTGTTCTTGCTCTTTTGAATATGTGCCAGTCTCTGTGGTGTAATGCTCATCATCACTAATCATCAGAGAGATGCAAATCAAAATATATAGTTTTTATCAAAAAGTTTCCTATATGACACGCTGCTATTCTTACAACATCTCACCCTGTTCCTTTGCATACAGACACAGATAAATAATTACACATCAAGAAATGACACAAGGTGATAGATTTTAATGTTCCATTGGAGTTTCAGGATCTAGCCTTTCATTAGTGATGCCATGCCATAAGAATGGTTTCAACCTCAAGGAAAGAAAAAATTCAAACATGACAGTAGCATTTGATACTTTATTGTGTTAAGTAACCGAGGAGGAAATGTGAGAAAGTGTGAGTTTAAAGACATTATAGAAATCTGCAGGGCTTAAGGGACAATATTGCACTATCTCTTCAACTTTAGAAGAAAATGCACTTAAGATTTTTAGTTGTTACCAAACAGGATCAAGTAGATTTCTTCTATATACTCCATAAAGAAAGGCTCAAAAACATTAAAACATTACTTGTAGGCTGGAGCAATCATGCGTCAGGTCCTGAGCATTATAAATGCCTTGCATGTGGCCAACCTGGCTTTGATCCTGGGCCTCACAGCTCCCCAATCCCCACCAGGAGTGATCCCTGAGTGCAGACCCAGAAGTAAGCTCTGAACACTGCTGGGTGTGTCCCCTAAACAAAAAATGTGTGATTTTTCTATAACTTAATTTTTCCCTAACTCCAGATTTCCATAGAAGCAATTTTTTCACATGCAGAATATATGGGGAACTTATGAGCAAAAAGTTTATTTGTATCAGTCCTTTTTTCTATGAACCATTCTACCCTCCCCTCTATAACGTTTCATCAAAGAGTGAAATGAAGTAAAAGGAAATATGCTTTGGGAAGTTGATCCAGGAAAGTGTTATGGAGTTATGGAGCACAAACTCTGTCAGAAGCAAAAGCATGTGTTAAGAGCGGGATCATGGTCACAGTGGGAAAGCACTAAGAGTTCACAGAAAGGTAGTGGTGGGCGGGATGAGGCACCGAAAAGTGGGAAAATTGGGATACTTCTTGGCCGATGACCTGGGAGAAGTGTCCCCAAATGCCTTAGAGAGCTTGCAGGGCGTCAACACTCACTGAGGGTGACTATTTCCAGAGGATATTAAAAGGGTACTGTAATATCCTTTTTCCCCTCCCACAGGGGCTCCTGTTGATTTTTCTGGACAAATTATGGGAGAGAAAAATTAGATCATTGGAAAGATAGTTCATTTTGTTTTAACATTTGTCTTTCATCATTACAAATAAATGTTTCAGTCATGAGACTTCTTTAAGGGTATAAAGATTTTGGGAGTTCCAGCTCTCAACTACACACACTGACATCTCTAACTGACCCTGTAATAGCACGTCAGAATGACAACCAAGCGTATAATGGCATATTAGTCATCTGCAGTAATGGCCCTTAAAGATGAATTTGAAACTAATATAATAGATTTAATATTTGACCTAGTATTGAATACAACCATGCCATGACTCATTCAGAGCAATAGCTGGAGTTTACTCAGTACGACGCTTCTTAAACAGTAGCTGTGGACACTTTCAGATAACAAACTCTTTTCTTTTTTCTTAAAGGAGCCACGATTGCTTCTCTCTCTCCACATTATCGTCTCCAGACTACTGTATTTTCAAGACTCCCTGGTCAACAGTGTTTAGACAGTTTGCTGGGCTGACCAGCACCAGCAGAATATTAGAGGGTGTGGGCAAAAGGGGAAAACCCTCCGGATTCTGCTTCTGGAGTCTGTCTCGAGCAATGATCAGTCAATTCCCAAGTGGGTGCTGGCTGGGCTGACACATTGTGCGGATACCCACCTCCTCCTTTGCTACTCCAGGCTCTGCCATTTTCTTTCCCCCATTAATCTCTGGTTAGCCTCAGATCCTCTATCTTCAATTTTTACTTCTTTGTTCCAGTTTCCATGACAAGGGCTGCATTCTGCTACCCCATACAGTCGGAACAAGGGTGCAGTGGGACGGAGTGGCAGTGGCCTCTGTGCCACATGAGCTTTGGGACACTGAGTGCATACCTAGTTATTTTCTGGTAAGGTGCCCTCAAAATGCTTGACTTTGTCCCTGCAACCCTTAAAAATACCCAGAATTATTCAGAGTTGTCACAATACATCTGCAGGACCTTGAGATAAACTACCAGGGAGACCTTTGAGATACACTGTCATCACCTGCACTAACAGGAGTCTTGGGATACTGTGTGCCACCCAAGGTTCCACACTGTTGTCAGTGTATCATCTCGTCACCCTTTGCAAGAAACTATAGACTGGCATTATGACTATTTCCTCTGAACTGATTGAAAATAAGTGTTTCAGCTATTTAAGTGAGTTCAACCTTCATGGACTAAAGGAATGGTTCAATGGGTTGGGCTCTTATTTTTTTCTTTGAGTCACACCCCACAATGCTCAGGGGTTAATCCTGGCTCTGCATGCAGGAATTACTCCTGGCGGTGTTTGAGGAACCATATGGGGTGCCGGGGATCGAACCCAGGTTGGCTGCGTGCAAGGCAAATGCTCTACCTGTGGGACTATCGCTTCAGCCCCACGGGCTCTTGTCTTGCATGTGCCCAGCCCTGCTTCAATCCCTGGCACCACATATGGTGCCCTGAGCCCCCAGGAGCACAGAGTCAGAGTATTCCATGGGCATTGTGGGATGTAGCCAAAAAAATTAAGAAACTTAGATTGCTCTTAAGTTTATCTTTACCTAGTTAAAGAGTTGAGAAGTTAGTTCAGTTCCTAAAAACTGGAAACTTTGATTTTGAACACTTTTTTTCTAACAGTCATACATATGGAGATGCTACGGTGTCCGCTTGAGCAAATCTATGATAGAACGGGAAGACAAGTGATACAAGTGACAAGTCATACAATAGTCATGCAATAGTTTCTCTGAGTCAAATTGAACTGTGTGTCATCTTAAATCTTCAATGGGATTTTCAATTACATGAACAAATGTCATCAGCACCCCTTTTCTCTAGGGGTGCTATACCTTTGAGGCCCAGATGCTAGTATTAGAACACACATTCTCCAGAAAACAGAAACAGATGACAAGTATAATAAATGGTAGAAACAGCAAAGAAAAAATGAACAAGAATCAACGAATATATTTCTTGATATTTTCTTATGGGCTTATTAGTGAGCCAGTATCATTCTGTGCTTGCTTTTTGTTTTGAGGAGGCTGATGGGACTTGTTTGAAAATCATTAAGTTGGACTCCTAGGGTGAGATATTTAACAGATATTCATCTCTTTCCGACTCTAGAGATGTGATGTTACGTCAGTGAATCCTGTATCATAATCTGCTTCAGACAAATCTGGTTGCATCCTAATACCATCGCCATGTCTTTTCTTCCCATGACTCGCGATATTAATCATGTGACCTTTCTCATGACAAGGCGAAATAACCAATGCTTGCTCTATAGCCACTGATTGCACTGACTCCCATTGCTGCATTTTGTCCTGAGAGTGCTTCTATTCAGGACAGCCAAAGCCAGGCAGATGGAGGATTTCTTGTCCTTCCCGTCTGCACCCATGGATGTCACTGATATCTATCTTACTCCAGGTGGAGCTCCGACTCCCCATCCTCCCCTTCTCTCTGGGATATAATCCTCTTTCCCTCTCCTATATATTCCAATAAAAATACCATCTCATATTAATAACATCCTTCCCAAAGAGGCTCGAATCACTTTTCAAATAGTGCTCTAATCCCCCAGCATTCCTAAGAGGTAGGTAATGTTCATTCAAAAACCTTCCCAACCAAGTCCGAATGATTATGCAAGGGCATTATGTGCCCACAGGTATTATTGAACTGACTTTCATTTCCACTAAAAAATATATTTACTGGGGATTGAAGCAGTGCATTTATTTGAAATACATAGTTATGTGTGTGGGTTTAAGGATAAGAATTTGACTCAAAATAATGATGGTTGTCCATAGTATTTTGACATTGATAGAGATGTATTGCTTCTAGCAAGATGCAATATACCTAATTGGATACTGAGTATAAATTTCTAAGTTGGCAGGTATTTATCAAGTTAAAATATTAAAAACACAATATATGAATTTCATAAAGGAATATCTTGGTATAATCCTTATATTTAAAAAAAATCACTTTTGAAAAGTAGGTTTTTATGATTTGGGCCAAAATAATTGTAAAGAAATTAAGATGCACTTAGAGGAAACATATAGTGAATTGATAACCTGGTCTTTAAGCACGATATAAAGAATTATAGGGTAAGTGTAAACATATGACTTAAAATCACATCACAACAGATTTGATTTGGTCAGAGTAGTCAGCAATTAAATGAAACTTTTCAAGCAAGTTCAAACCCCCTGTCAGTAAAACTAACCACACACATTCCACTGCTTTTCTATAAATATCATAACAGGTACCACCTCGAGTGCAGGTGACCCCTATTACATCACACAACTGAATGGGAGCCCATTAATTCACTTCCTCCTCATACAATCTCCTCCTTATTCGGCAAGAATATTCAAGACCCAGTTTCAATCATTCATCCTAGGTGGTGAAGCAGGATTTGAACCTGCTGTCTAGCTGTTGGGTTCTCATTCTTTTAAGGAAAATTGGAGGAGCTGTAGAGATAAAACAGTGGGTGGGTTGTTTGCCTTGCACATGCCCCACCCAGGTTCCATCCTGGCACCCCATATGGAAACCCAAGCCCTGCAGGAGTGATCCCTGAACACGGAGTCAGTAGTAAGCCACAATCCCTGAGCATTGCTAGATGCCCCTGACCTGCAAGAAAAGGGTAGAGTATGGGAGTCCAAAGCAGTACTCAGGGGCTCCAGGTAACTCATTGATATTTCTTGGCCAATTTACCAGCAGTTCAATGCAAAGGACCCAAGATGTGATGCCAGGACCCTGTGGTGCAGATACTCTTGCTCCATTGGTGGTGTTAGGGGTCTTCAGATGATGCGCTTGGTGATAGTGGGGGGACCCTATGGTGTCTGGAGATGGACCTGTGCTGATGCCTGTCTAACTGCTCTATCTCCCAGCCCAGGTCCTCATTCTAAACTCATTTTCTTTTTGTTTTGTTTTATATCTATAGCTCAAAGTGCCTGCACATTCATAAGTTAATCTTTTTTAAATTATGAAATAGGACATGATTCTATCCAAAGTGGTATCAACCACTATGGCTGACTGTCAATATCCACCACTGCACACTGGTGAGGCTTTCTTCTGAGAGTTTGAGATGCTGGAGTGAGTTGCTAGTTTTGTGCAGCCATCAGTCTCCCTCAGGACCTGAATGGTGAGGGAGTTCTGTTCTCAGGGAGGGAGCTCTGAATTGACAAATGAAGCAGACTCAAAGCAACAACAAAAAGCCTTCTCCTTTCTCATGTGCACATTTAGGAAAGAACAATCCAGGAATGGCACTAACAGCAATGCAATAAACATCCTTGAAAACGCAATAGAGTGGAGGCAAGGAGAGAGTGCAAAGAACTGTAGCGCCTATTTTGCATATGGACATTTAAGAATTGAGCCCCCCATTATAAGGTCTTCCAACAGGAGTGCCCCCTAAGCATCACTCTGGGGTCCCCAAAATATATAAGTAAATAAAGGGAACTGGTTCAGTGAAAGTTTAGGAGAAACATAATTGATAAAATTTGACATTAAAAGTATGAATTTTGAATCAAAACAGGATTATGCATTCATTGACTTATTTAAAACACGATCAACTTCAGAGAAATTAAAATGCTTCAATTAAATTTAAACATCAGTAATAGCCAATACATCCTGAGCATTAGCTATAAGCCAATTATTGCATTAGTTCTTCATATGTGACTCACTTTTAAATATTTCTATCAGTAGGCAAAATAATGTCTACATTTAGGAGAAGGTAACTTAGGTAAAGACAGAGCAAATAGAGAAGCACAGTATCAGGATTCAAAATAGTTTGCCTAAATTCTTAACTGATAACTTCCATGTTATCATATAAATCCTCATACATTTCTTAAATTAATGAATATTCAGTGTGAAATCACTTAAAATAACTATTCTAAAATAGGTGCTTATTTTCCCATCATAGCTAATAGTTCCTTCATCCAGGAAAAAACCATTCCCTCCTTACAGCTACTTGATGTAAAAACACTTCAGTACTCAATTCAGGTATCATTCTTCATTAAAAATTAGGGCCCAATCTCACTCATGAATATAAATATAAACATTTTTTTGTTTTTTTGGGTCACACCCGGCAATGCTCAGGGGTTAATCCTGGCTCTGCACTCAGGAATTACTCCTGGCGGTGCTCGGGGACCATATGGGATGCTGGGGATCGAACCCGGCCGGCATGGGCTGGCAGCGTGCAAGGCAAATGCCCTACCCGCTGGGTTATTGCCCGGCCCTAGATATAAACACTTAAAACAGAATAGTAATAAAATTTTAAAACAAAAATTGCATGGCATAAGGTTTGGGTTTATTTCAGAAGATAGAAATATATTCAATATTGACTTACAGAAGATATGAGTTATAGCTAGTATAAGTAGACTCAAGAGAAGATATACATGTATGTCAATAAATGAAGAAAGATATTCAGTAAGATTCAATATGTATTCATGACAAAATCTGCTTTTAAAAAGTACAAATAAAAGAGCAGATGAAGATTACGACGAAAGCCCTATAGCAAATATTAGATTTCATTATAAAATGTTTAACAGCATTCACTCTGAAATCAGAGCTATGACAAAATTGTCTTCACTGAATATCCTGCTCAAAGCAATAAGTCAAGAACAATAAATATGCGAAAGGATTAGAAAAAATGAACAAATGGTCATTTTGCACATGAAATAGTTTTACCCCCAAGTACCCAAACAGTCCCATGGAAAAAAATGAAAACTATGAAAAGTAATAAGTTAAATATTCCATAATGATAGTTTCATGAACTGGAGTAGGAAACAAATGATTCAATGTAACACAAAATTTACAAATTACTTTTTAAAAAGGGATGAGCTTTTTTACTAAGTAAAACATGAGCTATTCTGATAAACAAAAGCTAACAGAGATAGAATAAAAAATCTGACATATAGATTAGGAGAATATATTTTCATTTTAAGGAATATATATAAATTTGTATGCAAAATATACAAACAGCCAGCCCAGAAAGGTAAACAGGATGAGACATGAACAACCCTCTATCTAATGAGGAACTGATAAGGCCCTATACATTAGATGAACAGTGTTGGTAATCACACCACGCACCTTTCAATCTCAATTGGGTGCTATTTTGCATTCATCACATTAGGGAAAAATTAGAAGTCTGCCAAAAGAACGATTGCTAAAGGCGTAGTGCAATGGAAACTTGGAAACCCCTCGTGGAAAAGTTAATTTTTTGAAAGCAAATTTGGAAAAAAATATGAGATTATTTTAGAAACCTAATATTCTTATATTTCATAGTTTCATGTTAGAATATAATTATTATCATTTTCATATTTCTTTATCACCCTCCACAGGAAAACAACATTTGTTACACAGATCAACCAAAACATAAAACTTTTAGATAGTGCTTTTTATGATACATAGTATAAATTCTAATGCATGTAGTATAACTAATACTCTCTTCTTCAAAATCATCATGAAAATCTACTGGTTTTAATTCAGCATCTTGAATTAACAGTCCATAATAAGTTTTAGTTTACAGTTAGAAAAATACTTTCCTAGACTCTGGTACATGTGTCACAGGAGAGATATTTTAAAATGGTCATACTTATATGGTCCAGAGACTCTCAGACATGGGGCAGAGCGGTTCCTTGCTCTCCCTGTGCCCAGCCGTTCATGAGGCAGTCGGGAGGCATGGTGGGTTCCAGCCTTGGCCCACCACCCCGGCAGAACCTCACAACAAGCCAGACGACCCCCACCCACTCCATGGCGCCGCCATTTTCCACATTGGACTTCCCTCTCATCAGAACTCCACCCAGCCGACCAGCCCATCACAGCCCGGATCATCGACACCCACCCTGGAGCAGTTTCTTCCTCAATCGGGCCCAGGTATGCTGGTCCAGAGACTCTCAGACATGGGGCAGAGCGGTTCCTTGCTCTCCCTGTGCCCAGCCGTTCATGAGGCAGTCGGGAGGCATGGTGGGTTCCAGCCTTGGCCCACCACCCCGGCAGAACCTCACAACAAGCCAGACGACCCCCCCCACCCACTCCATGGGCGCCGCCATTTTCCACATTGGACTTCCCTCTCATCAGAACTCCACCCAGCCGACCAGCCCATCACAGCCCGGATCATCGACACCCACCCTGGAGCAGTTTCTTCCTCAATCGGGCCCAGGTATGCTGGTCCAGAGACTCTCAGACATGGGGCAGAGCGGTTCCTTGCTCTCCCTGTGCCCAGCCGTTCATGAGGCAGTCGGGAGGCATGGTGGGTTCCAGCCTTGGCCCACCACCCCGGCAGAACCTCACAACAAGCCAGGCGACCCCCACCCACTCCATGGGCGCCGCCATTTTCCACATTGGACTTCCCTCTCATCAGAACTCCACCCAGCCGACCAGCCCATCACAGCCCGGCTCGCAAAGCGGCCGCGCGGTTCATCAATAAAGGCTTTATTTGGAGGTGTTTATAGAGTATGCCTCCCGCACGGCAAGCCTAGCAAGCTGCTCGTGTTGTATTTGATATGCCAAATGCCAGTAACAATTATATTAGATCATTCTCATGACCTAATATAATGGTTTGAAGCTCTTTATGTTCTTGTACCAAGCCGATGCCCTTGGCTCTACAGCATGTGACAGGACATATTGAGATATTACTGGTGCCCGCTCTAGCAAATAGATGATTAACGGGAAGATCGTGATCGTGATCATACTTATATATTTTTAATTAAAAAAGTGAAATAACAAAACGTCCAGGAAAGGTAATACCGTACACCAGCTTAAGAGAGTTACAATTGCTGTGTTAGACTTTTCTTTCTTCTTGGTGGGAGGATTTTGTTTGGGATAACACCCAGTAGTTCTCAGAGCTTACAACTGGCTCTGAACTCAGGGATCACTCCTGGCAAGGCTCAGAGGAACACTTGGGTAGTGGGGATTTAATTCAGGTTAACCATGTGTAAGGAAATCACCTTACTTTATGTACTATTTCTCTAGCTACTGGATCTTTATGATTAACTGTGAGTGAAAATGCAAATACTGGTAGAGACACATGTATTATAAGTCCACATATATGTAACTGGAAATATATATGTAATCAAGAAAGCACTGTAACTTAGTCATAGGGTAAAACTATAAAGAAATGAAGGACAATGAAAACAAAAGTCAGTGAACAGGTGAGGGCCAATTCATAGTATGAATAATATCTATCTCTATGGACAAAGAGTACATTGGTTTCTTTTTGAGTGTGTATAAATTTTCCTACATACATTACATGTTCTGTGGTATGTGTGAAACACCATGTTTGGAAGTGGGGGTTTATGACACATACATGCTGACAACCTATGTGTGGTATCAATTAAAGTGAATATGAGAGCCAGATGTCTTGCAGTCCTGATAACGATCACTGAAATCACTGGCATTATGTCTTAAGTGCCAAGAAGTAGAATGCCCTTAAGATTTTTCCTATAGTCGGTCAGTGGATTACCGGTTAGCTTCAAGAACTTTATTCAGTGGCATCTGAAAATATATTAACAGTATATTACCAAGAGGAGATGTTGAAACATGTAGGATACATTTCTCAAATGATTTAGTAATTATAAACAGGCATAAACAAATACAACCACCAGTGTACATTGCTGCTATTTCCTCTGGCCAACTGTGGTTATGGTTACACATTAGAACTCTTTGTAAGTGGGCACATGCATGCCGAAAATCCACATGTATTAGAATGTGCACCATATATCATAATACTAATGTATTAGAATGTACACTATATATAATAATACTGCATGCATTAGATTGTACACTATATATAAAATACTACATGTATTAGAATGCATACTATATATCGTAATACTAATGTACTAGAATGTACACTATATACCATAATACTCTATGTATTAGAATGTACACTATATATAAAAATACTACATGTATTAGAATGTACACTATATATCATAATACTACATGTATTAGAATATATATTATATATCATAAAAAGCACTTTCTAAAAGATTTATGTTTTGGCTAACATGTGCAACAAATGTTTTCCTTGTGGAGGGTGATACAGAAATCTGAAAATGATAATGGCTGTATTTTAAGATGAGCTATGAAACATAAGAACATTAACTTTCTAAAATAATCTCATTTTTCCCCAAATTCACCTTTGGAAAATTATGCTGAATATACATGCTATGAGACATAACCATAGGACACAGTAGAAGATGTGTTTTCATATTACGAATGATTTTATCATGAATTTTTATTAATTCAAAACTTAAGCTGTCCCCATTGTGATTGCGACTGCAAATGTAAAGCATCGTGCCCCAGGGATTCTACTTTACAGTGACTTTTCCCAAAAATCCTTTCTACCTCCTCAAAATCCAACAGGATGACTTTGCTCATAGCAACCTCTCAAGTGCATTGGAACAAACCAAGAGGCATGAATAGCGTGGCTTGCATGTCTAAAGCACTTGTTCGCATATTGCATTGAATAAGATTGGAGAAATTCTCACCTCCTTAGTAAGACTTTTTTTTAATTGTGTCACTGTGCGATAGACCATTCGATTTTATAGGTCCAAAGTGGATCTGGGCATTTTGACACCCAATACAGTGGTCCTGAAACTCGGGTTTAGCTCAGGCAGCCTGAGATGACGATTTCCATCTCCCTTGATCCCAGCGCCCAGGGAGAGAGCACTGCCCTGGAGGAGTGAAAACAGCAGAGCAGGTGTAGCCCAGCAAACGTGTAACTGACCTGATGTATTTCACCCTGGTGGTTTCCTTATGGTTTTTCTGCTTTCCTGTATGCCAAAATCAATGACTCTTTAGTGCAGATTATAAGTGCTATCTTTAAGTGCATAAAAAAGATATAATCTTTACACTCTAAAATTGTATTCTATGAGATCTACGAATGACAGAACCAGAAGATTTTTCTCTTTTTCTCTTTTGTTTCTTTTTATTTATTTATTGCAGTATGGAGATTAAACCCAGGGACTCGCACACAAGAGAAAGGCTCTACCGCTGAGCCGCATCCCCGTCCTATGAGATTTTTTCTTATTGAAAATTTTCTCCTTGATGTTCTCAGTTCACCGAGTGGCCTTTCCTGTGAAAACGACGGAGATGAAAAACCACCTTATCAATAAAGAGAAGCACAAAAAATATCCTAGCTCCTGAGGAACAATTTTATTGGAAGAAAATTAAGATTTTTGGGATAGTATCAATGGACAGTCAGGATTTAATAAGTTGTTAAAAACAATTATTGAGACAATTTTCACTAACTCATATAATAAAAAAGAAACAACAAAGAGTAACCCAATTAAAGTTCCAAGTTCTTACCTCTCTGTTGGTAAGGACTGAAGTGTATTTATCAAGGAAGGCTGAGACTCCCTGTGCAAGGAGAGAGTTAAATCTGTCTGTGCAGGTGGATTCAGTGTGGCTATAGCTGAGATCTGAAACCTCAGAGGTAGAAGCACCAAGACAGTAATCACTTCGAACACTCGCATTGATTTCCCCCAGTGGCAAGGTGCTGTATCAGGCTTTAGAGCCAACACAACAAATCCCTATATCCATCGGGGGTATAATGGTCAAGGTACAATATAAAGACATACTACAGGCATGTCCATCGCTAATGATGGGAAAGGTAATCAGATGGCAAAGAAACAAGACAAGACAGTGACCAAAAGAGATGAGAGGACTGAGCTGCGTTTAAAGAAATACCAGAGATGCTCTTCTTAAAAGACTCTGATCTATCCTGGAAGGAAGCAGCAAATGGAAACGCAAGACACACGCACCACAACCTACTCCCCTCTGAAAAAGCCTCTGTTCTCTCGTGGACATGTAATCTCTCTTTCTCCCCTCCACATTTCCCTAAGTAAAGTGATTTAAACCAGAGCTATTTTACTTTTTAAACAATCAGGAATAAACAGCCCTTAATTGGACTGTGTCTAAGAATCATTCACCCACTCTGGACTGAACACCAGGCTTACTCTTTGTCTTTGGTTTCCAACACTCTTGTCATGAATGCAGCTTTTACCTTGTGAGCTAAAACAGGACTTTGTAAGGCTCTACTGAATAGATCTCTCTCAGCCTCTGTAAAGTCCAGTTTGTTTCTTTGTTTACATGTTTTCAACAGCATTAACTTAGAATTTCCAAAATAATCTTGAGCTAAGTTTGCTAATTCAATTTGCTCACTCAATACAGTGTCTGGATTTAAATGGAACTGAGTCTAGTATTCAATGTGATAGGGAGCCAATAGGAGAGAAGGTATATGGTGGGATAAGCAAGATGCCCAAGTAGCCTCTCAGAGGGCTGTCTGTGGAGATTACAAAGCATCAGATTATACCATCTGCTGTGAACCTTGCTAATAAGCTCTTCATGGCTCCTTTCCCTCCTTTAACAGAAAACTCACTTATTAGGGATGCTGTAAATTTTAGAGCAACTCTGAACATATTTTTGAAGAGTGCCCCATTCAGTGGGCACTAAATCCTAAAAAGTCTACCAAGTTTCTTGCATAACCAACTTTATTTTACCTACCGTTTGCAAAATGAATTGTTCCTTAGCTTAGATCCTGGATAGAACTTCTGGGTCACTGAAATATATAATACTGTTTCTTTGTGGACTACTTTGAAGCAGTGTATTACCAATGGTGGATTAAAACTGTGATGTTTAGGTTGATTATTTGAGCTCAGCATCTGTTGCAGACTCAAACAAGCTTAGTCTCTGAGCTTGCTCAGCCCAGTCCTCATAAAGCATAAACCACTGCTCTAGAGAGGTCTGATTCCAGTCATAGGGCAGAAAAATAAAAACGCCGGGCACAGCCACAAAAAATCATATTGTGATTCTTTCCTTTAATCTTTGGGGGGAAATATAGTGTTTTGAGTTTGGTGATAAAACAATTTGGCAGTTCCTTTGTACTCGAATACTTATAAACATGTAAGCTTACAGCATATACTGAATGTCAGAATTGAATATCAATAGCTTGGAGCATTTATTTTAGAGAAAGGTCATACCGCAGTTCTATTGTTTTCATAGCAACAATTTAAAATATTTTCCTCATTTAAGGCAGTTTGATACAAATTATTATTTTTAACATGATTGCTACATTATTATTATTTCAAGTGCCAATTCAAGAGACCAAAGACACTTTTGAACCAATAATTATGAAGTTTTTCAAACTATAGGAAAACATCATAGTAATAAGTGAAAAATAGAGTTGAAATGAAAATAAACGTAAAAGGCATGTCAGCTTATTCAGCCAGTGCAATTCTGCCGCCTTTTCTCTGTTGCATCAATGGGTTGCATCTTTAAGGACAGGTGCCTGGAAAGCTGGTGTGCTTTCATAATATCAATGGGATATATTTGTCAAAATCCATTAGAGTAGATAAAGGGCTTCAAACCAGTCCTACCTGCTTCCTACTGTATGGATAACTTGGACACTAGAGAGCTCATTTGCAAATGTTTTGTCTGTCAGAAGCATTCTTAGGTCACCCTCAGGCAGCTCAGCAGCTCACAGGTAAACGAAAGCACACCCAACCCCAGGTGCTGATTAGACATTTGTGCTCAAAATGAGAATCACCAAACACCAGTAAGACTAAATTGGCCCCTTCTTAAGCTACATATTGAGTTAATGAATTCTGCAGGGAGTACAGAGATTCAGAAAATTAAAATTGATATGAAAAAAATATAAACAGGTAAAAGGTGAAAAATTAACTAAAACAAAAGCGAAAATTTAGGGACTAGTAAGCACTTCAGACAAGCTAGTAAACACCTCAGCCAAGCTAGCAATTCCAAGTTAAAAACTACATTAAGTTATCTATCGCTACTTTTGAGCATGCCTTGATAAAATGTTTCCTTTAACACTTCACATTGTGGGACTGGCATCTATGATCAAACAAACAGAGAACACATAGATGTCCATCATGGAATAACTGCTAAATATATTGCCCGAATTATTTTGTTTTCCAGTAACAATGGTTATTGTTCAAAAAATCTCAGCTTTCTGATTTTGATAGGAAAACTGATTAGTAGAACTGCCAAATGTTTTAATTACAAAGAAAGGAAAGATATAATAGTTCATGCATATGTAACTAACATAAACCAGGTCTGGTCTTCTGCCCTTGTTTACTCCCCCACGGTCCCCTATCCTACTGTTTTAACCTCTCTCCTCATTTATGTTATTTCACTCGTGGTTCCTTCTGGTTGGGAACTGGTGATGTAGACAGTTGGGATAGCATCAGAGATTACAATTGACCCCACATCTGCAAACATTTGTAATGGCAAAGGTGCTAAGAGCAGACGGGAGAGTAGATGGGTGGGTTTCCTTCTTTAATTTTCCTTTTTGGAATGGCCTAGATTTGTTCCAGGATTTAAAAAAAAATTCATCCACTTTGGTAAAACTATTACCAAAATAACAACAGCAACAACAACAACAACAACAACAGTAATGTCAGTATAATTACACAGTCACAAGATATTGAGAAATACTCAACTTGGAAGCTTTATTTCCAAACCAGAGTGAAATTTGTACTTTGCTAAGTACAAATAGGCACACTGATCTCTACCAATGATCACATACTTGTTTCTTTCAGAGGTGATAAATTCTTTTGAATCTAAACTCAAAAGAATATTTGTTATTTTATACAACATTCCGAATAATTAACTATTCTTTTCCCTAACTAGAATATTCCTGATTTTCCTTTACCAAGACTAAGTTCGCTCAGAAATCTCAGCTAAAGGGCATGCCTCAATACTTAGGGAACAGATAATGTTTAGATTTTATCCATTCCCTTGATTTTGGGGTGAGTACTTTGTAGCCACCTGAGTGTGCATCGTGATTTGCAGCACCATCGGATAGCACTGATGCTATTTTTATAGCACTCTGTCTTCCCTTTTGTTAGTTTTTCTGCCTCCTTTTCGCCTGAAAGAAGAGATGTATCATTGGAAGTCTAGTAGCCCACAAAACCACACATGCAGAATAAAGGAATATGATTTAAACAAAAGCGACAGAAAGATGGAAACAGAAATCAAGATGACTAGATATAAATGTAAAACTTGGCAGAGATTTTTTTCTTCCATAAAAGAAAATTAGGTGGTTTTGCATTTCTTCCTCAGGTGCTGTGGATTTTCTATCAAACAAATGTGTTTCTTCTCAGTCATACTTGTTAGGACTAGTAAAGTGTTTACTAGTCCTAACAAGTAGTGTGAGGAATGTTATGTTTTAGACATGGAGGATGAGAGGAGGATACAGATGTGGGTGGAGGAGGTATTCCAGAGAAATGATTTCTTGATGAAAAAAAACCCTACAGGCACCAAGCCAAACACATGTTCAGAAAAAAGCAACAAGGTTAGGAGGCAATCTCATTTTTGGACTCCTGTTCTTTCCATTTAATTTGTTTTGGAAATCTGCTCAACAGTGAAAAGCATTTTTGCATTGAGAGTCTTAAGCTACAGGTCCAATTTCAATGCAATATATGCGTGTGGCTGCCTGTAAGTAATAATATATATCCACTAACCTCATGGGCTTAGAGAGAAAATCAGTTGCATGCTCTTGTAAAGCATTTCAGGGCTTGTACAAAGGTGTAGGTAAACAAGGCATTATCATTATAATTATGTGCCGTAATTGCCAAGGCAGTCTACCATACTGAAAAATGAATTGGTTGGGCCTCACATAAAATTTTGTTTAAATCTAGATTTTTTTCTACTTAATGACTGAGTGTTTTGGAGAAACTTTATGATTTGGTTAAAAGTTCTTTTTTTTTACTCTTAAAATGGAGCTAGTAATAGGTTTAAACAGGAAAGGAGATATGTGTCTAAAATATATGCTTCGCTTTCAAAGGGGTATTCAATAGGGGCATTATTATAGTATAGTCTTTGTTTCTCAGGACTTGAAGGGCTAGCATTAATTAAGATCCCCCTATTTACCAAAATAATAACTTTTTGTGGACTAGCATTTCTTGTAGAGTAATAGATGGCTTGCAGTTTTGGGGGCATGGAGCAAAATAGTGCTGAAGGATCACTGTCAGTGCAGCGGTTGGAGCCATCATTTTCCCTACTTTTGTCTGTTTGACCTTTTACTATTCTTCAGGGAGGAAAACACTTCACAAGGGATTCCATTGTTCCTGGGGATACAGTTTCTAGTGCTAATTTTTACTAACTCAAAACTTAGGCACGTGCACACAATTCACCAACAATAACCAAGCTGGAGATACATTCCAAGTCCTTAAAAATAAGATTTACAATTTTCAGTTTCTGGACTGTGTCTGGTCATGGTGCTGCTTATGCTGCATGATTCAACTCAAGGGAATAAGCATGAAAAAGTAAAAGCATAAGACAAAATCAGGCATTTTCCATTCTTGATTAAACACTCGATCCCCCTTAAGCATGTGCCAGCATTTTGGCATGAAAAATAGCTTAGCTTAGTATGTACACCTGGATGTTTTTCCAGGCTTCTGGGGCACTGCTGTCACATGCTCATGATAGTATGAGCCTTACACGGTTTCCCTTCATTTACAATTTTGCCATGTGCTTGGAAGCTGCATATGAGATGAAAATATGTTTAAGTGGGGATGCTTATGGAGCTGTAATGTTGGAGAGCATAGGTAAAATTCTGATCCTTAAAGCAGAAACCACTTCATAGCATAATTAAGAGATATGATGTAATACTTAGCATATATCTCCAGTACATAGTGCTTCAGAAATTTTCTTTCTCTTTCTTAAGTTTTTCAATCTCCTCTTCTAATTATTTGAATGCAAGAGATCCCACAATGTTTAATTTGTTTTTCAACAAGGACAAATGCCATATTTTGAAAATCAAGTCTAATTCTCTCTTAACACTTTTGATCATCTTAGTCCAGTTTAAGAGATTGTTGATGGTTATTTTATTGCCCTTGTCTGTTATTTCCAATTCTGTGATAATCTGTGGATCTACTTTTTCCTTCAAGTTTGATTATTGGTCCGGATGTTGCTCTTTTACTACAGATGAAGCCAGACATATTGAATTCAGATATGTCAATCCCAAGGATGGTGTCTGATTAGGACTGAGTATAGGACTGAGTTCAATATTGACCAATAACTGCTTCATTCCTGTCTTTTAAATGTGGCATTTTGACCCTTGGATTTAAAGTCTGGCACATTCTTGATCACTAAACCTGAGAACATCTCAGGGTGTAGGAGGGGATACCAAGAGATTAAGTTATGTCCTTCTGATGTGTGAGGTTAACAATGTGCATCATATCACACACAGATAACATTTGGGTGATGCCGTGACAGGGACTTGGTGTGTGTTTGTGGCAGGTCACCATCAGTGAAATCATAGTTTGTCATCACTGAAAAGATCCTTTCCATCCCAGAACATAATGCACCTCTCCTGGGGAAATGGCTTTGTGTTTCCATGTCTGAGACTTTTAGTCACCAGGAGAACCAAATTGGAGAGCTAAAACTCTACTGTATCTTCCTGCTAGACAAAACTAAACTAGTCACCGAATCTTACATCTGGTGTGTAGAAGTAGATACCTTTCAGAATAGAGGAACACATATTTTCAATAATTTCTTGCTGGAACTTCATTATTGAAAGTTGACTAGTCTATTTCCTAGTATCTTTACCCAGATATAAATGGGAATAATAATAGTGCCAACTTCATGGAGCTGTCCTATTAACTATAGTAGTTTACGTACATATGTGTAAAACACTCCTTACCTGCCTACTATGTTTTATCTCTGCTTGCTGGCATTATTACTTTTAATTTTATCTTTGATCACTTGATCACTTGATCACTTTAATCCCATTATTCAGCGATTTGCTCAAGCGGGCACTAGCAACATTCCCATTGGAGCCTATCACGTGCCAATGTAGCCCAATGGCATCTGGTTGATTCAGGAATATGAAGAGCCTCAAACCATTCCTTCAAGGTCTTGACAAGGAAGTCTCACCATCTTGTAGGTGGGCGGCCACGTGATCTTTTGACAGCCTGTGGGATCCAGTCGGTAACGGCTCTAGTCCAGCAGTCGTCTCCAAATCGCATTACATGTCCAGCCCATCTGAATTTCGATGCCTTGGCAAACGGACAGCATCCCTGATTCTGGAATAGCGACAGAGGTCAGAACTCCGGATTCCTTCTCTCACTTGAGTGAGGTGTGATATTCCAAACATAGCTCTTTCAATTCCTCTCTGGGAGACCCGAATAGCATTCTCATCCTGCTTTCATAGTGCCCAGGTCTCTGAGGCATATGTCAATGCAGGGAGAACGGTGGAGTCAAAGAGATGTGCCCGGAGCCGGAGGTTCTTTGTCCTTTTAGCTATTTCTCCGATGCCTTTGAAGGCATTCCATGCTGCTCTCTTCCTCCTGCGCAGCTCAGGTTTTATGTCGTTCAACATGTTGACTTCTCGACCTAGGTATATATAACTGCTGCATTCAGAGATGTCCGTTCCATTGAGAGTGAATGGGGCCTCTGGAACGAGTTCATTTTTCATAAACATAGTTTTATTTAGATTCAGCTGTAGACCTATCTTTCCACATTCTCAGTTGAAGTCAGCCAGCATTTGTGCCACTTGGCTAATGTTTGGTGTATTTAGAAAGATGTTACCAGCGAAGCGAGGTCGTATAGTTGCCAACCATCTATCTTCACTCCCATTCCTTCCCATTCTAATTGTCGCATGATGTTCTCGAGGGTGGCGCTGAAGAGTTTTGGTGAAATGGTATCACCCTGTTTAACCCCTCTTTTGACATCAATGATCACTTCCTTATAGAATGGTGAGATCCTGGTGGTGAATCCGTAATACAGCTCACAAAGGATCTTGATGTATTGGGTTTGAACACCCTGTTTGGCTAGGGCTTCGATGACTGCTTCAGTCTCCACAGAATCAAAAGCTTTCTTGAAATCAATGAACGTGAGACAGAGCAGCATCTTGTACCGCAATGAGCTTGGTTCCCGTGTGGACATAGTCGATTGTGCTGAATCCTTTCCAGAAGCCAGCTTGCTCGCATGGTTGTCCTTCATCTAGTCTTATGCCAATCCTGTTCAGGATGACTCATGTAAACAGCTTATAGATGATGGACAACAGGCAGATGGGGGAGATAGTTGCCGATGTCGTGAATGTCTCCCTTCTTGAACAGTATAATGGTACTGATGGTTTTCCATTGGGAGGGTACCTTGCATTTGGACAGGTAGCGTGTGAAGAGTCGAGCTAATGTATTGATGAGTACCGAGGGCAGATTCTTCAGGTGTTCAGGTCTGACTTTGTCTGGGCCTGGTGCTGTTCCCTTCTTTACCGACGAGATGGCATGTTGGATTTCAGAAGGGAGAACATTTGGAATGACATATCCATCCTGTGGAATTGGTATGTGGGCAGGTGGATGTGGCTATCAAAGAGATCTGAGTAGAAGTCATGGATAATCTTCTCCATTGCCTTTCTGGAAGATGTTATAGATCCATCAGAGCATCAGAGGGCATCGATCCATCTTTAAATATTAAAATAATAACCAGAATTTGCCTCATTTGCCTCAAGAGATCCAGTTGAGGATTTACGCATCATGATAAGCTAAATCTTTCATCATATTATTTTATATTTAAAATAGAAAAACATGTATAATCATTATTTTTGTTGCTACGATAAAATAATAGTTATTCCTACCATTATACATGGATAAACTGACAAAATACTTAAGGCAAGATCTGTCTTTTTCTTGTCAGTTTTTCTCTGATCTCAGTGAGGTGCTCCCCCATGGTGTTAAGGGAACTAAAAATGAGTGTATCTGAGTATTATCAAGCACAAACAAAGGAGAGCACAGAATATCCTTAGTATTGGAAATTATCACCAGAATAGTTAGTCTTATACTTGTGGGCAAATTTTTTTTTAAAAAAGAGTCATTGAAATGAGAATGTCTGCCATCATTTCAGTGGCAATGCACAGTATCATTCTTGGAGTATTCAATTAATATTTAAAATCTCTTTTTATGAAAACTTTCATGAGAGTGAACTTGCTACTTATTTCTCCAATTTCTACATCACATTTAGAGTGTGTTTGAGTGAGGACTCAAGTCCTTTGTAGCTCTTGAATTCTCTGAATTCTAGAAGAACAGAGTTGGGGAGCATTAAAACCCTCCAGTATTTGGCTGAGTTGAATTTTTATTCTAATCACTGTATCACTGTCTTCCCGTTCATCATCAATTTGCTCGAGCGGCCCCAGTAACATCTCCATATGTCCTGTCTCATGCTACTAGAGCCCAAAGGCATCTGCTTGCTCCAGGAACATAAAGAGCCTCAATCCATTCTGGAATGAGGTCTATAATTGTTACTGGTATTTGGCATATCAAATACAACATGGATAGCTTGCCAGGCTCTGCCGTGCAGGTAGCATACTCTTGTAGTCATCTCTAAGTCCAGCATTTATTGATGAACTGCGTGGCTGCTTGTGGCAGCGCAAGCCAGACTCTGATAGGCTGGTCTGCTTGGTGGACATTATTTATTCTAATAATGTATCTAAATACTTAGCATGATTGGTGTAATTCAAAGGAAGTTGTGTGTATTTATTTGCAGAGATATTATAACAGACAAAAGATACAGCTATATTTTCTTCTTCATACCAGGAGCCTAATAACCTAATACCCGTGGGCTCAGAGACCATGTCATGTGGAAGGTTGAGTCTCGTCTCTGGACATATGCACTAGTATGTTGACTCCAGACTGTGGCCCCCAAAAAGGAAATCTGTTTTTATGGTTTTGTTTGTGGTAGCGGGATCAAACTCAAGGTCTTACATATGCAAGTATATATGTTCTACTGATGAGCTATCTGCCCGGTACATAGATGATTTTATTTGGTTCATAAATAGGTTTGTATTTTCCTAAATGGATAAAAAATATCAACCAGTAGACACTTACTCCCACTGGGGTGAATCATTTATGTTCAATTATTATGAATTCATTTGACTTCAAGTAGAATATTGAAAACTAGAGCCATCTTTAGTGACAAGTTTCACTATCAACAGTAACATAAATTTAATTTCCAGGAATAGCTTGCCCTGGATGATAATAGATTGTTGCAGGAACTTACAAAAAATTTAATTTCAGCTCTCATGTCCACAGACCTAAGCAGATGGTAATAATAAAGAATGAGGGAGTTATTGCAGAATGTAAAAGTCCCTCTCAGGTGTGGAGCAGCACTCCCGGCAGTCTCACGACCCATGATCCCATCCAGAAACATAAGAGAAAGCAAGTCTTGACTTCTCGTCACAAAGAAAACTCATAAATCTTTCCTTCTTTCCACAAGTTGGCATCTACATGAGATGATAGACATCAGCTGAACTTATTTTGGTAATCATTTCACAATATATATCAATCAAACTATCACTCTGTACATCAAATTTACATAACATATGACAATTATTTCTCAATAAAGTTGGAAAAAATAAATTTTAAAATAACTTAAGACAAAAAGAAACAAACAAATTAAAATATAAAGGAAAGGACTGGAAAGACAGTACAGGGGTTAAAACACTGGCCTTGCATATGGCTGACCATGGTTTGAAATCTGGCACCACAGTTGTCTCCCCAAACATTGCCAAGAATGATCCCTGGGCACAGAACCAAGAATAAGCCCTGAGTGCTACTGCATGGGTAACCATCCCCTCTTCTAAAGAGTAAAAATAAATTAAAACAAAAAATCACCCCCTATTTATAAATTACTTGCTATAAAGTTTGTGTGCATTTTAACCCTGGTCCACATGAATATAAAGTAAATATGAACAAATAAATTTATCTCAAAAACTATGTTAAAGCAGCACTTACAGCTATTATAGCAATTCTCCTCTCTGTTGTTCTCATTCAAGTCGCTTTGATAAAGGAAATTAGATAGGTATATTGTTTCCATTCCTCTATATTAAAATCAACTAGCATATAGTATAGAAGATTATCAAGCAAATGATGTAAAACATTTATTTTTAAGTTTAGTTCTATTAAAATAAACTCTGTTTTAGGTAGCACTTAAAAGTTTGAGGTCATAAGAAAACAATTCCACAATAATCTTGATGTGATTGTGGTGATATTTGTAAAGTAGGGAAATGGAGGGAAAGATCTTATATAAGATCTTAGAAGACTCAATATATTTTGAAGCCAGCTTCTTCATATGTCTTTCCTGAAGAGGGGAAAAATGTCTGCAGTATGTTGCAAGATAGTAAGAGATTGAGCAGTAAAGAGTAAAAATTAAGGGGCCAGAGTGATAGTACAGTGGGCACCAATCTAGTTCAATCCGGGCATCCTATATGGTCCCCCGAGCACCACCAGGAGTAATTGCTCAGTGCGGAGCCAGAAGTAACTCCTGAGTATTGCAGGGTATGACCCAAAAGAAAGGGAAAAAAAGAATAAAAATTAAAAAAAAAACTTGATCCCTAAAATATGCCACAAAAGAAACCCAACTGCAAACATTTTCATGTTTTTTCCTAGGATAGTAAGGTTGCACAGTGAAATGTAAAGACAAAAAACAAGTCCAGGAGAGAAAATGGATATTCATAATTCCTTGTTGAAATTAAACTTTAAGATGAACTAAAATAATTTGTTCTGTACAGATACCATTTATTCAGAAGGACATATAAGCATTCTTGATGACTATATGCATCATTTAGACGATTTCAGCTTTGTTTATGACTGTCCATTTCATAAAAGTAAAAAAAAAATAATTAGATGCAAATACATTCTTCGGGTTCCCTCCAGTGATTGGTCATGAATGAGTGAGATTTGTGGAAGTGAAAGTTTTCCAGGGGCAACACTCCAGCTCCTAAGGTCCAAGAGAAGAAATCACTTGGGGGGTCCTTCTTGTTCTTGTCATTTTACATTTCCAGGGTCAATGAGATGGTGAATAAAACTAATAAAGAGACAAAAAGAAGGGTAAGGACAAAGAGAAGGAAAAATGGATATAGGGGCGGAGCCAGAGTGCAGCGCGGAGGGCATTTGCCTTGCACGTAGCCGACCTGGGTTTGATCCTCACATTCCATACGGTCCCCTGCACACCGCCAGGAGTAATTGCTGAGCGTGGAGCCAGGAGTAACCCCTGAGCATCGCTAGGTGTGACCCAAAAATAAAAAAAAGAAAGGAAAAGAAAAACAGAGACAGCTGTCCTGTCTGTTTCAACCCCCTCCTAAACAAAAATAATTGGGGAAGGTATGGTAAAATGACAGGAAAGACTCCAGTACACTCACAAAATAAATAAATAAATAAACAAATAATAAATGTAGAATTAAAAAAAACCTAAACAAACTCTGTACTTTGCAGAAGACACCCATGAGCCCCAGTAAGCCGAATCAACAGATAATTAGACACGATTTCAAGACTTAATGGATGAGAATTGTATCCTCCGTAATTAGGTCACCGAAGAGAAAAATGGGTTCTGCTCCTGTTCACTGTAACACTAACCTTTGGCTCCCCCTCCCAGATCCCAGAAGGCAACAGAATGATTCAACCTTCCTAAAAGTTCACCTCCAGTAATCCATTATATCTTAACTTACACATTAAGATTTTAAAGCCTCCATCTGGTGGACATAACTTGACCCTTTTGATTTATAGGCAACCTGTTTTCACAGGTAAGCACATTTCCTTTTCTTCCACCACCTGGCTGAGCTGGAGCGGCTGACGCCAGTCTGTTCTCCAGTGAACTGGGACTGGATTGCCAACAGGCCCTGAAGAGGGAGGAATTCAGGGTGATTTAAGGTCCAGGAAATGAAAGCCGAAGTTACTCTTAGAAGCCAGGGGCTCAAGAAATGATGCCTTATTCCTAATCACTTGGGAGATCTAAAACAATCGATGGCTCTGCTTTGGGGAATTCATTCTCGTGGCATGGGTGGGTAGAATTAGAGGTGATCAGGGCTGGTAAGTGAGGACTTGCAGAAATTTCCACTACACCCAGAGGAAGCTAGCGGATATCCCTGACAATGATGCTCAAAGAGTGACCTGCCAATCTTTTACATCAGTCTCACCTGGGACTTGGACAGAGCAAAGCATCTCGGGTCCACTGCCACTTGGAAAGCAATTTTGTGTATATGTACACATTTTTTCCTTTCTCGTTTGATCAAAACATACCAATCATAAAGGCACGTAAGGGGAATCAGAAAACATATTCAGGAAATGGGTATTTCTTGGGCCTCATTTGTCTGTACAATTTGAATCTAAATGCCAGGCCAGATAATTTTGTTGAATAGGTGGAAAGTGACAACATCAAACTTTACTCTGTGTTCCAGGAACTCTGAGATAATTAAATGATCTCTCCTTGGCTTTCTTGAAACTCCAAATTGTGTTCCTCCCTTAATGAGTTCCCAGAAAGGCACAGCTGCTAAGGACATTGGCAAGGTCCCACCTCCTCCTTCTCTCGGTGACTTAGACAAGATTCTGGATCATCCATCTCCAGGCCTCCCTTATGATTCCAGGATGAAGCCTGGCCCACTCGCCGCTTACAAAGCCACAGCAGCCTTCTCCAGCTCTGCTGTTTGAGACTGGTCTGACAAATGCATATTTTTTCCTACTTAAGTAGCTTAAATAAAATCATACCCTGGGCATTTCCTAGTTCACAGCTGCAGACGTGTCATTGTTTTTAGAAACACTCCTTTGTAAGAGAATATACGAATGAAAATTTTTACTGGAGTTGCCTAATCCAAAAAACAAAGGGGCGGTGGGGGGAGGCCAACCTCTCCTTTTGGGAGAGCATCTAGACCAGAATACTTTGTACCTCTGAAATAGCATCAGAGTTTCATTTCTAAAAGGCTATTTTGGCAATATTTTCGCTCGTCACTGACCCACCCTGCAGCAGACTTTTTCAAGTCCGGCCCAGGTAAGCTGATCCAGAGACTCACAGACATGGGGCAGAGCTGCTACCAGCTCTCCCTGTGCCCAGCCGCTCACGAGGTGCCCCGGAGGGATGACAAGTTCTAGCCCTGGCCCGCCACCCCAGCAGAGCCTCGCAAGAAGCCAGATGATCCCCCTACTTCATGAGGACCGTCGTTTCCCACATCTGGACTTCCCTCTCATCAGAACTCTACCCAGCAGAAGAGCTGATCACAGTCCGGCTTGCGTGGCTGCTTGCAGCAGTGCAGTTCATCAATAAATGCTGGAGATCAGTGGTGACTACAATAGTATGCCACCACACAGCAGAGCCTGGCAAGCTGCCCGTGTCATATTTGATATGCCAAATACCAGTAACTATTATAATCCTCATTTTTCATGACCTGATCGAATGATTTGAGGCTCTTTATATGCCTGAAGCAAGCAGATGCCCTTGGGCTCTACTAGCATGAGACAGGACATATGGAGATGTTACTGGTGCCCACTCGAGCAAACCAATGATCAACAGGAAGACAGTGATACAGTGATACAGTGATTTTGGCAATTACCTAAAAGATAGTTTGAAGCCATAGAGATTCTGTCTGAGTAGGAACTCTTTGAAGTGCTACTAGAGAGAAGGAGAGAGGCTTTAGAGAGACAGAGGGGTTTGAAACTCTAGGAATGTATGGGACAAGAATGGGAGGGACGAAGGCCAGGAGACTTAGGACGGCATCTCTCAGAATGGGAGGGTGAGCTAGAGTGTAGAATATCCAGTTCTGTGGGGCTTAGTTGTTTTGAAATTAATCCACACCCAAATATTTAAAAATAGATTTAATGTTATAGATAGTTTATACTAAAATGCAATTTACTAAGTATACTGAGTCAGTGATGTAGCTTCATGAGAACGTAAGGACAGGAAAACTAGGCAGCCTGGAGTGAAATTGATAAACCAAATGTCACGTGGAGTTGTACGGTTCGTCCACACAGATGAGGTTTCTAGCAGCCAAGGCAAAGAGGGAACAAAGTCAGCTTGTGAGACCAATTTGTCTTCCCAAGAGAAGGAAAATTACTGGGGAAACGAAGTATTGAATGACGGAGAGGTTTCTTTCAAACATGTTGAGTTTGAAGCTCTGAAGTAATTTAGACAGAATATTAGTTTAAAAAAACAGAATTTTGGTTTCAATTTAATAGTTTAACAAGCTGACAACTTATAATTGCCATGAAGATTGGATAAATGGAAGCCAGAATTCCTGTGTTATGACAGAGAGAAAGACTGGAAAAGGCATATTTTTGAGTGCTATACTTATTTTTAAATTTGGCTTTACCAATTTATAGTTGAAGCAGATGATTTTTGACACTTAAAAAAATCTAAGTTTCTATCTGATGATGTTTATTAACTCCAAGATATTGCCTAATAAAGTCTCTAGAATCAAACTCTGGTCAAACACAAATGAAAGAATCGGAGGATTTATTTTCATTTTAGACTTTATGATTCCCATTGCATCCAAGGGCTAGAAAAAATGTAAAATGTGGATCTAATCAATTTTTTGGCAAGGAACATGTGCAGAAGGTCATTTTAGTAGGTGCATTAATCATTTTAAAGTTTGAGGTTTTTATGAACCTCAATGTAGCATATTATACTAAAAGGATTAAAAATGCCATGATGAGGAAGAAGGAAACTTTGCCTTATTGACAAATTGTGCCCTAATGGAGGAATTGACAGGGAAAGTATATTATTTTAAATTTTTCTGATAAGCGTTTATGTAGCTCATAATCTAGGAATGTCAGACATCTTTAAAAATAGGCTTTTCTCTTAATTACTTAGAAATTATTTGAGAGTAGGTGAACTTGATCATGATATAGTATTTCTGTGGTTTGGGCAATACTTGGAGACAAGCTGAGAATCAGGGCTAAGGCATAGGGCCCCACGTCATACTGCACTTGACAGAGATAAAGGACCCCTTCCCCACAGTTCAAGCTTCACTGCTCTGATTTAGGTTCAATTTTCTTCAGTCATAGGAATGAGAATTTTGTGTGAGGGATACCAGTTAAGGTGCTTGCTTGGCACAGAGCCAACTCCTGTTTGATACCTGGCACCACCAGGAAAGAGCCCTGAGCACAGAGCCAGAAGGATGCCCTGAGCATTGTCAAGTGTGAACCACCTGCACAAAACAAAACAAAAAAGAAAAGGATTGCCATTCAAGTGCCCTAAGCCCAAAGTAGTATTCTTGACTATAGTCTGTTGGCAACTCAATTGAATCTTTGTTTGTGTTGATGTTCTTAATTTTCATCCCCAAATGACAAGAACGAGGTTTGCTTAGCAAATCAAATGACTAAATGTTGAAAATGTTATAATCTCATATAAACTTAGATATATAAAAATTGAAATAGGACAAGGTGAAAATAAAAGCAATAGAAGATGAGAACTATTTGATCGGCCATAAGTTTCCCTAGTGCACGCCATCTTTTTCAGGTCCAAAAAGGGTATGGGGGCAGTCTGGACTCAATCTTGTGTTTACAGTTGGAGTTGTCCTTCATTATAAAAACATCAAGGCAGTTTGATGTTTTTCCACCATGATGATCCAAGCCTTGCTTTTGCTTGTTAAACAGAGATAGAATCTCTTGCAAACATATTTTCACATTTTTACAAATTGCTTTTAGCCTGAGAGGTGATAGTTATTCAGAGGTCAAGAGTGTGAATTTCTGAATCAGTCAGGTTGGAATTGATATCTCTACATTGATCTCTCCTGGCTGCGCTACTCCAACTTTAAATAGCTCATCTGTAACAGGGAGGCAAGACCCTCAAAACTGTACAAGTCTGGATTGATCCGATATCGGTGGAAAATTAGCATATTTCCAACACTGAGTCAGCATTTTATTTTAACCTATATGTGAATCTCTGCTCTATGATCAGCATTTTTTTTGAAACTGCCACGGCAAGTGTGCCTGTCCTCATCCTCTATGTCTTACTAATTTTTTTCTAATTCTTTTACATGCTCATTAAAAATCAGGGGTGAAAATCACCCTATTAGGAAGGCAAAATATTATAGTTCTACTTGGAACCTCATATCCTGAGCAGATTATATGACTGTGGATGGATCAACTTGCATGCATGGTGTTTGTTTGCTTGCTTGCTTGTTTTGAAGATTAGAGCATGGGCCTTAAGAGCAGATCAAGGAAACACTGAAATAGCGGAATCCTCCAACCAAAGAAAAAGTGTCCTATAATGTTCGAGAGCATCACTTTCTCCATATTCTCTCTTCCCCCTTGTTCTTTCCTGCTCTCCAGGACCAATGCACCCCCTCCCCAGACTCTGGCTTATGTGTGTGAACTCTGTAACTTTTGAGAAAATGTTGCCTTCTTGTGAGCATAAAGTGGAGGACATAAAACAAAGTAAGGATCATCGATGGCTCCATCAGTTATCCAGTTCTCAAAAAGTGGGAGAGCAATCAAATACTCTAATCACACAATTTCATTCTGTGTGTGATTTTCTGTTAACACCAATGATTCAACAATGGGTCTCTCTGTATTTTGAAAACAACTTGAGCCTTCAATTGATGGCATGATCTATCTTGTCTTCTCCTTCTCTCAGGAAAAGGGCGGGCCATGTACAAGTCTAGATATCCTACACACAGCTCATCCCCTTTCAGAGAGGGAGGTGTTCAAAGGCCAGGGGTTAACAAGTGACATTTCAATCAAATTCACAGAGAACAATGGCAGCCCTTGTAATGAATGAGGTTGGAATTGTAGCTTTAACTTCTTACAACTCCATTTTTTCATATATCTCAGATGTCTTAGAACCGTATGAATGTGATTTGTAGTCCAAGATCAAGATAGTGGAAAGTAAAATGGAACAAAGTAAAAATGCACGAGACAAAAATGAAAGCAGAAGAAGGAAGTCATGTTTTCATAGCTTCCTCTTTAGGCTTCTAGAACACATTAAATTTGGGAATGACTTGCTTCTGCCATATTGAATATCAGGGAATGCTTCTGAAACCCAAGGAGAATAAATGGCACTTAGAAGTAGATGAGTCTTGTTGCAGTTTACGCAGACACAGATTACCTAGGAAACTTCCTAGTTTAAGATCCCTTCCCGATTTCTCAAAATGGGGAAAAACAATCAGATTAACTGGACTTAAATGACTAAAATATACAGTAATTAAATAGACTAATAATAAGTCTAAATGATTATATTTTCTGAGTGTTAATTTACAAATTTTTGGTGTTTTGGCTTAGGGGTTCATAGCCAGTAGTACTCTGGACTTATTCCTCTCTGTGTGCTCAGAAATCACACCTAGGCATGCTCAGGGAACATATGTGGTGTCAGGGATCCAAAAACAGTTGGCTGTGTGCAAGGCATACACCCTACGCATGCTCTATCTCTTTGGTCTCTTAAAAAAATCTTTTTAACTTCCAAAAACACTGTCAAAATTGTGTTCGCAATTAGAAAAATAAAAGAAAAGAAAAATACTCATAAACACCCTCTCCCTATTCTGACAGTTATTAATGGGTCTGGATATCACAGTTTTCTATTATCTGATAGCTGAAATCATAAATGCTTTCACACTCTTGACAGTTTCCATAAAAGTACCTGTTTAGTGTGAATTTCTTTTCCTCCCTTTTTTAGGAGAATGCATTTCTTTATAGATTATCTGTATTATTATCAAGGATTATTAACCTAGAACATTCAATAAATGCCAAAGTTCCTAGAGAATTCTCCTGAAAATGGGCACGCTTCACAGTCATGGGAGCAGGTAAAAATGCTTTCTCTCCAATGTGGTTAAGAAATCATTGCCATTATTGGCAGATTAAAACTCACCACTGAATATACACAAAGAGACTTAAGTGATAAACTCTAAATATCTGTAGGGCTATCCACAATGTGTAAAATAAGAGGGAGAGAGATGCAGAGACAGAGAGAGAGAGAGAGAGAGAAAGAGGGGAAACTGGGGTACCTGCTATTAAGGCGGTTGGGGGATGGGAGGGGGAGGGGTATATTGGTGGTGGAAATGGGGCACTGGTGGAGGGATGGGTGCTGGAATACTGTATTATCAAGAACCAATTATGAACACCTTTGTAATTGTATGTTTCACGGTGTTATAATAAAAAAAATTAAAAAAAAGAAACTTAACAATAAAAAAAAAAAGAAATCATTGCCATTATGGAAAAATCACTAGAAACCAGTAGAGTTCCATTTCTCTTAGAGGGGACCCTCTTTTCTTCCAAACTCCTCTAATCTCTAAATTGAAAGAACTGAACATCACACTTCCTTAATTTTGCCTGTCTGTTTTCCGGACTGGGTCTGAGGGTTACAAAGATAGGACAGGGACAGATGAGATACATACCCATGTATACTTTCCAGGCAGAGTCTGGCCACTAAATATCATTGCTGGAGTGCACTAATGGAAGAAGACAGATGACCACACACAGCCAGCTAACCTCAGCACCCCTTTATCTCTCCTCTCAGAAATGCCCCCAAACTGTCCGTGGATGATTTGTAAATAGCTCCCACAGCAGATCATGCCTCAACCTGATCAGCTTCCCACAGCTCTCTCGAGGCAGAAAAGCCTCGCACTCCTAGAGTGACCACTGTCCAAATGTCTAGGGCTTCCTCCTTTGTGACCGGAAAGGAGGTTCCTTCTGCGAGTGGCTAAAGGGGAGAGTAACAGTGACCCACTGACCCCCCAACAATTAGTGGCACAGTGAATTTCTCAGAGCGAGGCAGTTGGGGAAGTTTTCCCCCTCTGAAAGACTACTCCTAATAACAACAATTATCATTATTTTATATCTAAATACCTTAGAACTGTTTCCTTGGATAGACTGACACATAAGAGAAGGATTTGCATATATGTAGAATGAATAAATGGAATAAAGTGCACCCAGACTTTATGAGGCTTCTGTGTGTGTGTGGGGGGTGGGGGTAAAGGTGTAAATTCATGAATCTGGGACAAGAAGCTCACGTTTAATCGAAATTCTCTTACATATCCCATTTTGTAGAATGCTGAGCATGAAGCGAGCTCTAGGCGAAGGAGCAGCTCTATTCTGGGAAATTCCTCTTCCAGTCAGGATCCAAAGCTCTCCTATCCTCAGTTGTATTCTCCAGGTCAAAATGAAAACCGTGAAGGGCTGATGACAGTCTAAAGTGTTATGCCTCCTGGGGGTCAGGGAGGGAATTTGAAGAGGTAGCAAATCTTTAAGTGAGTGGCTGAAGCCTAGGATAGGGAGACGCTCTTTTTTCTACAAAAGCATGTAAGGGACAAAAGAGGGTGACAAGAACCTTCTTGGCCTCGCGGCCCGCCCTGATCCGCCCACTTCCACTGTGTGTAAAGGTGCGGCCAGAACGTTGTGAGTCAATACTGTTTGGCCACCATATTTGTTTTGGGGGAGAAGACTGCCTTAAAGAGGGGGCAGAGGAGAGCCATCAAATGAATTCAAATTCCATAGGTTTGAGGCAGAACCAGTTTCTCTCTTTTTTTATTTAATAGACTCTGATTCTTGAATTCAGACTTTGAATCACCCTTCTTCTTGAATAACCCTGCAGCAGTTTTTTTTTTTCAATCAGGCCCAGGTATGCTGAACCAGAGACTCTCAGACATGGGGCAGAGCTGCTACTTGCTCTCCTTGTGCCCAGCTGCTCATGAGGTGCCTGGGAGGCATGGCGGGTTCTAGCCCTGGCCTGCCACCCCAGCAGAGCCTAACAACAAGCCAGACCACCCTCCCCTACTCCATGGGGCCCACCATTTTCCACATCTGGACTTCCCTCTCGTCACAACTCCACCCAGCAGACCAGACTATCACAGCCCGGCTCTCGCGGCTGCTGGTCGCATGGTTCATCAATAAATGCTTTATTTAGAGGTGACTACAACAGCATGCCACCCGCACAGCAAGCCTGGCTAGCTGCTCGTGTAGTATTTGATATGCCAAATACCAGTAACATTTAAATGGGTCATTCCCATGACCTAATATATTGATTTGAGGCTCTTTATGTTCCTGGAGCAAGCAGATGCCTTTGGGTTCTACTAGCATGAGACAGGACATATGGAGATATTACTGGTGCCCGCTCTAGCAAATAGATGATTAACGGGAAGATAGTGATAGATAGTGATAGTGATTCTTGAATGGATTAAACAGGTCTTAGTAAATGGCACCTTTTCTTTTGTCCCTTCGTTTATCTGGTTCTAAGGTTTGTTTGTTTTTGCTTTACAAAGCAATTTCTATGGGGTCAGAAGATCATACTATGGATAAGGTTTGCATGTGGCCAACCCAAGTTCGATCTAGGCACCACAGAGAACTGTGGTCAGATTTGATCACTGAGTACAGAGCCAGGAGAAAGCACTGAGCACCTCCGGGTTTGACTCTCCAAACAAATCAAAACAAAACAAAAACCAAACACACAAACTAGGATAGAGATATAATATAAGGGCTATGGTATTTGCTTTGCATGTGGCCCAACCCTCATTCAAAACCCAGGCTCCACACAAGGTCCCCAAGAACTGCCAGGTGTGATCCCTGAGCAAAACCCAGGAGTAAATCCTGAGCATTGCTTGTGATGGCTACTGACTCCCCTCAAAAACGCAATGATCATTCATGTCTTTAGCTGCTGAGTCTGTGTGTATTTTAACATCAAGAAGCACTTAATGATGATATTCTTAGAAATCAAACACCAAAACTACTCTAAATAATTATTGCTCCTTTTTCTTTGTTAACCCTCAGCCCTGTGTCCGTTTGAATAATCCAGTTGTCCGCATCCACATTAATGATTATAATACTGCCACGGTGTTTAGAAGAGATAATAGTCTTTAGTGACTAGGATTTATATGAAGGATAGGATCAGGATTTGTCTGAGCAGATTTTATCTTAAATATTTAAAGACTAAGCAGTAACCATTAATTTTAGTGTGAATCAAGAGACAGCATTTGAGCATACAACTTCAAAAAATGATCACTAAATACCATATGACCCTAAAGGGAAAATAAGACACTAAAAATCTTGATTTCTCCAAGTATAACAAAGTCATCCAAGAAACTGTTTCAGAGAGGAAACTTTTCAATGGCTGTCTGTATGGTCCCTCTTTAACCCCAATTCCGTAGTTTCATTAAATATTTAGATTATAATGCATATTTGAGTAGCCTTAGCACAGTAATTCCCTCTTCCAAGGGTGTACCCAGTATATATCCTTATTAAAATATAACACAACGGGTTGCAGAGTCCCATGGAGATAAAACAGTGGGTAGGGCACTTGCCACACACATGGCTGTCCCTATTCCTTTCCTGGAACCACGTATCATCCTCTGAGCACCACCAGGAGTGAGCACATAGCCAGGAAGTCCCTGAGCACCATCCAGTGGGTCCCCAAAGCAAAAACAGAAACCAAAGCTTTATCAGTGGACAGATCTGCAGGCATCATACTTAGACATGTGACCACAATTCAGGAGCTAAGCAACATCCTATGTGTGTGTGTGTGTGTGTGTGTGTATCAGCAGTGAAGAAAAACAGGAGAAAGGACTTGACATGGCCACAGGTATACCGTGTATTCACAAGTGATCCTAAACATTCCCCACATGTAAATTTTACTATAACTGCGAACCCTTACAACTGCACTACATTGTTTTAGAGAAACTGGTGAGTGTCCTGGGCTGTTGGATGGAGACATTCCATCAATGAGAACCTAAGAACCCATGTAGAGCTGACATACAACTAATGTGAATCTTGGGTACTAGCCTTACTAAATATCTCCAACTTCCAACTTCCCTATTTGTCCTTGTGAGAAATCTACAGCCCCAAAGAGTCTCTTTCTAACATAGAGAAACAGTCCTCCAGAAGCAGGTTTAATGAGGAAAAGTGGCAAAAGGCACAGAAAAAAGTCAGGTTTTGGGGGTGCTAGAGCCATAGCACAGTGGGGAGGGTGCTTGCCTTGCACACAGGTTTCGAATCCAGGCATCCCATATGGTTCCCCCAGCACTGCCAGGAGTAGTTCCTGAGTGCAGAGCCAGGAGTAACCCCTGAGCATCTCTGGGTGTTACCCAAAAAGAAAAAGAAAAAAGCAGTTTTCCAAAAGGCCCTGCCTTCAGGGAGCTTGCAATCTGCTTACTACTATGACAAATCTTAAAAGGAAAATACAAATAATGAAGTAGATGAAAATCACTCAAAATCTGACCAAAATGACACCTGATACACAGTACTATCTGATACACGGTGATTAGGACATTGTGGAGAGCCTGTGAAGGAAAGAAACAGCAGACACATTTGTGTTTCCATTATTACATACCTTACTGTAAATTCCTGGATGCAAGAATCTATCCCACCAGCTTCTTCCTGCTTTAAAATTCTTTTCATACTCTCCCAGGGAATTGGTTATGCTCCTGCTACCATCTACACAGCTTGGCACAAGTGAAAGAGTCTGTTGCAAAAATCCCAACAAAAGAACAACTCACTTTACCTAATTTGTAAATGATCTAATTTGTAGATAATTTGCTTTTGGAATTTCTGTGCAGTACCTGGATGTTACTTTAAGATACTTGCCTCCCTTACATCGGATGCATGACCTTTGGTTCTGTTTCTGTGCTTTTATCTCTGCAATAACTGAGTTTCAGTTGCAAAACATCCTGCATTGTCTTCAATGCATTTTAAATGGCAATTAACCTTCACAAGCTCAGTGTCAACCAGGTAGATAACTCAGAAGAAGAAATCAAAGCAGTAGCAGTTATGACCAAGCAGACACAGACCCAAGGAGAAACCACGACCTCAGCACATGGCCCAATCCATTGTGAAGTACAGCTGGAGACCCAAGACATCAGAAGGGGACCAATCAGACAACCAGAATCAATTTACAATGGTCATTAAAATCTAATAAGGACTTTAGAATGGGATGTTAAGCAACAGTTTTGAAGAGAGGTGAATCTGGAGTTCTCCTGGGATGCATTGGTTAAATGGCTGCAGAGAAGAGAGAAAATTCCAAATGAGAGCAAGAGATACAGTCGAGAAAAAAAAATCAAAGCCATTTGGCAGGCAATGTCCAAGCAGGGGAAGGAATGGCATTGTAGACATTCCTATGCACCAATATCTAGATTTCTCACTAATTTTGTCTATAACAATGTGCAATTTATTTATTTATTTATTTTGCTTCTTTTGGGTAACGCCTGGCAATGCTCAGGGGTTACTCCTGGCTCTGCACTCAGGAATTACTCCTGGTGGTGTTTGGGGAACCATGTCAGGGATTGAACCCATGTAGTTGTATGCAAGGCAAACACCCTACCTGCTGTACTATCACTCCAGCCCCCAGTGTGCAAAAATTTTACAACATAACCTACAACCAGCAAAATGGTCCTCACCTATTATTCCTCTTCTCATTCTCTCAGTCCAGGTCCTCACCCTTACCGAGCACATCCCCACCCGCCAAGAATATCTCAGATGACTCTTGGTCTGCAGACAGGTCCTCGCACTTAAGAACCCATTTGTAAGATGCACATGGCATTTCCAGACCAGCAAATCCTTCCATAAAACAATGATGTGACCATCAGCTGCTGAGGCAGGTTTTCAAGAGTGTTGAGCAGTAGCAGATGCTGTTTTGCCATTTGTGATTGCCTGACTGTTCACTCTGTAGCCCGTCTGAAGAGGAACCGCCGAGTCCCTGATGGCTTCATGTGAGGAGAGGGAGCAGAGCCATTAAAGGCGAGCAGAGTGACACAGGTGCGGAATTGCTTTTCTCAGTGTGCTAGATTCTGTGCTCTCCTACCACCCCAGCCCTGGGAATGACGAGGCGGCGGGCAGCAGTGTGTGCTGTGTGCATGTTGGTGGGGTATTACTCATGCGGTTAGACCCCATCGCAGCCAAGCCAGGCTTTGCCTCCCTTTAGTGAAGCATTTCTTTGAAAAATTTCAGGTACTGTAATTGCATTTTAAAGATACATAATAAATTGCTATTAGGCTCTAGTGAGGAGGTTTGCTGAGGTGTGAACTGACCATTTTTGTTCTCTGCTCTTTTATCCATAGTTACTTCCAACTCCACAGTCTTAAGAAGACAAAAGATACACTGGAATATCAAAGGCTGTAGGTTTATTACTATACATTATGAATAATTTAATGCAATAACAAAATAACACACTGATAAAAGCCAACGAGCAATATTCTATTCATAGCTGACTGGATAATCAAAGCCATTGTAGGTGCTTAGTCTAATACTAATTTAAAATTTGCATTATGAATTTCTGCTTTCCAGAATGATAACCTCCTATTTGATGAGGAATACTCTAAACCCTTTCGAGTCCTTCACAATTGGGTTCAAAAGTACACTTTCTCTATATGCAGCAGAGGAACATAACACAGATAAAGAGTCAGTATGTCTTAACTCTTTCACCTCTTCCACTCTTGGTCTGGAATTTGAAATTCTACTAACTATAGGTTTCCTAGAGAGCTCTACACTGACAATGCTGAACTTAGGGTGAGGAAACAAACCTTAATACCAAAAAATAGTGTCATAAAAGCATCATAATTGGGTCACTGCAAGTTAAAAATCTTAAAATATATTCCTACTGCATGAGCTGTTGGCCACATCGTATAAATTAGTAATCGTGTATCCTAGATTGCAGTATCTATTGGTATACAATAAAATTTCACAATCATTTTAGGGGAGTCACACCTGGAATGTTCAGGGGGTTACTCCTGGCTCTGCACTCAGGAATTACTCCTGGCGGTGCTTGGGGGGACTATATGGGATACTGGGGAATGTACCCAGGTCTTCTGCATGCAAGGTAAATGCCCTACCCGCCATACTGTCACTCCGGGCCCCTCATAATACAATTTTTTTTGGAGGCTTTGCCCTTCTCAGTTAAATCTATCTGGTGGAATTACATAGCTTCCTCAGTTGTTCTCTGATGTTTTATAACACTCTTTACAAACTTTGACAACAGGATGGACCCCTACTGGAAAAAACTATACCAAAGTCCTATTGTGACTCTGAATCCTGTCTGTGTTTTGGGGGCTCACTGCTTTCTATTGTGGGAAAACATAAGGTAGACATAATTCCATCATGTTAAAGATTGACATAACATCTCCTTAGGAACTCATGAAGGACTGAAGGGAAACATTTAGAAAAAAATAAACATGAGCCATATACAAGAACATGTGCTTAATTGTGATGAGACTCACTAAGCTATAATCAAGTCTCACACAAGACAAGTGTCAAAGGGTTAAGAGGTGTTTGGGAAGAGTAACCTCGGGGCATCCCTTCAAGGAGAGACTTTAAATATCCTACTGTAGGCAGAGGACTAGAGTGTAGGTACTACTTGTTTCTTCACTATTGCTGCAGCTCTTTTAGCCACACTTCTGGAATGGGAATTTCTAGTAGTGTTCAGCAGATCCAGGTCTTCGTATCTGATCTCATACAACCTCATCTGGGTATTTCAATCTGCATGCCACACAGTGACAGTTTTATAGAACAAGGCCATCTTTTAAGTAATCAAAGCAGAGACTCTGAAATCAGGTGATGAAATATACAAGTAATGAGACTTATTTCATTCTGTTTCTCTAAAAGAAGCTGAATCATAAAAGATGGCTTGAAAAGAAAATGCAATTGGCTGAATTAACTTATGTGGTGAGGTATACATTTTCATTTAAACGTAGATATTAGCTAAAAATATTGAAAGACAACTCATAGAATATAGATTTGCTTATAGAGGAAAGTGTTTGGGCCCAATTCAGTTTGCTCTCCACTGGATCAGCAACAAAGTAATTCTAGGGGCCAGAATCACAGCACAGCAGGTAGGGCATTTGCCTTGCAATTGACCAACCCCGTTCAATCCCTGGCACCCATATTGTCCCCTGAGCACAGTCAGGAGTAATTGCTGAGTGCAGAGCCAGAAGTAAACCCTGCATATGGCTGGGTGTGACCCAAAAAAGAAAAATAAAAAGTAATTCTAATTGCTCTTTTAGCTTTATCTTCTGAAGAAAAATGTCAGGATTGTTTGACTCTTAAATATAGCTTGTTCCTTCAACACCAGCCCCTCTCTGAGTGGGAGAAAGCTCTACTTCTCAACCTAAAATTTGTAAAAATAGTCAAGTATATATGATTTGTTTTTATACTGACAACTCTGAAAACCAAAAACCATTGCCTGGGCCCCATTAATACCAAGTTGCCTGGGTTCCACTAATACCAATACCATACTTGATCACTTGATCACTTGACATCCCATTATTTGTCGATCTGCTCGAGCAGGTGCCAGTAACATTTCCATTTGTCCCTATCACTTGCAAGTGTAGCCCAGTGGCATCTGCTTGCTCCAGGAATACGAAGAGCCTCAAACCGTTCATTCAAGATCTTGACAAAGATCTAACCATCTTGTAGGTGGGCATCCACATGCTCTTTTAACATCCCCTGGGATCCAGTCGGTAACAGCTCTAGTCCAGCAGTCATCTCCAAATCACATTACATGTCCAGCCCATCTGATTTTTGATGCCTTGGCAAATGAGACAGTGTCACTGACTCTTGATCGTCAATGGAGATTGGAACTCTGGATTCCTTCTCTCACTTGAGTGAGGCATGATATTCCAAGCATAGCTCTTTTGATTCCTCTTTGGGAGACCCAAATAGTGTTCTAACCCTGCTTTTGTAGGGCCCAGATCTCAGAGGTGTATGTCAACTAGTTCCAGATGCTCCATTCACTCTCAACAGAACAAACATCTCTGAATGCAGCAGTTATGTGTACCTAGGTCAAGAACTCGACATGATGAATGACCTAAAACCTGAGCTGCACAGGAGGAAGAGAGCGGCATGGAATGCCTTCAAGAGCATCAAAGAAATAGGTAATAGGACAAAGAACCTCCCACTCTGGGCACATCTCTTCGACTCCACCATTCTCTCTGCATTAACCAATACCATCACTTGATCACTTGACATCCCTTTATTCGTCTATTTGCTCGAGCAGGCGCCAATAATGTTTCCTCTCAGAGAGCCCAGCAAGCTTCTGAGAGTATACTGTCCACATGGCAGAGCCGGGCAAGCTGTCTGATGCGTATTTGATATGCCCAAACCAGTAATAATCAATACCATAATTTAAAAAAATAGGAGAAAATCTACAGAATAATCTAAAGGTCATCAGAGAGGATGAAAAGACCATCTACATGGGAGGCATCACCTTTCCCAACTTCAAACTGTACTACAAGGCAGTAGTAATTAAAACAGCATAGTATTGGAATAAAAACAGACCTGTGGACCTATGGAATAGAATTGAGTATCCTGACACCCAACCTCAAACACACGATCATTTAATCTTTGATAAAGGTGCAACGAGTCTAAAATGGAGTAAGGAAAGCCTCTTCAACAAGTGGTGTTGGGAAAACTGGGCAGCGACTTGTAAAAAAATGAATTTGGACCTGTGTCTAACACCATGCACAAAAATCAGATCAAAATGGATTAAAGATCTCAATATCAGACTTGAATCCATAAAGTACATTGAAGAAAATATAGGAAAAACCCTCCACGACATTGAAGCTAAAGGCATCTTCAAAGGTGAAACATCACTAACAAAGCAACTAGAAGAAAAGATAAACATATGGGACTACATGAAACTAAAAGCTTCTGCACCTCAAAAGAAACAGTGACTAAGATACAAAAGCAGTCCACAGAATGGGAAAGAATATTCACCCAATACCCATCTGATAAGGGGTTAATATCCAGGATATATCAGGCACTGGTAGAACTTTACAAGAAGAAAACAAACAACCCCATCAAAAATGGGGAGAAGAAATGAACAGAAACTTCAGCAAGGAAGAAATTCAAATGGCCAAAAAACATATGAAAAAAATGCTCATCATCACTAATCATTAGAGAGATGCAAATCAAAACAACAATGAGATACCACTTTACACCACAGAGACTGGCACATATTCAAAAAAGCAAGAACAAGTGCTGGCATGGATGTGGGGAAAAGGGGACACTCATCCATTGTTGGTGGGAATGCCGGCTGGTACAGCCTTTCTGGAAAACAATATGGGCATTCCTCCAAAGACTAGAAATTGAACTCCCATTTGACCCAGCCATACCACTCCTAGGAATCTACTCTGGGAAACCAAAAATACACAGCGGAAGCACAATCCCTACTTTTATGTTCATAGCAGCATTATTCACAATAGCCAGAATCTGGAAGCAACCAGAGTGCCCGAAAATCGATGACTGGATAAAGAAACTTTGGTACATCTACACAATGGAATACTATGCAGCTATTAGGAAAAATGAAGTTATAAAATTTGCCTATAAATGGATGGACATGGAGAAGAAATTGTTGAGCGAAATTAGCCAGAAGGAGAGAGACAGATACAGAATGACTGCATTTATCTGCATAACATAAATATATATGTACATATTATGATACAAATATCCAAGGTCAAGTGAAACATATATCAGGAGGTCTTGTCAAAGATGGAAATTATCACAAACGTGTGGGAGTCAGAGGCTAGCTAAGACAGAAAATGGAACAATGTGCTAACAATTGTCGAGGGTACTAATGACAACCTAGAACTGAGCATTAAATAGAGGCAAAAAGATACACATGACAACCCTTTAATGTATGTTCTGTAATCCATAGTCTGGAGGGAAAGGAAAAGAGAAAGAGAGAGAAATGGAAAGAAATAAAGAACCTGCCATGGAGGAGGGCTGGGGGAGGGGGAGGGAACCGGGGACGTTGGTGGTGGGACATGGGCACTGGTGGTGGGATGGGTGCTGGAACACTGTATGACCAAAACCCAAATATGAACTTTTTAATTGTATATCTTTGTAATTGTAAAAATTAAAAAAAAAATAAAAAAAAAAAAAAGACCATCTACAGCTTTCCTAAGAGAGTGCCTCCAGCTACAGCCATTTATTTTAATTTTCTCTTTGCTTTTCGGGTCACACTCCTTTGGCTCGGGGTTACTTACTCTTTCCTCTGCCCTCAGTGTTCAGGGAACCATATGTGCTGCCGGGATCAAACCCAGGTTTGTGGTATGCAAGGCAAATGCCTTACCTACTGTGCTATCATCCTGGCCTTGCAAAAAATAATTTTTCCACCCCTTTTAGACTTATTTTTTCCTAGCCTTTGCTCTCCCTTGAACATGGGTCTTTAGTCTCATTGTTTGCTTATTTGCTCTTTCAAAACCTGGTTCTCTCAAGCATTCATCTTTGGTAGTTTGAATATTTCAGCCAGGTTCTCTCTTGACCAGTTATCTCACTGCTTGTTCTATTCTTGGGATGCCCAAGTTATCTTGAACAGGTTCTCTCCTCTTTACCTCCTCTCTGCTTTCTCTAGCTCTCTGGGGCTGTAGAACAGGACTTCTGGCTGGGTCCCTGCCTTGCACGCATGTTCCTCTGTAGTCCAAAAAAGCCAATCCAAAGCACAACAAAACTCTTTTGCTTCACAAAAACAGAAAGAAAAGCTTTAGTTGAAATTTTACTCTTCAATAGAGCGGGTTTTTTCACATTGTTTTGGGTCATACCCAGCAGTGATCAGGAATCAGTCTGTTGGGGCTCAGGGGATTATGTGGGGTGCTGGTACTGAACCCAGATAGGCCATGTGAAAAATCAGGACCAACCTACCATATGATCATTGTAGCCCTTCAGTATAGCTATTGAAACTCTTAGGATCAGCTTTCTCTGACAATAATCACTGAAGCAAATTTGTAAATTCTTTAATTCCTTGTTAAGGAATAAGAGAAGCTTATTTATTTACCTATTTATTCATTTATTTGGTTTGTGGTCAAACCTGGGGGTTCATTGCTCAGGAATCCTGGCTATGTTCATAGAACAATATCGGGTGTTGGGGATAGAACCCTGGTGGAAGGCGAATGCCTAACCTGCTGTACTATCACATCAGCCCCAGAAGCAAAAATATTTGAAGCTCTTTTAAAATAAAAAAAAAAATCTATAAGTATCTATGTATGAAATAAGTCCTTGCTGGATATCTGCTTGCCACAGTCAGTAGACTAGTGAGATATAAATAGTAATAAAACCAATACCCTAGGGGCTGCAAGAGCCCACCTTGCAGCCCACCAAGGCCTGGTAAAGATTCCACCTGGCCCAATAGACCCAGAGAAGGCCAGACCCCCTCAGAGAGAAGCAAAGGACAGAAAAGGGCCTTCTAAGGGAACCTACAGCCACTCCCAACTACGCTCTTGGAAACCACCCAAGCAATTGACTCTTACCTAGCTAGAGACTCCACTTGGGGGGCAGCCTGGGAAAAAAAACTATAAGAGCCGATTTGAACAAAGGAAGCACAAACATATGCTACTGAGCCAAGTGCTGCTTGTGCCCCCTTGCCAGGCACATGTGGTGCTCGATCATTCATCTTGCCCCACATCGCCCCTCTTGAGACTTGGGCTGGCATTTTCTGTGCCTTTGGAGAAGCCCACATTCTCTCTTGAGTGTGTAACACTCTCCCTTTCTCTTCCTCCTTCCCCTTACTCTCCCTTTCTCTTCCTTCTTCCCCTTCAAAAACCTCCCAATGAAATCCGTTTCGACTTCACTGCTCTTCTGCTCCTAAATTCTTTTCTGGGAGATCAAACAAAGACCTGTATGGGCTGGGTGAGGTCTAGGACAGCCTTTCCTTTCTGGCAAAGAGTCTTCCCAGCAGGTCCCGGATGGCGGAGGTGGATTGGGAGAAAGTGAGCATCTCTCGCCTCTCGGCCTCACATACTCCACCCAGGTCTATTCCATCATTTTCCCTCTTACTGTTCATCTACAGTCTTAAAAGATAGCCACTAGACTCTCTGGGTAGGAAGGCCAGTCAGTTTCTCGCCTGAAGTCTCCAGGAACTGCTACCAGCCCCTCACCTCATCTCTGAGGCCAACATTTTTGAGTTCTTTTTTTATCTCTCTCATTAAAGCATTTTTAAGTCTCTTAAAAATTTTGATCTTAGCAAAACCAAGGCATGGGATTAAGAGGGAGTTACTGAAACTTTTGAGGATACAACACTCTATTCCTACTAGAAGTATTATCCAGGAGTGGAATGCCAATTTAGAACTATTTCTCAACAGTTGACTTTGCATAAACTTTATTCATTCGTTCACTCATTCATCATTAGTAAGCATGAAATTATGAATCCCTATGGCAGGAGGTGGGAGTAGGAATACAGAGAAAGTTAGATGCAGATCCTACTTTCAAGAAACTTCTAGAAAGAGGTTCTAAACAGAGAAATGACATCTGTGGACCATTAAAATGAGTTTTGCTCTTTACACATCCTCCAGTTTTTGCTCTAGTCTCACAAAGTCATTCACTCTATCACTGTATCACTGTCTTCCCGTTGTTTATCAATTTGCTCAAGCGGGCACCAGTAACATCTCCATACGTCCTGTCTCAAGCAAGTGTAGCTCAAAGGCATCTGCTTGCTCCAGGGACATGAAGAGCCTCAAACCATACTTCAGGTCATGGAACTGAGGTCCATAATAGTTGCCACAAGTCAACTCAACAAATAAATTTTAAAACTAAACCTTGCAGAGCGAAAGAAGACAGTTTTAAAAAATTGTTGACTTGTAGAAGAGAAGCTCCTGAAATTTCCTGAGAGTTAAAAACAAGAATCTGCAAGGCCTGGATGGGGCTTGGCCTTCCCAGTGGGTCCCGGGTGGCAGAGACAGATTGGGAGAAAGCGACCATTTCTCTCCTCTCTACCTTATATAAGCACTCGTGGGGTCCAGCGACATTATTACTAGAATCAAAATATTACACGGATTTTTAGTTCAAATCAATAAATGCTCACTAGCGCTTTCTTCCTGGCTCAAGGCCATGAGCTCTTTGGAACTCTTTTATTTAGGAAAATGAGGTTCAAATTGAAGAAGTTGATATATCAAGTAGTTCCATCCATGGAATCCGGTGTCAAAAGATCAAAATTTATTTATCTTTAAATTCAATGCAATTTATGTTTGCACAGTGCTAGGACTCAAATGCAGGTCATGCATGCTGATCATGAGCTCTGCTCCTAGCTACATTCCCAGCTCTCACATGGTCTAGACTTAGGTCCTGCTGCTCCCTGTCATACTTCTGTAAATGAAGGCAAATTCCTCGGGCCTCTTAGCACTATCATAAGAATTGAGTGACTGGTGAATGTAAATCCATTAGTTGGCCCCCAGAATTGAATATGTGATAAATGAATTTATGTTAAGTACTATGAGAGGTAGCTTGATTTTTTTTACACACATTTTTTTAACATTCATTGAAAGCTTAGATATTTGCAGTACTGGTTCTTACTAAGTGAATACATTTAAGAGTTAAGCTGCATTTCTTTTTTTTTTTTTTTGCTCTTTTGGGTCACACCCGGCAATGCTCAGGGGTTTCTCCTGGCTCTGCACTCAGGAATTACTCCTGGCAGTGCTCGGGAACCATATGGGATGCCAGGGGATCAAACCTGGGCCGGCACCAGCCGGCTGCGCTGCAGGGCAAATGCCCCTACCCACTGTATTATCGCTCCGGCCCCCTGCAATTTTTTATCATGTAAATATATGTCTTGTCAGTCTCAAAAAATATGTTTTTATAAAGAGAACACTGAGCTGCAAAAAGGACCTGCCTATTTAGGACCCCTCCTATTAAAATCCAAGTCTTAGTCATTGACCGGGAGAATATAATAGAATACAGGTTTGAACTTGATTTCAAGTATCTGCCTCAAACCCAGAGTGATTTTCAGACAATATTTTTAGCTGTTCTAAAGTGAAGAAGTTGTTTGCTATAGCACCAGAAGAATCCTGCTTGAGAAAAGAAATCCTGTGGTCATTTGGGATAGAAAAAAAAAACACTTCTGTCTACAGTGTCCGGATTTTTGCTGCATTCATATTCGAGGTACTGGGGATGCTACCCGAGAGAGATGCCTAGTCAGAATTCTTGAAATATCTTTGAACAGAGAGCACCTCACTTATTTGTACTCAGTTGATTTAGTGACATATGTGTGTGTGTGTGTGTGTGTGTGTGTGTTGGGAGGGGGGGTAAGATTGGGCAGGGAGTGTCCAGAAAGGTGACAAACAAAAATGGCAACAAACCAACAAACTAACCTGCCTGGGAAATTTCCGGGAAATCTGCCCATCTTCATCAGATATTCTTCCGACATAATAGTGAGCATAAATCAGGAGTCCATAAACTAGGATTCTAGCCTGCCTGTGTTGTTAGGGAAGGTCAGACTGGGCTTTTAAAACATTTTCAATTAGCTGCTCACATATCAAAATGAAGAAATACCATTAACAAATGTAGGTGTCTGGGTGTCCTTAAAAAGTCAGAGGTGGTGCCAAAGAGGTAATAGTGCAGGGAAGCCATTTGCCTTACAGGTGCCCAAACCCAGTACCACATGGAGTTCCTAAGGAACCCCGGAGTTATTCCTGAGTCCGAGCAAGGGAGTGGTCCCTGATCACGTCTGCATGTCTGAATCCACAAATGAAAAATCATAGGTAACCAACAACCCCATGACTCAGGAGTTTGCGTCTAAGAGGATAAACTCTCTGTTGCTTCCTGGATCTGCCTCTTTCTCGCTGAGCTCCTGAAGCAAGTTATGAATCATGCTGCCTCAGTTTTCCTTACTCTAAAATGGGGTGCGATAACTATACCTCCTCCTTAATGTTGTGGTAGAGATAGAACAACATTTTATCTGCAAACTGCATGAAAGTGTTCTTGGCACCCAGTAATTAATAGATGTAGCAGCAATTCATTGCCTTTGGGCCATTTGATTCTCAGTCTGCTCCTAAACCCACCTGCCCTGGTTCACCAAGGATTGGAAAACTTGAATCTTTAATTCTTTGTTTCAATTTTTTAACTGTTCTTAAATTTTAACTTCCCTTTCTCTTTCACAAGAGGCATCATAATTTTCCTGCAAATTAATTGGTGAATAGAGACTAACCACAGACTCTAATAATTAATCCGATAGGTGTTGTTTGTTTTTTAACTTTTCTGAGAAAAAAGTCAAGAGCTGACAAATTGCTAAAATATCTAATGTACCATTTAGAGAGCTATCTAGGTGTTCTATAATTAAGTTATCTGCCCAAGACAGTCAGATTAAAGAATTTGAGAATCATGTTTCACCAGAAACAGAAATAGCTTTCGAGTGACAAGGCAAGCTTTTGTTTACCATTTTGCTTTTTAAAAGATTTAGTTGTGAAACTGTGGGAGTTGAATTGGATATTTGTCTTTTTTTAAAAAGAATTAGATCTAAAAGTAATGTTTCATGTTGAAAAGGACATAACAAATTTGATGCTCTGATAAGAGCTCAACTGCTCAAATTCAAAATCCATTAATAGTGATTATGATAATTAACCATCATTCATTTTCCAATGTTCAGTATTTCATAGCTTCTTAGTCAAAGCTAGGCGATGAGTGGAGAAAGAAACAGAGCTCTGAGTTCAAGCTTTATCATTGTTAATACGTATCTGGCCATGTGCTGAACCTACGGAGGACTTGCAGAGTCCCCCTGTAAACCAACGAATTGTGGGGACAAAGAGACAACATGAGGCCAAAGCTCTTGCCTGGCATGCAACTGACCGTGGCTCAATCCTGGCCCCATCTATGGGCCTCTTTTTCATTGCCAGGAGTGATCCTTTAGTACAGAGTCAAGAATAGAACCTGAGCACTGCTGGATATGGTACCCCAGTCTCCCCAAAAGACCCAACCAACCAACCAACCAACCAACCAACCAACCAACCAACCAACCAACCAACCAACATCAATGAAAACCCCAGAAAATCTCTCATGGTGGGCCATCATATGATAGAAGCATCAAATTTAACCAATGAGAGGAAAACTATATATAGTTAAGTAAGACGCATAAAACTACTGATTGTTTTGATACCATATAAGTAAGAATTCAATAAGATAAAAATAAAAGAAATAGTTGCCCAAGGAGCTTTACATCTTATTTTTTTTTCTTTTTGGATTACACCTGTGACTCTCAGGGATTACTCCTGGCTCTGCACTCAGGAATTACTCTAGCAGTGCTCAGGGGATCATATAGGATGCCGAGGATCGAACACAGGTCAGCTGCATGCAAGGCAAATGCTCTCCTCGCTGTACTATCGCTCTAGCCCCACAGTATCTTTTACATCTTTTAGCTTTTATGACTCTTCAAGTTTGTGGACATCACTTTAAATATTTGGCAGACAATGCCTCTTAAAACAAGAACAAAAGAAGCTAAATCAAGAAAGTCAGAGGGAAGCCTAAGTTTCACTGCAGCGTAGTGGGGAGCTAATAGAAATTGATGTTGGATTTCCATGTTTTCCCCCCAAATGATTTTGTCAGTAAAACAAAACATGCTTTGTAGTGGTGAGAGACTGAAAAAAAATCAGCCCATTCATTATTCTGGACAGATGAGAAACCTCCCCTGGGAAGTCTGTAAAAATCTACTGCAGAAAATCAAGCTATAATGTACTGTCAGCAACAATTTGACTTGGCAGAAGATGGACAATATGATCTAACAGTCCTTTTATGTAGAATTTCTATGATTCTATTGTTTTTCTAGACTTACAGATTCTCTCAAGCCAATTCTGTGCCATTTTGTGTCAGACTCCCAGAATTCAAGCCCATTTTCAGGGTTACCAGGCATCTCCCCCAAATATATTATGTTCAGCTATTAACTCATAGCTAACTCCATGTACTCCAGACGAGATGTCTGTACTTATATGCTGATTATGACCAATTTCATTAACCAGTACTGAGATCATTTTTCTAATTGATCAAAATCAGTAAAAATTGGCGTCTGGCTAACCAGTTCTGTTATTTTTTACTTTGAATGGATATAACCCCTGAATTCTGGTATCTGGTTCATGCTAAAACTTGCTTTGGGCACATTTCCCCACAAGATATTGTTGTGAAAGAAAAAGAAAAGAGAGAAAGAAAGAAAGAAAGAAAGAAAGAAAGAAAGAAAGAAAGAAAGAAAAGAAAGAAAGAAAGAAAGAAAGAAAGAAAGAAAAGAAAGAAAGAAGAAGAAAGAAAGAAAGAAAGAAAGAAAGAAAGAAAGAAGAAGAAAGAAAGAAAGAAAGAAAGAAAGAAAGAAAGAAAGAAAGAAAGAAATTAAGAAAGAAAGAAAGAAAGAAAAGAAAGAAAGAAAGAAAGAAAGAAAGAAAGAAAGAAAGAAAGAAAGAAAGAAAGAAAGAAAGAAAGAAAGAAAGAAAGAAAAGAAAGAAAAGAAAAAGAAAGGAAGAAAAGAAAGAAAGAAAGAAAGAAAGAAAGAAAGAAAGAAAGAAAGAAAAAGAAAAAGAAAGAAAGAAAGAAAAAGATGAAAGACTTAAGTGATTCAGTTTCCCTTTGTCTGTATATAAAATCATTAATTGAGAGAGGTATGTTAATTGGCTATTTCATTCCAACAGTCAAAAATGGAAAACAACTCAAATTCATAAAAGATCATCTGATCAAGAAAAGTAGTATATATACGGAAACACTACTGAGCTACAGAAAAAGAATCCGATGTTTGCAATAACAAAAAGAATTCAGAGAGCTTTATGCTAAGAAAAATAAGTCATAAAACCAAAAGATCAAACAAACGAATAAATTAAAAATTGATTTTTGGGGCCAGATTGATAGTACAGTGGGGTAGGTGTCTGCCTTGCATGCGAGTGTCCCAAGTTCATATGTTCAATTCCTGGTATCTCATATGCCCTAAGAGTGCCAAGAATACCCCTGAGAACAGAGCCATGAGTAAGCTCTGAGCAGTTTCCAGGTATGGCACCCAAACCAAAATGAAAATCCAAAACCATTATTTCACTCATAGGAGGCTAACAGAGACACCTTCCTTCCTCCAAAGCCAAAAGATGGATGAACTATAGTAAAACATAAACTTCCAGAATATAAGATCAGTTAATGGTTACCTGAAAGGAAATGAAAAGATGAGAGGAAGTCAGGTTTAAGGGGTCAACTGTCTGGGACTAAAAGCTGAACTTTCAGTGGTGAAATTAATGAAGTATATTGTTTTACAATGATACAACCTAATGGCTAAATAATGTTTTTAAATTTTAAATGTTTTAAAATGTTAAATTTATTTTTTTTTCTTTCTGGGTCACACCTGGCTGCGCTCAGGGGTTACTCCTGGCTCTGCACTCAGGAATTACTCCTGGCAGTTCTCGGGGGACCATATGGGATGCCAGGGGATCGAACCCGGCCAGCACAGGCCGGCCGCGTGCAAGGCAAATGCCCTACCCGCTGGGCTATCACTCCAGCCCCTTAAATTTAATATTTAAATGATAACTAATATTATAATTCAATGCTTCTTCCCCCTAGAATGAACCCAGAGCCACGGCAGAGCCTGGCAAGCTACCCATGGTGTATTGGATATGCCAAAAACAGTAACAATAATGGACCTTATTCCCAACGAATGGAGATGTTACTGGCGCCGGCTCGAGCAAATTGAACAATGGGAAGACAAGTGATACAAGACAAGTGAATGCTACTTCCATCCAAAATACATTTTATAACAAAAGTAATCATGAAGTAATTCTTTTTTAAAAATAAAACCTCTTAGTATCTCTTAGTCTCTATAGTATAAAGTCTAAATTCATTAAGACAATAATTCCACAATTCCTAAATGCTTTATGGATTAAAAAAAAACCCTTTCTGCGTATCACTGTGTACCAGGCATTGTCCTTGGATCTAAGGGTATTCCAGTGAAGCCCAAAAGACGTGTGTCCCAGTCTTACGTGGCTTATCCCTAATAGGGAATGAATTAATAAAAAATTTTCAACCAGTAAAATGTAGTATATTCTCACGTGACACATTCTAAAGAGAAAGGCATGAACAGGAAAAGCAGACAGGGAAGGTGCTAAGTAAAGGGGTTGCACTGTGGTTAGGCAGACCCACCTGGCTCCCTGAGTCGTTCTGGAAACAGCACTGCTCCCTTTCAACACACCCCATTGACCCACTCAGAGAGGAAGAGTCACTATCTGATCCATCTTGCAATTCCAATGCAAGGAAATACTTAGCAAACATCGATTAATTGTACAGTGCCTTGATCTATACCCCTTTTACTTTTGAAGCTCCTTCACCAACCACCCAGTCTAATATTTAGTATTTAAAACTGGGGCCAAGAGCCTGGTTGATGTACATTCCATGCCCAGTACCATCTGATTCCATAAGCACTGTCAGCAGTGACTCCCCTTACCTCCCACCCCAAGCACCACGCTAAGAGCAACCCCAAGATCTGCTTGAAGGGCCCCCACACCATCACCCACAAAGAATCAGTGGCCCACTCATAGACACTGGATTCTTCGGAAAGCCCACACAATGTAAGTTCTATCAGAAATAGTTTTGTTCACATCAAAATCTTGTGTCTTATAATTAGGTTGTAGGAGGAGCTCAACAATGCTCTTGAAATAAATGAATGAACCATCTGGACAGAGAAGAATCCAGATGCACAGTCCAGAGGAAAGGAGCTTGAACTTCCTCCAAGCACTCTCTGCTCAGGGCACTTCAGCATCTGAAAGTGTGGAAAAACAGAATGCCTCTAATTGGGTCCTCCTACGGTCTCATAACATGAGAAATTACTTTAACCAAGGAAAGAAAAAGAATGACACCCTCTCTCCCCAACTCATTGTAGAAGAGCTAGAAAATGACTGACCCCTGGGCTAAAATTAAAAAAAAAAAAAAAAACAAACAGACTCACAAACAAGGGAAAGCTCATGTTGACAATTAAAGCTGCATTCCTCTATCTAATTACCAGGAACACAAAAAATCCCAGTGGAAGAGAGAAGGGTCAGACCTTAATACTTTTAATGGTCATTATTGCCCCTTTAAAAATTAATATCAATGAATTTCAGATGGTTTTCTCTGGAGGAAATTTTCCACTGAATGATAATAGGAGGCAATGAGAAGCGATAAAGGAATCCAGGAGTATTGGGGGCTGGGGAAATCTTTCAGGTCTCTTTCACGTTTTTACCTAGTTCAGATTCTGTTTAAGTTGCCTGATATATATATATATATATATATATATATATATATATATATATATATATATATAAACATCTCCTAGTATCTTATAGAGAACTCCCTAATCACACTATTAGAATGCTAAACAGCAAATGAAGTGTGGAAAAAATCATTAAGCCTTTGAGAAAGAAACAATTCCAGGCTACATAACCTGAGTTCAAAACTCATCTTTATTATTTACCATTTCCAACCTACCCAACAAACTCTGAAAGTAACTCTTCATCTGCCCAATCAGGGCTGCTCAGCAAAGCTAGGATTTTGTGGAAATCTGGTAGGAAAGTGAGAGGTTAATGAAAAGAAGTTGAGAAATATTCACACAGATATTAGTTATAAGCTAAGTAATAAAACAGACATATGACACTTATGTGCTGATTTTGCAAAAAACGTAAAAATGGAAACCATATTCATTTTGCTGCCTATATTTAATTTCCATCAGGATACCTTGATTTTAGAGACATTTAAAAATCATGTATACGTCAAACTATGTAATCTTTCTCTCTTTAATATGGCTGTATCTCCCAGATATATTAACATATTATCTAATGGGATTACATTTTTAACATAAGAAATAATTATGCAATGTATGATAATGGTTCTGAGATACTTTATTTTGTAAATATTTTAGTCATATAGATGATCATTTAAAAATGACATCAAATAGAATGACTGCATTTATTTGCATGACATAAGAGAGAAAAGAAGAAAGAGAAAGAAAAGAGAAAGAGAAAGAGAAAGAAAGAAAGAGAAAGAGAAAGAGAGAGAAAAGAGATGGAGAACCTGCCATGGAGGCAGGCTAAGGGGAGGTGGGAGGGTATCGGGGACATTGGTGGTGGGAGGTGGGCACTGGTGGAGGGATGGGTGCTGGAACACTGTGTGGCTTTAAATCCAAACATGAACATTTTTGTAATTGTCAAAAATACATTAAAAATTTAAAAAATGACATCAAAAGGCTCAGTGAAAATTGTCCAACTATTTAAAATTATCTGAAATTTCAAACGGAAACCTCCGTTTCTGCTTGGAGCAGCTTGAATGACAACAAAACATGGATCATGGTTGTAGGATATGCTTCACATTGCATTTGCTGTTTTCAACCCAAAACCCAAACCATGGCAAACCCAACTATCCTGTTTGCATGAATATGTCTTTACTGTTTTGGGAATTTCCTAACCAGGAGAGATGAAAAGGCAAAAGACTATTTTATGTATGTTTTAGAAACTTCCCAAAAATACACGGCATGTTACACAAGATAACATGTTTTTTAACAGTACACCAACATCATCAAGCTTTGTATCCTTCAACTGGGGACCTCTCTTGCTGTGTGTACCAACCCACAGCACCTTGGGGCTTGCATTAGAAATCTGTCCAGTGTCTATCCAGTGCCTACTCATAAATTCCCTACATTCAAAAATATCTTTCCTTCCTTCCTCCCTCCAGGATACTCCTAAGATTCTCTAAATGTAGTGATCTGTGATTGCCATAAGCAATAATCATAACATTCTTTGTCAGGTTTTACAAGCTACCTTCAGAGAGCTGGAATTTGACAAATTTCAAGACACTGGAAAGTATTAGCAGAATTTTTTTAATCTTTAGGAATTATTTGAATAAATTCAAACATCTTTGGCACATAATTACAAAGACAAGAAATTATATCCTTATCAACAGGAAAGACCTCTTTTGGCATTTGACTTAAGCATTTTAAAACCCAGAATCAATGTTAGTTCATACACCCCCACACACCTTCACGATGGAGAAAATAAAATTTTACATAGTTAAATTGGATATCTACTTCTGCCAACCACATGAACTTTGATAATATATTGTAGACTCTGCTATTTGCAAATACAATTGATACGTATTTTGATGTCTGCTTGTCTGTGCGTCTTTCTTTACTTTTGTGAGACTTAATTCTGGCAGCCAATGGACTAACACAAGGGTGTTTTCCTGACTTTGCTTTGTTGTGCAAGTTTAATGCTTCTCACATGAAATGGGCGTTACACATATAACAAATAGTGAACAGACTTTCATTATCCAGCTATCAATCATCCACATTTATAAAGACTCCTTCATGTGTATATCTTAAAGTGATGTACTAAAAAATGGAAATTATGCTCTCAGATAAAAGCAGTTCTAAAATTATATTAAATGTAGGTTTAAATTTAGATAATGTAGCAGTCGATTTCACTTAAAAGAGAGAGGATTTGAAAGTGAAGGACAACAGAAAAAGGCCTACAGTCAAACCGAATTTGTGTTTAATGAGAAAGAAGACACAGGGTGTCTAGGCAGAGAGTTCTGGAGTAATAACAGAACATAAAGAGGATGGTTGTGAGAGCCACAGAATTTCATTTCTGAACTCAGACACCTGTTACTGAGTGCAGTTAACATCACAAAACTACACGAGAAGCTATTTTTGAAGTCACATAAACTCACTCGTAGGGAATAGTAAGTGATAAACCTGTCTCTTTCTCTAGCCTCTAGAAGTCTATAGAGTTTTTATTCATCTGATCAAAAGAATGGGAAGGATTCCTATATGAAATCTAATTCTCAATGAATGAAAAGAGGCCAGAGGAAAGAGGACAAAGGTTTAGAGGAAGGAGAAGTTCTGACTAGCACAGCAAGTATTTGAAACACCACAGAAAAAATCTCTAGATATTGGGAGAAACAACCTTTTGGATGTATTAAGCATCAGGTCACTGTTTTCACTTCTTAGAACTTTTTGTTATAGCATAGATAATAAGGTTTCAATAGTTTTAGAGTTTATAGTATTAATAGAAACAAATAACTGACTTCCATCACTATTAAACTGCCAGTGACCTTCCACAATAGTCCCCATGCCGCCCTCTGCCCGGTCAGACCACTGGATTTAAGCCTAGTGGAGAATTTGCTCCCAACTCAGACCAAGCTGGTCCTTTAAAGATGAATTAGCACTCATTCTCACATAGGAAACTTTTAGCCTCCAAATAACTCCACAGAAAGCAGTACAAACCAAGCCATTTTCATCATTAAAATAGTATGGCAAGCAAAAATATTTGCTCAGACCCCAAATCACTGACTTCATTAGCTGCATGGTAGAGGTCAAAATAGAAAATCAAAACAATGATCAAAATTAAGACAAACCACTAAATTTATTGTCCCTATCTCTCCCCAATGCCTTGAGTCGTTTTTCTTACATTAGTAATTACGCTAGTCTGATGAAGGATTTCAGGCCATTAAACTGCTATTGACAATGTAGAGTCACAATAATGTCATAATCACTGAGGATTTCAACCCACTATTATCATCCATGAAAACCAGTTCCCAGTAACAGGATATTACAGTGTGTCAGCTTTAGATACAGGTAAAATAAGGATGGGAAGACCCCAGAATTATGGGGTGATGTGTTGTATCTTGGCATGCATATCAGAGAATTATCACTTCCCCTCACTGCCCACAGACTAATGTGATTGCAAAGCCTGATAAGGCATTTTCTCTATTAACGAATCCTGTGCAGACTGTCATGGAATTGACAGCTACAAATGTTCTTTATGGGCCCAGTTCCAAGACTCCTTCTAACACCGAAGCCTGTGGGAGCCTGTGGGAGCCTTAGCAAGTTCACCACATGCTGGCATGTGACCGTCATTAGGAGCTGTGCTAAAACAGGACGTGTTTGTGTTCACTTCATATGTCGGAAGATTCTATCTTCACAAACGTGTCTCCATGGACATATGGTTTAATAGGCTCCCCCTATTTTGAAAAAGTCACTGTAAATGTCAAGAATCTTATGCAACTCCCAGTTTTAGTATTTCTACTTTTATTACATGGGGAGCGCAACAAAAATATTGACAAAATATACTGTGCTGCAGACACAGTTTAGGTGCATTTGCACTTTATTTATAATAACATCTATATGCATAAAAGGTATTGCAGGGAGACTATTCAGTTTTCAGAATCTGCTTGTTGGGGAGGGGAGCCATATGTGTACTAACTCCGAGAGTCCTCTAATTATCTACACCTCACAGTTTGAAAATGAGAGGCAAGATGAACAGTTAAGTGTTGGCGCAGATACACCTGCTTCCAAATTTCACTAGTAAGAGAGAGACAGACAGCTAGAAATAATAGCGATAGTAAATGCACAAGTGTGTCACCTGAAAGAACTACTTGCAGTCTTTTGATATTACCTTGATAATTTCTTGGGTTTATTTGATCACTACTAGCAGACACCCTAATCAAAACAGAGCACGGTGCTTGGCACATTATAGGTTTTCAATATCTATTTGTAGCCTTTCTCTCTCTCGTTTGAATATTTGTTTTCTCTTTAGATTCTCAATAAACCCAAGAAGCCTGGAATAACTCAAAATGTCAAGTTGAGAAGAATCAAAAAAGAATTCACACAGGATTATTTATTACAGCCAGTACAGTCAGTGTACTGACCATATGGGCTCATGGATAGATCTCATGTGTGCATATGAGGTCAGAAGTATGTTCCTTGCATGGCGGCGAGTGCTTCTAGAAAGCCGGGTAATGAACACTGTGCCCAGTGAGAAATCTCCACTAGTGAAGAAAATTGCTGCCACAGAGGGAGACTCTGTGTGTGTGTGTGTGTGTGTGAAACTGGGGACACTGGTATTGGAAAATGTGCACTGGTGGAGGGATGGGTGTCGGAGCACTGTGTGACTAAAATCCAATCATGAGTAATTTTTTAATGGCTCATCACATGGTGATTCAATAAACAAAAAATCAAATTTAAAAAAAGAAAATAGACCATGAAACTGAAATAAATTAATAAAAGATGGCTGTAATAATAAAAATAAATAAAATTACTTATTATCAGCTCAAAAAAATAAAATAAAAGGTGGCTGTTTAAGTTGAATAGAATAGTAAATAAAAAAGAACCTTCAAAATAAAAGAAAAAGAAATCTCCATGTGATTTAAAATGCATGCATACCAAGCAGAGGTCTGAGAAAGGAAGCGGGTTTGCAATTATGGATTAATACTATGATTACCTGTGGGATCATTCAAAGATTTTGTTGTTGCTGTTGTTTTACCAGGGGAATATTAAATCAAACATGGGATTTTCCTGCTAAAACAGTTCATTTTTCTTCAGCATTGCTCTTGCAGTACAGAACTTTTATTAGAGATACCACATAGTTCAGGGGCATGTAGCAGAGGTAGGTAAGAGGGTAGCTTGCACAGCTTCCAGTGCAAGACAAAGAGGATGCGCTGCTCCACTCCCTAAGCAGAGAGGCCAAGACTGCTCTACCCTCACCTCTCTCTCTCTATCTCTCTGTATCTCTGTCATCTGTCTCTCTCCCCCCCCACACACTGTCCCTCTTCCTCTTACCTGCTTGTCACCTGGTCTTTGGTGCTGCCCTAGAGCTACAGTACAAGATTATTTACATGAAGTTTATGTATCTTGCTCCAATAATCTTTACAGCTTTCTTGACCGCTGGTTCCTAGAATCAAATGCAGAGTTTCACATGCGCAAGGCAAATGCTCTACCATGGACCCACCTTCTCTGACCTCCGTTTAGCCTCCTAAATGGTGCCTCGCAAAACCAGGAGGAACTTCCAGTGATACTCAGTCAACCATGCTGGAGGCTCAAGAATGTGATGCTGGAGTCCTGAACAATTATTCAGTGGGTAGGGAGTTTGCCTTGCATGCAGCTGACCAGGGTTTGATCTCTGGTATCCCACATGGTCCCCAGAGGACTATCAGGAGTAATTCCTTAGTCCATAGTCAGAAGTAAACTGTGAGCATTACAGGGTATGACCCAAAAAGCCAACAAAACAAAATAAAAAACCACCACACACGCACATACACACACACACACACACACACACACACACACATGTGGTGCTTCCTTAAGATGTTGGGGTTTATCTATGACACCCTGGCAGTGTCCAGGAACTTCAAATTCCACACCTGAAGATTCTTGGGAACCCTGTTATACTGGGGATCAAACCTGGATCACCTACCCAAAGTTCTTTTTGAATACTATACCTTACACAACAGTAGCAAACATTCAGAAAAATCATTTCCAACTGTGTCTGACACAACACACTCTATCGATGCTATTTACTTGAAACATTTTAATATTTGAAATTTATTACACTTTTAATTTTGGGAATTTCTTCCCTTAGTAAATATAATTGTGTATACCCATGTATAATTTTGCTACTAGTTCTCTGGATGTCTAATATTTCATTGACTCATAATAATTGTCATTTATTTAGGTCTTCCATTGTAACAAGCACTCTGTGCCAAGTTTTGTCTATGTACTTACTTTCACAAAAGCACCTGAGTTCTATAGCATTAAATTTTCATTTTACAGAAAAGAAGTTACAACTAAGATAAATAAGGAAGCTTTCTATGACCACTCGATAAATGATAAGTAAGGATCCCCCAGAGCTTTGCATCTAAACTATTTTTTATTTAAAAAATTGGTAGAGTTTCCTATAGGGCTACCTGCTGTTTAGGCAGCCTGGGAGTGGGTGGGAGGGGGTGGGGTACAATGGTGGTGGAAATGGGGCACTGGTGGAGGGATGGGTGCTGGAATACTGTATTACCAAGAACCAATTGTGAAAACCTTTGTCATTGTATGACTCATGGTGGTATAATAAAAAAATTTAAAAAAATTGGTAGAGTTTCCAGTCATACTCATGTGATTTAAAAAAACAGGGATGATATAAGAGTTTAGTTTCTAACTATTCATTTTATAACATTGAAAGAAAACTAACTTCCCAGTCAGGAAACAAAATGGATAACAGATACATATTAAATGGGTCAACATAAATTTTCTCGACTTTTTTTCATAATGTCCAACCATTATGAAATGTTATTTTTTAAAGTAGAATGCTAAGACATGGAACTAGAGACATAAAGATTTGCTGCACTCCAACCTTTAGGTTGTGTTCTCTGAGGAAATGTATTAGATTGCATTTGAGTTTAAGTATATCTGATAGAAGGAACTTTCCATTTTCCTTAGAGAGGAACAAAATGATTTTTCCAAAGGGGTTCCCCAAAAGTAAACAACTTAATTGATTAATTAAAATAACACAAGAGCTAAATAAACAACGTCTTTGACCTTTATGCTATATTATATCCCAGACTATAACATCACTATCGACACCATCTTAACTACTAGGCCCCTAAAAGGTCTTTCTGTCATACAAACAAGAAATGCTTTCCTGATTTTCCCCTCTTCTACACTGAATTCAGGAGGGAAGACTCTGATCCTTGATAAGATTCTTGGGACTCTTCCCATTATTTGCCGAAAACTTACAAGAGATTTTTTAAATCGACAATTTTGAGATTGACAATTTCATTCCAAAGTTCCTTCTGTGGGTCTGTGCTCCAGTTTTAATTATCATTTAGAGTAAGTGTACTAGATATATACTTATCAACTCTCATTTCCCCTGTGGACCACATTGTGGGTTAGAAAATACAATTTCCATTTTGTCTGCTGATGGCCTAAATAAGGTACACACAAAACAAAGATGGGCTTCTTAATTTAGCAGGATACGATGCTCATATGGCAGTGTCCCTGGGGGTTAGATTAGAAGAAAAAGAGAGATAGATTCTACCTCAGTGGAGTTGAATCATTTCTAAAAGATTTAGCACAAAAGAATTGGGCCATTCTACACTCTTGAGCGCACATGCATACACATGCACACACACACAACCTAACAATAACATAGCATATTTTTCATATTCCTTCATACAAGGATCCTTGACATGTATGCAATGACATCTTATGATATTTTAAGTACAACTATCATAAGAATAAGTTTTCTAAAGAAATATTAAGGACAGGATTATTCTGGTTAGGTTGCATTAAAAATATACTGTCTTATAAGATTAATGACCTGCATATCATGTATCCTATTTAATTCCTAACATAAGTCAGGATAACAAATATTCTGATGAATATCAATATAAAATATACAAAATTCCAAAGTAATAGCTAACTCATATCTCTAAAATAAATTTTCCATTGGCATGCTATATTATTCTACTTTATTATATTTCTTCTGAATACCTGACCTCTTTCTTATTCCAAGCCAATACACATTCTATGTCATAATTCTAATCATAATCATCACTGTCATTAGCATCAGCAAAATTTAATGAATGCTCATTATCAGCTAAGATTTAGGCATTCAGAAACTAGAAGACCCTATCACCAGAATTTAACAAGTTAGCAGGAATGCCACTATATGTGAAAAAGAAATATTTCAAACAATGGAAGAAACGTGAGGGTTTGTGATTATCATAAGTGTTCATGGAGGAAGTAGAATTTGAGATGAACCATGAATGGTTAGGATTTATCTAGAACACAAGAATGACTTTTGAAAAAATAGTTCACTTGTGCATTATAGCAAGAATAAAGGCATGCAAGAATAAAGGACTTAGTCTGTAAGTCCTCTAACTTTGAACAAGTCATATACAATGGTAGATGAATAATAGAATTATTGAACATTAATTAAGGGTGGTGAATACTGACCTAAGAACAGCACTTTTACTTTATTGTAGAAACAATGGAGAACCAGCCAAAGTTTTTCAGTCGAAAAAATATATTGACAAAGTTTTATAGGAAACTCAATTTATTAGTAGTCTGGCATTATAGAAAGAGCCACAGAGAACAGCTTGGACAAAGAATGTGTCTGAAATAGAACACCTTGCTTTCGTATACTTGACAACTTTTGTTCATAATGTCACCTTTTTTAGTTTCAACACTATGATCTGATGAGACATATTTGTCTAAACTGCTGGCCACTGAGATAAGTGACAGTTTAACATGGGGATACAAGAGATATTCCAAGCATACTATAGATCAAAAGATGCCTAATATATATAGACATTAGATGACAAAGCATCCTAGATGACAGGAAAGATTATAGCTTTCTGGAAGAGCCTCGGAAGAGGAGGGTTTGAGCTGCTCACACATTTAGTTCTCTATCACATAAAACAAGGGAAGAATTTCTTCCCTTGCTGAAGTTTCTGTTCATTTCTTCTCCCCATTTTTTGATGGGGTTGTTTGTTTTTCTTCTTGTGGGAATGCCGGCTGGTACAGCCTTTCTAGGAAAACAATATGGACTTTCCTCCAAAGACTAGAAATTGAACTCCCATTTGACCCAGCCATACCACTCCTGGGAATCTACTCTGGGAAGCCAAAAATACGCAGCGGAAACACCATCCCTACTTTTATGTTCATAGCAGCATTATTCACAATAGCCAGAATCTGGAAGCAACCAGAGTGCCCGAAAATTGATGACTGGATAAAAAAGCTTTGGTACATCTACACAATGGAATACTATGCAGCGGTTAGGAAAAATGAAGTTATAAAATTTGCCTACAAATGGATGGACATGGAGAAGATTATGTTGAGCGAAATTAGCCAGAAGGAGAGAGACAGATACAGAATGACTGCATTTATCTGCATAACATAAAATATAGGTACATATTATGATACCAATATCCAAGGTCAAGTGAAACATATATCAGGAGGTCCTGTCAAAGGTGGAAATTATCACAAACGTGTGGGATTCAGAGGCTAGGTAAGACAGAAATGGAACAGTGTGCTAACAATTGTTGAGGGGTACTAATGCCAACCTAGAACTGAGCATTAAATAGAGGCAAAAAGATACACATGACAACCCTTTAATGTATGTTCTGTAACCCATAGTCTGGAGGGAAGGAAAAGAAAGAGAGAGAAATGGAAAGAAATCAAGAACCTGCCATGGAGCAGGGCTGGGGGGGGGAGGGAACCGGGGACGTTGGTGGTGGGGGAGATGGGCACTGGTGGCGGGATGGGAGCTGCAACACTGTTTGACCAAAACCCAAATATGAACTTTTTAATTGTATATCTTTGTAATTTTAAAAATAAAAAAAATTAAAAAAAAAACAAAGGGAAGAGAACACAACCTGGGTAAGTTTTGAACTTGACTATAATGCAATAAATTTTGCTCCTATTTATCTCAATAGATACAAGTTGAATTGCACTCTCTAAATGTCTCTTGGCAAGGTAGAGGAGATACATGTTCACAGCTTTTACAACAATGCACTGTTGATCATCTGTACTTAATAATACATGACTGCATCTCCTCAAAATACCTAACACATTCACTATTTATCAATGAATACATGGAAATTAATATTTTACCTTCCCTTTAATATCATTTTAGTTGTCATTGTTGCAGAGTTATAGTCACACTGACTTGGTTGTGGTTCTTATATATACTTGGTTCTATACCACTGGGGAATACACATTTGTTGTGGGTCTGGAAATCTCACTGGGAAAGAGATGGTTCCAGGAATCAAACCAGCAGGCTCATGCATGAAGGCAGGAGATTTACACTAAAACACATTCCTGGACCATTAAATTTGGTGTCTACTACCAAGCTATTACATTGCCATGAACTCCAAATAGAGAGTAATTGATGCATCAAACATAATAGTAAGTTGAGAGCAAAACAAAGCATAATTTGTGGTAAAGGTCAATATACAACATCCAATATTATAATAATAAATAATTGAGTTCTAGTTGGATAAATGCAATTTGATAAATTGAAAATATATTTTCTCTGTATTTCTTGCTATAATTTCTAAATTGTAAAATGGTATGTATTTATATTCCTCTATATGTCATTTTCAAGAGTCGTATTGGATCTACTACCCTACATAGATGAACTCAGAGCACTAAACTCCTTTGACTTCTCAAAATTGAATTTTCACTTAAGGTAACTTTATTCATCTCGTCACTCAATCCTTATTCATTCAACAGATATTTAATATTTAGCTATTCTATGCTATCACTTAGATGGGCAGTGAGAAAGGAATAAGGTTCTAATAGAACTTACATTTTAATGAAGGAAAATATAAAATAAATATAGAGGGTGTATAATAATATGCCAGATGACTATATAAATGTATAGAAAACTGGGATGGGAGTGATATTAAAATGGGTAGGGCATTTGCCTTGCATGAGGCTGGCCTGGGTTTGATCCTCAGTATCACATAGGGTCCCCAGAGCACCAACAGAAATAATTACTGAGTGCACAGCCAGGAGCACAACCTTTGAGCATCACCAAGTATAAACCAAAAAGAAAAAAATGGTTAGAAATGGTGTAGAAAATCAAAATAAGGGAAAACGGATAGCTAGATCCTATCAGAAGTAACAAAAAGGGACTTGGAAATATATATTTTATATGTGGAATAACACTTGTCACTTGTCTTCCCATTGTTCATCATTTGCTCCAGTGGGCACCAGTAATGTCTCCATTTGTTGGGAGCGAGGTCCATTATTGCTATTGTTTTTGGCCTATCAAATATTCCATAGGTAGCTTGCCAGGATCTGTCATGGCTCTGGGTTCATCCCAGGGATCCCAGTCTTTTTTCTATGTCAGACCAATAACCATCCAGGGCCCACGGGGCACAGCCCTGTATGTACACAAGCCTGTCTCCTGTCTGCAACCTGCTGATGCAACCGGGGGACCACAGCCACACCTGCAACACCTTGAGGGGCAGGATATGTGAAATATATAGTCAGAAAAGATTACGCCTGACTCTGAACTCAGGAATTATTCCTGGTGTTGCTTCAGGGATCATACAAGATGTCGGGGATCCCACCTGTATTGGCTGCATGCAAGATAAGTGAACCACCCATTGTACCATCCTCTGTCCTGTAATAGTAGTTTTGAAATAAAGCACTCTGTAGTTTGGAACCCAAAAGTATGGAAGGAGAAATAAAGAAGGAGAGTGGAAGGGAACACAGGAAGAGAAAGGAAGGAAGGAAGGAAGGAAGGAAGGAAGGAAGGAAGGGAAGGAAGGGAAGGAAGGAAGGAAGGAAGGAAGGAAGGAAGGAAGGAAGGAAGGAAGGAAGGAGAGGGAGGGGGGGGAGGGGAGGGAGGGAGGGAGGGGAGGGGAGGGAGGGGAGGGAGGGAAGGAAGGAAGGAAAAAAGGAAGGAAGGAAAGAAGGAAGGAAGGAAGGAAGAAGAAGGAAGGAAGAGGAGGGGGAGGGAGGGAGGAGGGAGGAAAGAAAGAAAGGAAAGGAAGGAAGGAGGAAGGGGAGGAAAGGAGGAAGAGAAGAAGGAAGGGATGGAGGAGGGAGGGAGGGAGGGGGAGAGAGGGAGAGAGGGATTGAGGGAGGGAGGGAGGGAGGAAGGAAGGAAGGAAGGAAGGAAGGAAGGAAGGAAGGAAGGAAGGAAGGAAAGGAAGGAAAGAAAGAAAGAAAAGAAAGACAGACAGACAGACAGACAGACAGACAGACAGACAGACAGACAGACAGACAGAAAGAAAGAAAGACAGACAGACAGACAGACAGACAGACAGACAGACAGACAGACAGACAGACAGACAGAAAGAAAGAAAGAAAGAAAGAAAGAAAGAAAGAAAGAAAGAGAAAGAAAGAAAGAAAGAAAGAAAGAAGAAAGAAAGAAAGAAAGAAAGAAAGAAAGAAAGAAAGAAAGAGAAAGAAAGAAAGAAAGAAAGAAAGAGAAAAAGTAAGCGGAGGAAGGAAGGAAGAAAAGAAAGGAGAGAGACAGAAGAAGAGAGGGAGAGGAAGAGAGAGCTTGGGAGAGGGAGAGGAAAGAAAGGAAGCAAAATTCAACAGATAAGATTAAGAATGGACTCTCTACCTAGCCACATCATATTCTCTCTATAATAAAAGGACCCCAGCACTCACTTAACCTCTGATTACAAAACTACAGCAAGATTGCAGACCTCTGCAGCCTTTCTCCTGCCAAAACCTTTTCCACAGCTCACTCCCGCTGGAGCACCTGCCATATCCTCAAGCACCTGCTGTAATTCCCAGCCACACTCCGCTTGCCCTGGAAACTCAAGATCTAACCCAAGCATGCAGCTGAAAGTAGGAAACTGGATGGTCTGAAGAAATGCAAAAGCTGCGTCTTCACGTCTACTGAAGGGGACGCACTGCTAAAATAGGGAAACACTCTGCTCTTCAGTTCAAGTAAATAAAATCACAAGGTCTTTTTTTTGTTTGTTTGTTTTTCATGAAACATTGCATTAGTCCACTGGCCAGAGTTAATTCTCAGATTTCTCATGCATTTTTAAACCTCATTAAAATGTTTCCCAGTTACATGTCATTATCTTTTACTTATTCAACCATGATTTACAGAAACCCCAATATAAGGCAGGTGAAATGCTTTCCTCTTTGCTCCCCCTCCCCCATCTCTTTTCCCGTGTAGGTCAAGGCAGTAGAGAAGAAAGAGTTGAGTGCTGGGGCACCGTTTTGGGGAGTTGAGCCTGGCAGTGATCACTTCCTCCAGGCACAAGCATGTGGGCTGTCTCTGCTTTTGAGGGGAACAATGAACAGGAGCATCTGTGGATACCCCTCCTGCCCGCTGGGCGCTCAGCTAGGAGTCCCGGCATATCAGACACAATTATATTCAAATGTAAGTACAAAAAGTCATTTTGATTTGAATATAAATTATTCTAGCTGCCATGTTGTATTATCTACTCTATTGCTTCTCTTCATTAGCAGTGATAATTGAGCAATGACTCTGCGTGTGCTTAAATAATAGTATAATGAATGGGGTCTTTACCCAGCTTCTTGGGAGTCCCCTGCCTACCAGGGGATGTTTGCTGTGTGCCCTCACCTTCTCATCTTCAAACACAAGCCCCTTGCACACAGCAGTGTTTTACATGTAGGGGTCTTGTCAACCTTCATCAATAAGAAATCAAAATTCATGCTACTGAATGAGAGATAAAGAGTTGCAGATAGCTACTGTTTCCTTTGTGAAATGATTTACCGTTCATATTCTTCTCACCTATCCGAATGCTCCTATTCTAACATTTAGTCCAGAGCTTCTGAACTAATGGTAGGAGGTTTAGACCATACAATTTTTTCCTTACAACAGCAATCACTTAAAGTAATAAGTGATCATACTTTATCACTTATTACTTTATCACTTAAAGTAATAAGTGATCATACTAGTTACTACTATTAAAACTGAAGAGTTAAAACCTTCAGCCAGATAGCCTGTAATGGAGAACAGATTATTTCTGTTTCGTATCTTCTTATATGTCTAACTTTGCATTTCCATGAGACATGTTCCCAGCCTCTAGACAACCTTGCTTCAAATTTTCTCCTGAATTATAAAAATTGTATAATGAATGATACAACCCTCAATACAGTAGCCTGACACCTCCACCAGCTAAAATCTCTTACTCAGAGGTGAGAGTAAACAGAAAGAGTAATATTAACATATGGAACTACACAGAACAAGGTACAAAACGTGAAGTGTCACTCTGCCTTTTCTCTCCTATCTTATATTTGGGGATCTCTCCTCTCATAAACTTGGGGGGATTTCAAACAGCATCCACTGCAGTCACATTTGGAAAAGATATGCTTGGTGGGATAGGATTTTTTTAATGTTTATTAAAAGAAAAAGAGTCTTTGTTAATGGGTTTGCCTTATTACTTTAATTTCATGTTGGCAGAGGCCTAGATATAGATCCCTGTAGACTTCCTAGTCCAGGAAAAATGCTTTCTTCTCCAATCCCTTGAGTAGTCTGGGGACAACTGAAAATAAGCAGGTGAAACTAACACAGAATGGCTGTTTCCCAGCCAATGTTCTATGTGGCAAAGATCGCAGGCAATTCACTGGAGTAACCAGTGTGTTCCAAGAGCCCAAGCTAGAGATCCACCCTCCAGCATGTGACAGACACTAGAGATGATTAAGGAATCCTTTGGGAAAATAATTCTGTATTCCTTCTCTTATTCTTCTGAAAGGAGGATTTACATGCACTCTGTTGACTGTTATAGGAAGAAAGCAAAAAACTATAGAAATCAATAGGTTTGAATTTCTTAGCAAAGCCAGTGGCCTGAATCCTCCTTAAAATTCAGAGTCAATTCTCTTCTCTACCCAAAATTAGAGAAGGGACTAGTATCAAAATAATAGTTGGGAATGATCATTTTGGACAGGAACTGAGTGTTGAAAGAGGTAAAGAGATACACCTGATTGTTGCAGGACACCTAAAAGCCTAAAAGCCTCTGCATCTGCCCTGGATTGCCTTCTGCAGATCACTTTGTAGAGAGGGGGTAGTTTAAAAGTGGCAGTTTATCTGATCATGTATTCTGTACTGGCTGGTATAAATATTTTCTCATGCTACCACAATCATTGTGGGACTAGCTAGATCTTACCAGCATATTTGTCTGGCCACGTTGGATCTCTTAAGTAATTAGACCAGAGGGAAATGCTGTTTGCCTCCAAGGAAGCAAGCATGGCTCCTAGATAACTCAAAGGCAACTAAAATACAAAACTACCGTGAAGTAGACGAGACTCTTGTGAAGGCTTGGAGAAATATTTAACTGGCATTAGTATAGTCTTTGGTACAGAGGCATGCTATCTCAAAAACCCCCTTCTCTACCCTATAAAGGCATTTCCAGGCAGATCTTGGCTCAAAACATTAGCATATAAAAGGACCTAGGTGAGGTCCTGGGAGAAATTACCTGAGGGCAATTGACCCTCCCTGCTTCCCATAATAGTGGGAGGTCTGAGTTGCAGGGGTATAAAACTAGGCTGCTTCCTCTCTTGCTCTTTTTTGGGGGGCTCTCTTTTGGGGCTTGCACTCTTCTTGGGAGTCTTTTCTTTGTCTCCTCTCTACAGGGCCTTAAAAGCGTGGTGGCCGCCATCTTGGCCTACACATGTCTGGGGTTCTAGCCGGAATCCTAAGCACAGGGTTTTTCTTATTGCTAATTTGTATGCCTGAACCTGTAATAAGTAAAGCATTTTAAAACCTTGCCAGATTCCTGAGTTTTCATCCATTCCCTGCCGGCTTTGGAGGTAGAAGGGAACTTCGCTTCCCAGCACTGTTGGGGATCCCGGCGGCGTCCCCGACACCTGATAACCTTTCAGTATCTGTACTGAAAATCACAAGGCCCAAAGGAAGAGAAAGAGGGAGACACAGAGAGAGAGAGAAATAGAGAGAGAGTGAGGGAGAGAGAAAGGAGAGAGAGAGAGAAACAGAGAAACAGAGACACAGAGTCACAGAGACACAGACAGAGAAGAAAAGTGCCTGCCGTAGAGGCAGGGAGGTTGTGTAAAGTAGGAAACTGGGGACATTGGTGGTGGGAAATGTACACTGGAGAAGAAGGGACAGGTGTTGAAACATTATTTGACTGGAACCCAATCATGAACAAATTTGTAATTTTGTATCTCGCTTTGATTCAATTAAAAAAATAAATCAGTCCAGAGCCAAATTCAAAATCCCTTGAGTGTCCTGCTAGACAGAAGCTCGCTGGACCGGAAGAGGCAGAGCTATGGGCGGAGGGTCCTCTACTGGTCTGCAGCCTGCCAATGAGACAAGATGAAGGGCTGCTGACGGAGTTAAAGATTAATGATGTGATGCCCTAATCACACACACTCCCTTGAGGTCAAGCCTTTCCTCATTTTGAGGGCGGAAGAAACCAAGGCTAAAGGTGATCAATAATTTACCTAAGTTACATAGCTGGTAAGAGGAAGTGCAAGTCTGAGTTCAAAGTCAGGTCTAAGTTCAAAGTCTAGCTGTTCTTCATATCACTTTTCCAGTCCATCAAATATTATGGAATGTAACATTATATTCTATTTTATACATTTAAAACATGACATTCCACCACTCCATTTTTTCCAGCTGCTAGAAATGACTAGAAGAATTTCATATATATATATATTTATATATCCTATATATCATATATATGATATATATATCATATATATATAAAACCCTCTAATGTTCTTCATACATGCAGTTTAAGAAAGATAACATTTTGCTATGAATCACTAACTAACTCGTCCACCTTTACATATCATTGATCAAGAACTATGGCAAAACTACAGCTCAGAGCAGAACACACAGAACCTGAGTGATAGATCATTCATCAATAAAAAGAAAAAAATCGCAAAATGGATAAAACAGTGACATTAAGTAGCTATTTCATTAGATATTCCTTTGATTTAATATTTGGAATGATACAGTTTAGATAGTCCCAAGACTAATACATCCATCACCATCGGTTTCAGCGTAAGTCTGATAACTTTTTCCCTTGCAGGAAGTAGAGGTGAGGATGAGGACATTGATCAAAAAGTCTCCCACACCAGACCATGTTTACACCACTCATCTCCCCAGGAAACAAAGAAACTGCATTACACACCACACCCACCGCCAAACCAGGACACAAGGAAACAGAAGCAGCAGCTTAGAAAAGCAAATTTCCCCACTTACTAGTGATACGACCTTCACCGAGTCCATCTCTTCTTGTAGGCCCCACTAGTGAGTTTTGGCCATCATAACACCAATTTCACATAGTCTGATGGGCACGCGAGGCTCCAAGAAGGCAAACTTCATGGCGACATGCTATAATTGTAACAGCAATTCAAATGCAATTCTTCCTGCCATGGCTGTTATTTATTTCTGAATTTCCTGCTAGGATATTTTTGCAGAGACAGCCGTCTTCCAGAAAGAACTTCATCCCCTATGCCGTCCATCCAAAACAGTTTTCTTCCATAATAAAGCAGATTTTCATGATTGGATGATTATGCTGCCTGGCTGGCATCTTAACTCTATTATTGTATTTTGAGAAATCAAATATGAGATTCTTATAAAGGAAGTCCATTATGAGAAGCCTATCCTTCAAACTCAAGAGGTGCGATAAAGTTAGGAGAAGGCGAGCCATGTAGGCAAACATACTTGAAGGGAAACAGAAAACTAGAACATAGCATCATTTTAATAATTATTATAATTACATAAATATTCTCTCAACCAATTTCAGAATGAATGAACTGGCTCTCATTAAAAGCAAATGACCAAAACCAATTCTGCTTGTTCCTATTATTTTTTTCCCTTTGTAAGAGTCTATTTTTTTTTCTCTTCCTCTTAAAGAGAGGTCATAAATATCGAGTCTTCTCCCTAGGAGGCTTCTACCTCCTTTTGATTTTATGACAGGAACAGTACATTACAGGGCTTTAAGTTAGGGGGACTTATTTGTATTTAATCTGCATAATTTTCTTTTGGACCCATTTCCTATCTCCCAATAGGAGAGATACAATAATGCCTTACAATAATGATTACTTTTCAGTCTGCTTAAAAGAGTCTCTCTTTTTAAATTTTTTTTCCCCCTCTGTCTGCTAAAGAGAAAAGATGTTCAAATTCAACCGAGCTCTAGCTCCATCTCCTGGGAGTGCACGGCACTAGCAATCAGGTCAAACCTTGAGGCGTGCAAGCCCTCTCCTAGGAAGCACTTAGGAGCCACTCTGTGTGCAAAGGACCTTTTGTGTTGCAATTGCTAAGGGACTTTTTTTCTTCAATCAATTAACAGGAGAAGAATAGACATCTAGGGACCAGAGAGAAAGTACAGAGTTGGGCATTTGCACACCAGGGTTTGATCCCTGGTTCCTTATCTTGTCCCTACCAGGAGTGATTCCTGCGAGAAAAGCTAGGAGTAACCCATGAGCACATCCAGGTGTACCCCCAAAAAAATTTAAAACAAAAATCAAACAGTAATAAACATCTTGAAAACCTCCAATCCTTTCAGGGAAACAAGTTAACCTGAACACAGGAAAAAAGCAAGTCCTACTAGAATAAGGCCGTCCCCTGAATGTAGAATCCCTGCTCCCAGAAGAAACTCAGTACCCAACTAGATGCCAATGCTCTTATTGAATATACTGAAACTCGAAATTGTTTTACTAAGAAAAATTGTTTTACTCTGGGAAAACTCACAACTTCAGTCCATACCATTTGACACCTTCTCTGTCAACGTGGTGTATCTTATCTGGCTGCTGGTTTTACTGTTCAGACTGTATTATGCTAGTGAATATCTGCTTCCCTATTTTCATGTTTGAAAAATAAGGTTGGATTATGCAAACTTAATTTTCAGTTTGCATATTCATATTTCTGTCTCAAGCTTTAATGTATTTGTTGGCTCACATGCTTTAAAACTTTGAAATACTTTCTGCCCAATTCTGTTTAAAAGTCAAGACAATGAGTTTGATTGCCTCTAATTATTTGCTTTGCTTTTTTTTCCTCTCTTTCTTTAGAGACAATTTAAGGTTATGTCTTGTTTGAGGGTCTCTGGTTATGTTCTAGGCAGACAGACATGGGGACCCCACATGACAATGAATTCTTGCCCTAAGTCTGTCCAAAGTCACCTTTAGGAACCAGGAACCAAGACTTGAGACCCATTAACCAACAACAAATCCTGAGGGAGCTGGATCAACCTTTTTTCTGCCCAGTCCTTAATCCTGCTACATTCCAGGACAGAAGATCCAGCAGGAACAAGGGTCAAGGAAAGGAGATTTTCAAAGACCACTCCCAAAGAAGTCTACTCCCCTTGGCAATGGCCCTAGCAACCTAGGGTGGCGCCCCATATGGGAGTCGCTTGGGGAGAAAACTATAAAAGCCGTCCTGACCAAAGGAGGGCACGCACATGCTGCATGAACCCACATGCTTCCTGAGTCCTTGTGGCCGAGCACATGTGGTGCCCGAGCACGCGTGTCGCCAGCATCCCCTCTTGAGATATGTGCTCTCTCTCTCTCACTTTCCCTCCTCCTTCCCTTTCCTAAAACCTCTTTAATGAAACCTAGTTTACTTCACTGCTCATCGACTCCTGAAAATTCTTCTGCGAGGAAGACAAGAACCCTGAGGCAACCCTGGGTAAGGCCTAGGGCTGACTTTCCATTCCTGAAAAGAGCAATTCCTTGCTCCAGCCTGAGTCCGTGGCTCCCTGAGAAATCTCAGGTGTTGGGGATCAACTCCTGTGCCTAGAGATGAAGAGGACATAAGGTGTGGCTTGCGGTCACCTCGTGGGGCTGGTGGGGCTCAGGCCCGCGCCGTGCAGGCGCTCATCTCAGACTTTATCAATCCTAAGCCTGCCCAGCGGGTCTCGGGTGGCAGAGGCAGCTGGGGGAGAAAGCGACCATCTCTCTCCCCTTCCGGCCTCACACTAAGCCAACCGTGAGGCCCACCTGCATCAGTTATACACACATATATTTAATAGATAATCTGATAATATTCTCAGTTCTGTCTTGGTCATCATAAATACTTATATTGGCACACTGGAATTTAGAAGAATATTAAGCATGCTACTTAATATAGACAAACTGTGTATTTACAGACTAAACAAAAGATATGAATTACAAGGCCAATGAGTAATTGAATTTCTTAAAATCTCCTTAATCTGTTTCCTGCTTTTACAAAACACTCTACAGAAGCAAATATCCACCTCCAGGGTGTTGGTGATACTTTATAATTGTGCTAAAGAGATTGTGATCCATTTATTATATAATATCTGTGATTTGAAAATCACAGACATTAACAAAACAACACCAAACTGTCCATTGTTGATGTAGTAAACTCAGCATAGTGATACCAATGAAACAAATACAATAAGAATGAAACACAGTCTTTGGCAACATCAATAGAGGAGAAAACTTAAAAATCACTATGTTCTTTTTCATTTTTAAGAAATTAAATATAGATAGCACTGCTCTTGTTAAAATTAACTTGATGGTGATGCTTCAGAAAGAATATTGAGGGCCTCTGGATCTCTCTATTCTGGACGGCATATGTCACTGTATAATACTAAAAGATATAAAAGACAGAAGAGCTTCAATTAAATTTGTCCTAGCATCAAGATATAGTGTTTTTAAAATATTTCCTATGCCTTATTCTTGTGTTTGTAACCTTTACTTTAAAAATGAAAAGAAGAATATATGTGTGTTCATCTTGTTATCGGGGGCCATATTTTGGATAAGATTGAAATTTGTTTCATAGCGAAAGTCTGAAGTCTGCCCACCTCCTATGTGGATGAATTTCATCAATCCTTCGCTTGATGAAAGTGTTCTATGCCAGGACCATGAAGGAGGATGCGTTTTAGATTATCGTTTTCTGGGGGCTTTTTGATGACTGGCTCACAGCCAAAGCACTTATCCTGCTATCATGATATATTGTAGAAAACCCTATAACTGCACCTAAGAGTCTTTAATTGCTAATTGTGCCTAATAATGGTTTTGTATATAATGCAAACAATAATACTGATGTCAGTTTGAATTTCAAGGTTGTTATTTGATCCCAAGTTTCTGCTGCGTTATGTTCTCTTCCTGTGGTTCATGAAGTCTGAGTAGCCTCTGTGGAGTAACAGCCTGGCTTGGGGAAAGGACCAGGGTTGTATTAGAAGAATAACAAGAGAAAATGGAGGTTTGAGTAATAGCCGACTCTGTGTCCTAGGACAATGGTGAGTATGATTCAGCATGAAATACATTTGCGGCGTCTCATTTCAACTCATACTCAGTAACCCTTCAGAGATTCGATGCAAGGTGTGACTTTGGAGTGGAATTTGGCATTGTCTAGTTCATAGTTACTTGGATCCAAAATATTCTGCTTTTCTCAAGAAAATACATTCTTTAGTTCTGATTTATATAAAGACCAGCTTTTACTATTGCTGAGGCCTCTCACAAAGATGCCCATTGATTCTTTTCTCTTCTCTATCCTCACACTGGTTCAAAGAAGAACATAAAGGCAATGGGGGGGGGAAAGAAGGGCCAATGTTTGACTAGCAAAGGGCCTCTCAAGTACTTTCCCCTCTGTTCTCTCTGCCATTTCAGTAAGATTCCCAGCACTCGGGGTTTAAATGTCCTCTAGCCCTTTCAAAGCTGGCATCTAATTGTGTCTTCCTGTTGCCAAATGACTGAGTGTTTTCTTCACTGACTTGGTTTCTGCCAGATTCTGGAATAGACAGTAAGCAGGATAAGAGAGACTGGGGAAGTATAAAACTCACTCAGAGAAGGAATAAAGCAGATCTGGGAGTCAGGGAACCATAGGGGGGAGAATTCAGAAAAGGCAAGGAAAAAGTATTAACACCCCTCACACCCCACCCAACACACACACACACACACACACATGCACAAACTATAGATTGGACAGAAGAACAAGAAACCAGACCAGAGGTAACTGTTAGGATAAAAGGTCCTTTTGCTTCTGAGAAGTACTGAATGGGACACTTAGATGTGCCGCCAGCATTGTGTGCTGATACCCCATGCTCTCCTTTCCTGTCACCTCCTTTGATACAAGAAGTACAGGAAAGCATTTGGCTCATCACTCCCATATTGCTTCTTATCTAATTTTGTAGATTGTACAATGGTCTCAGCCTTTTCTTTCCCTGTTTCTCTGGTTCATGCTTTTTGGGATTTAGGAGCCCTCTATGAACACATGCATTCCACTTACTTTTGTGCTTGAATCTCAGAGGCCATGTGGTTTACTTTGGCCCATATAGTGTGGTGGAAGTGACATTGGGCCTTTCTTCCATGCTACTTATTGACACTCTTGGAATCCTGCCCAGCTGCCATATGAAGAGCCTGGCTAACCTGCTGGAGGAAGAGAGACCATGTAGTGCTGAGATGATTTCTCCTAGCACAGGCGGTCTTGGGCCAGCCAGCTCTCAGCTAACCTGGCTTCATTCTCAAGATGCAAGAAGAATACAACTGAAAACAGAAGAACAACCCAACTGAACTCTGCCCAAATTCCTGACCAATCGATCATTGGTTAAATAGATTAAGTCACTATGTTTGTAGATAATTTGTTAGGCAGCAAAGGGTTGTTAAAACCAATCAAATTCAAGTTTCCTAATCATATCTGTGTAGTACCACGTACTGAGTATTAAATATGCATCTATAATTCATATTTATTACAAATTTTAGTAAATAAATCTCCCAAAACCTTTGTACAAATACCTAGATATAGTAATTATAATTTTTGGTTTAAGATGCAAGATGGTTTAAAAGACATTCATCTGCAATTCTTGTATGTTTAACCTTTCATTAAGACTAAATTCAATTAACCAGCAAAGCCAGACAAGAGACAGACCAGACCCACAGCTACACTGCTCGACCTACATGGAGCAGCCCATGGAGTTTCAGAGGATGGTAAATGGTTCAGCCCCTGGCCGAGTCCTACATAGCTCCTAGAGTTAGCACACACTCGGTGGGGGGCTGTGCTGGTCGAACTTGGAGCAGGGATTTGGGCTCCTCCCCCTCCATGTCCACGGGCTTGGCTACAGGCTCCCAACCAGCAAAGTTGGACAAGAGACAGACTAGACCCAGAGCTTCACCAGATGTAGTTGTTCTGTGGCGCATGACAGGCTTAGATAATAATGAAGGTTAGGACCAGGTCCTTCCCAGGATCTTTCACATTTATGCACTGTAATGATCACTGTAGTTGCAACAAACTGGGAAAGTTGATGGGGATGAGAAATTATAATGTCACACTAGAACTCACTATTGAATATACACATAGAGACTTACATCATAAACTGGTAATATCTGTAGGGCAAGCCACAAAGTATAAGAGAAAAGGGAGAAATACAGAACAGAAACAGAGATAAAGAGAGAGAAAGAAAAGGTGCCTGCTTTAGGGGCAGGCTGGGGTTGGGGTGGAAGGGAGTGTTGGGACATTGGTGGTGGGAGTGGGGCACTGGTGGAGGGCTAGGAGCTAGAACACTATATGACAGAGACCTAATTATGAACATCCTTGTAATTGTATATGTCACAGTTGTATAATAAAAATTTTTTAAAAATCAGATTTTATGAATGTAAGAGAATCATTTTTGTGTTGGTACAAAACTGAGCTAATTATCTTTGACATAAAATCTAAACAATTTTTTTTCTAAAGAAAAACTAAAGTACATTAGCTTCAAATAGGCATGTACTTGCTCAATACAATGATTTTTGAAAACTAAAAGTTTTTTGGTCTTGAATCTTGATAACTAAAGATTTAGATTTTTGGAAAGTGATAGAGTATAAGGAAAGTGTAACTAAAATAAAACTTATGAAATATAAGTTTTTCATCTAGTATATCAGCTAAGAGTTTATCTTTGTTTCATCTGTGTTCCTCATAACACCTGAACAATTTCATGATTGAATAACTACTCAAAAAATTATTAGTTCTACAAATTTTGGCAGTAAAGCAGTTTCCTTCATCATCAGAATTCCTCTTGAACCCAACAGTTTTATAATAAACAGAGGTGGTAAAGTCATTATCTCATTCTGCTGTGCACTGTGCACAATTAATTTAATTTTCCCTATGACTAAGATAGAAATTACAACTTAGAATTGCTATTATAGAGCTACAAATTCCACCTGAGTTTTAGAAGTTATAGTACATGCTTCTGAGTGAAAAGTTGGTGGAATTTCCTTTGGAAAAGAAATAAAAAATAAGAGGGATCAGAGAGATAGTGCAGCAAGTAAGGTGCTTGTCTTGTCCTGGCATCCCATATGGTGCCCCAGGCACAGTTAGGAGTGATTTCTCAGTGCAAGGCAAGGAATAACCGCTGATCATCTCTGGCCCAAAAGCTTAAAAAAAAGTAAAAAGAGGATGTTGAATGGAAGTTCCCTATTCCGCAATGGGAAAAATTGAAGTAATTTTTAAAGTTTTCACTTCCATCAGAATTTAGGCATGAGTAGATACTATAGGAAATAGATGTGCCCTACTTATAACAATATGAGAAGGTGTTACAAGAAGTGTTGAGTCCCAAAGCTCATTTTCTAACCCTACTACCCGAATGAATAAGGGAAGAGAACAGTTGCTGGATGCCACAAAAGGCGGGAGAAGACTCCTTCAATGAAACTTTTGAGCCTGTTGGTAACAACGCTGGGAGTGCTGTTGGGAGAAAGTACGGGGTTAAGCTCTGGCTTCATTATCCTTCCATTCTTTTATCTGTTAGTGAATTGGTCAAACTCAGCAAGTCAAGGGAAATGGTGCTTCTCAATCTCAATCATTCAATGCATGCGCCTTAATCACCAAACAGGCTTTTGGATCTCTCCAGGGCTTCATCGAAATTCTTTCTCCAGACTGTGGTATGGTCTCTGAGAGTCTCTGTGATTCCCATAGACAGAATCTGTTTTGATAAACAGATGATTGCTCTTTATAGAAGCAATAAAACACTACTAGTGAAAGAAAGATGATAGAGAAAATCAACTGATTGAAACACTTCACTTGTATCATTTGTAACACTTGTCTTCCCATTGTTCATCGATTTGCTCGAGTGGGCGCCAGTAACATCTCCATTCGTTGGGAATGAGGTCCATTATTGTTACTGTTTTGGCATATTGAACACAACACGGGTAGCTTGCCAGGCTCTGCCGTGGCTCTGGGTTCATCCCAGGAGGCCCAGTTTTATTCTATGCCATACCATCAACACTCAAGGGCCCACAGGGCAGAGCACTGGGTATAGACAAGACTGTCTCCTGTATGCCATCTACCGGTGCAGCCAGGCATGGCAGCCACACCTGCAACATCTCGAGTGTTATTTAGTGATCAAGTATCAAGGTAAATCAGAAAACACAGAAAAAGCACCAAAGAGATAATATAGTGGGTAGGGAGCTTGCTTTGTACTTAAGCTCCCTACCCCTTATACTAACAGAAAATCAACTGATTGAAACACTTACCAACAAATATTAAAGGGATCTCAAAGAATATTGATTTTGGAATAAGTATATGGATACAAGTGGAAAAGAGTTGTCTTGACACATATATAAGAGAATACAAACAAATCCAGGAAAAAAGAACAAAGACTCAAAGAATTTTGGTTTTGGTCACACCTGGCTATGCTCAGAGGTTTCTCCTGGCTCTGCACTCAGGAATTACTCCTGGCAGTGCTCGGGGGACCATATGGGATGCCGGGGATCGAACCCAGGCTGGCACAGGCCGGCCGCATGTAAGGCAAACACCCTACCCGCTGGGCTATTGCTCCAGCCCCTCAAAGAATTTTTTAAGTTATATGAGAATACTGCCTGTTTGACTTAGGGAAAAAGCCTCATCCATGTTTTCACTCACACTTGTATAGAAAAGTAGTTATAAAAAATGAGAATTGTTCAAAATAATAGAGTTCTTTTCTCCTCTTATCATTTCTCAGTGCTCTGACAGTGGTATTTTTAATTTTCCCCTACTAGTTCATTTGCCATGTTCCTCAATATAATCTTTTTTTTTGAAGACAGAATAAACTCTGACTACTGCTACAATAACTGCAAACATTTTCACATCCATGAAAAGGAATCAGCTAAATTATGCTTGGTGTCTTTCTGATTCTGATGGTAACAAATTTCTAACCATGGGCAAGTTGATAATTGTTTAGAAATGTGTGTTGCCTGAAGTTCTTTACTCATAGAGTGGAAATAATAGCAAGGTTGTTGTAAATAATAAAAGAATACTTGTAAGTAAAGCATTCTTATAAAGTAAAACAGTGCTTGGCATAGAGTAATCACTGTCAAAACATTAGCTAGCAGTAGAAGAAATGAAAGAATATTGATTATAACTGTTTCATTAGTATTTTTTTCTTACTCTGAAAATCCAGTGGGGTCTTGAACTTACTTGTTATTTGGAAAAACTCGTGTGCCTTGAACTCAGAAACATGAATTAGCTTTCTTAAATCCCTGGCCGGGCTTTTAGTTAGGCAAGCAATCAGCTTAAGAAACAAGACAGATCTGTTTATTCTGAGGATTTCTATGATGGAGGAACAATATTTTTTTTCCTAGCATAGCTGGTCTAGTTGGACAGATGGATGAATCCTGAGCCATGTGTGAAAGCTTTCGAGTCTCCAGGCAGAGTTCAGTGATGCTAATTACCCCCCCACTTAAAGTCTCCACAGGGTAAGGAGATTCCAAAAAAATCCCTAAATTGAGATTCATTCCCAGTCAGAATGCAGGATTTGTGGGTGCGAACCCCAATGCCTTAACCATTCCTAAGAGACTCTCAGACCTCACCAGGGCTTCATCTAAATGCCCCCTTAAGACCCAGTTCAGGGCAGTTTCCTTTCTGATGCCCCTGTGACTGCTATAGACAGACCCTTCTTGATAAGAATAGATTACTAGCTCTCTTTGGAGGTAATCAAACACTACAAGAAGTGAGAGAAATGTGCTAAAGACAGATAATCAGCTAATTGAAGCTTTCATCACCATACAACTCAAAGGATATTGATTGAGGGAGAAAATGAGGGTAAGTGTACAAGGACCTTATTAAAATTAGATTTCCCCATTGCAAGGCAATCGTAAGAAGAGTATCACCTTGCTTTTGGAACTCCACATCAGAGATATCAGAGTGAACAATCTGTGGACTTCTTCCCCAGGCATTAATGTGCTTTTATAATGTTCACCTCTTCTTTGGAGCTGTTTCAAGACAGAATCGGTCAAAGCCCCTTTATTCCCTGTTACGTTCTGTGCCTCAGCATCTAGTCCATCACTGAAAATACTGCTACCTTCCATCTTGTAAATGAAGTTGCTGAAATCAATGAGAGCCTCACTCTTTTCTTGGCCAGCCGTCATTCTTCTGATGAGCTAAACTAATGATAGCATAAGAAGAAGGAAAAAAGTGTTTGTGATGGTTGTAAAAAGGAATAAGAGAATTCCAGGTAACAAAAGTGAGGTGAAGTATACACATAACTAACAAGGAACATGGTACAACAATATGAGTCCATGGAGAGAAGGGAAGAGTCTGATCATTTTTATATCTCTAAATCTGAGAAAATTCTGTCATCACTCCTCTTTCCTGAGTCATAAAGACATTTAAAGGACTCCTGTTGCTGATGTAACAATAGCAGCAACAACAGTTTCATACATATAGCACATATAACACTAAATGTCAGCTGTTATCCTAAATATACATCTTTAATATTTTAACATATATACAAGGAAAATGATACTAGTCATTCCATAAGCAGTAATGTAATCACAAATATGTCCAATGTCTGGTTAAGATATTATTATTTAAGGGTATGAACTTTTAACAACATTTTATAACCTTATTAAGTGCTATGTTATGAATTCAGCAATGGTATTTCGGTGCTTACTATATAAGCAAGTAGTGAGTACTGAAGAGAGAGAGAAGAGAGAGAGAAAGAAAGAGAGAGAGAGAAAGAGAGAAAGAAAGAAAGAAAGAAAGAAAGAAAGAAAGAAAGAAAGAAAGAAAGAAAGAAAGAAAGAAAGAAAGAAAGAAAGAAAGAAAGAAAGAAAGAAAGAAAGAAAGAAAGAAAGAAAGAAAGAAAGGAAGGAAGGAAGGAAGGAAGGAAGGAAGGAAGGAAAGAAGGAAGGAAGGAAGGAAGATAAAGAGGGAGAGAAAGAAAGGGGGAAGGAGGAAGAAAGAAGGAAGGAAAAGCAAAAGAAAGAGGAAAGAGATATGTATGGTGAGGGACGGTAGAAGGAAGGAAGGGAGAAAAAGGAAAGAAAGAACACCTATTCACAAAGCATCCTCACAAAGAGAAGCTCTTGAAAACAACAGATGGATATATAGTAACATGAGAGAAAGTAAAAACAATCAACAATCAAGCTATTAATACTTTCAACAGGCTATGTGCCAAGCCACATAAGGAAAAGAATACCTACGTCAGTTTGAAGGGAGAAAGTACTGAGAAAATAGATTTTTGAAAGTATATTTTTGAGCAAACCCTTGGAAAAAAAATATTCTGGGAGTAGGGACATGCTTCACCAGAACCATAATGTAGTTAAAATGAGGATAAGGTAAAAACAATAAGAAGATTTTAAGAACCCAGTTCTGAGCATATGAGCATTCAACACATATTTACACATAACTGAATGAATGAGTGGTAGCTCCACGGAATTTAATTACATTGGAGTCAATTTTACTCTCACATCCACAGAACTTGGCAAATGTAACGCTTACACAAGGGAGGATGGTATAAGATTAATAAGAGCAGCACAATTATTGTTTTTGGGTAGTACTTTAAAAGAAGTTAGGATCTTTCTCCTTATTGGCAAAAGCACATTATTTAGTGCAACTGTGATTTCACTTCGAGATGTATCATATTTTCTTGAGAATATTAATCGATAGTTGAGAATATGAATTTTCAGTTTTATTTCTTGAGTCCAACATCTTTATCTGAGTAGATTTAGGCTGTGATGAGACAGAGGGGAAGATGGGGTGGAGGGATGGTGTGTGTGGGGGGGGTGCAGTGGTGGTGGAGTGGTATATTGTAAGGCCAGTAAATCCCCAATCCCAATTAGAGTGATGTTCACATGTAATTATTTTGTCTGTTTGAGTCATCATAAATATTTTGAGAATGGGCTCATCTACTTAAAGCATGAAAGTTCCTGACACAGACAACCAAGAATCACAAAATATTTGAGAAAACGGGAGCACAAGAATGAATTCACCCAACTATGCTTTAAACCCACGCTCTTCTCCATATCATTCAAATATGTATGACAATCCTCATTCACATTTCCAACATATATTAATGAACACTTTCTAACTGATGATCCAAGCCTTGTCCTAGAATTTGAGGTTACAGTAACAGACAAAATACAATATTTTTTTGCTCTTATTCTCTGAAAATCTATGCTGAAATCAGACAGTTCTGAATCAATTCTAACCGTGGGTTGGGGAAGGAGGCTTGGCGTATGATGGCATCCTGACAAGGAAAAGCAAAGGAAACCACTAAGTTTATTTGAGAAAATGGATTTTCTACTGAGACCTGAATGATCAAAAACATTTTGTGAGGGGAATTGTGTTTTAGGTAGAGGAGTCAACTTGATAATGTTAAGAAGGGAAGAACTTGGAACACCTGAGGAATGAAAAGACCAGTCAATCTGAAGAGACTTAACTACGAAAGAAAAGAATCTGAAGAGTCTTAACTAAGAGAGAGGGCTCATTCTTTTAAAGGCCTCTTGGTGGAGTGACCATATGTCCAGGACTACTTGACATAGATAAACTATATTTATTTTAATGATGTAGTTGTTAAAACTGTTCTTTATATTTTCAAAGGACACTGAACTCCATGACAAATTATATGATCATCTTACCACTAAGACATATTGAAAACTCATAACTTAGGTATCATAAATTATAAAGCTCTTTTGGGAAGTTATATTGACATTCTATTTTAACTGATAAATTTTATCTGATATTTTAACTGTGATAACATGGCACCAGGATAAATGTGACTATTAATTTGGTGATGACCTACCCTCAGCAACAGTAGACAACGTTCTGAGATTTGGTTTGTGATACTGGTTTGTAAAATGTTAGACAGAGACAGTTTTTGTGTTTCCCCCAAAATCAGAAAATAAAAGTCAGTGGTAACTGGTGAATAATCAGTGAGTGAAGAAATAATTCTTTGATCATATTTTAGTGACTGTATATCTATCAATGCATATAGGAAAATGGGAAGAGAAGCAAATTTGTGATAAGACCTCTGAGTTCAGTTTTGGACACAAGGATGATTTGCTAAAGAAGCTGTTTATCACTCTTTAGGAGACTCTAATTTAACGTGCTCTTTATATGCCCAGAGCACAGAGGTGGCACTTAATATGTTCTATACATTCATCTGGGGTGTGTCAACACCAAAACACTAAACAAAGCCATGGGAATGAAGAAAATAACCTGAGATACTAAAGGATGAGGTCTGCTTAACAATGGAATAAATGTGGAGTTGGACATGGAGATTAGGACAAGGCTTCAGAGTAGGGTGGAAGGACAGGAGAGAATATGGCACCATAGGGTAGTGAAGGTGATGTACGTGATCGCTCTGATGGTTAGTGATCCTCTACACAATCAAGGTAACAGCAGGGAACATTTTATGCAATGGTTGGAACAATAAAGTCTGGTTGGGGGTGGTGTGAGCACAGAAGGCAAGACAATGATAAAAAATGTTCCTACCTCCTTAGGGACAATGAGGATGGACCGGAAACATAGCTCAGAACTGTGTCTGGGAGGAGGCAAGAGTGAAGTTCCAGAAGTTCACGTTTAAGAGCAGATGCTAAATCACTTGGTTGGGAAGGTTAGACATGCAGAATAGATGAGGTCATGTGAACCGCTGAGCAAACATGCCTCCTCTTAGGAGAAACAGTTCTTCACCCCAGTAGCAGGAAAGAAGACTGGGGCAAATGATCACATGTGAGACTAAAGATCCGAGTGGCAGGACATCAAGGTCGTTTCCTTTAGAGCTCCAATCACAGGAAAACACCAGCTTGCAAGTACCATTGGAGTTTCAGTCAAATGCCCCAAGTGGTTTATAGGCACCCATAAACCACTTAGACTCTGTTAAATGTTATATTTCATCTTTGGCCAACAACACTGGTACCTTCCATCTCCTAAATGAATCAGATTAAATAAGTGAATATCTGCTCACAAGAAATAAAATTAATATAATGAACTCTGAGTGATATATTTGAATATATATATGTATACATACATGCACGCATACATACATTTATACATACATACATACATACATATAAATTTTCAAAAAAAGGAAGAAGCTGAATCCACTCTGGTAGAGCCAGTGTCAGATGAGACCAACATCAGAAAAGTCTCTGCGATTCACTCATGATTAAATTCCCTAGGACTAGCTGTGTGCCCACCCAATAGGAGGGCTGGGAGCAAAAGGTGGTGAAATGTGATAACTTGTTAATGATTAGTATTTACCTTCAGTGGCTAATTTTATAAGATCCTATTAACTCAAAAGAGTAGAAGAGGATTCCTGAAAGGACAAGGCAATTCAAATCAACCAGATGAGGTTCCAACACACTCACAAACACACTCGAAGAGCTTGGACACTATAACATTTATAAGAATACGCACAATCACCTCATGTAATTCTCCCAATGACTTCATAGGCACTAACTCATATCCATTTTAAACTGGAGGACAGTGAAGTTTATGGGACAGACTAAGAAATGTGTCTAAATGTATCCCATTGGTAGCGAGGGTTTGTATTCCAATGCACAACTAAAATTGATTTTCATTGTCAGTTACCAAAACTTACTTATCTTAGTTCTTTTCTTCTACTTGATCACTTGATCACTTGAATCCCGTTATTCATCGATTTGCTCGAGCGGGTGCCAGTAACATTTCCATTGGACCTTATCACATGCCAATGTAGCCCAATGGCATCTGGTTGCTTCAGGAATATAAAGAGCCTCAACTAGTTCCTTCCAGGGTCTTGACAAGGAAGTCTGACCATCTTGTAGGTGGGCGGCCATGTGATCGTCTTTTCTTCTACAAATAGTTTTTTCCGCATGCACTTCCAAACCATATACTCTCTACCTTAAAAATGTACCTCACTTGATTGTCTTTATGTTTCTTCTTTTTTTTTTTTTTTTTGCTTTTTTTGGGACACACCCAGCAATGCTCAGGGGTTTCTCCTGGCTCTGCACTAAGGAATTACTCCTGGCAGTGCTCGGGGGACCATATGGGATGGCAGGAATTGAACCCGGACCTGCACAGGCTGGCTGTGTGCAAGGCAAACGCCCTACCCGCTGGGCTAGCACTCCAGCCCCTTATGTTTCTTCATTAGATTATTTTCCAGCTTGGAGGCCACACCCCACAATGCAGGAGTCATTTGTGGTAGCGCTTGGGGGACTATAAGAGATGCAAAGCAGGGGTTGAACTTGGGTAGGCCATGTGCAAGGCAAACACTCTGCCCATTTTGCTATCATTATGGTTCCTTATGTTTCTTTGCTTGCTTCTTTCCACTCCAGAGACACCTATGTTCTCTCTCAAACATGTACTTCTCCCTTTTCCCCTCTTATAACTTTCTAAATAAGTTTTAATAATTTTTTTTTGCTTTTTGGGGTCACACCCGGCAATGCTCAGGGGTTTCTCCTGGCTCTGCACTCAGGAATTACTCCTGGCGGTGCTGGTGGACCATATGGGATGCCGGGGATCGAACCCGGGCCGGCATGGACCGCCGCGTGCAAGGCAAATGCCCTACCCGCTGGGCTATTGCTCTGGCCCCTTAATTAAATTTTTCTAATTTCACCAAAAATAAACAAACAATAATAATAATTTTGCCACCCTTTTTGTTTGATAACTAAATATGCCCTAAGACATATTTGTTGATAGAACTGAATGTAGGTGGTCCAAGATAGCATGTACACTGACCCTTCTCAGGATGACATCCTACCCCTCACACATGATGTGCTCCAAAGATCTATGGCCATCTCAAACATTTTTTTAAAATCACACTCCATTTTTTTTCTATAGGTGTTATAAAGCTGATCTTCTCAAGTAACATTCTCGGAACTCCTTTTCAAAATCCAGGTATTTCACAAACACAAAAAAGAGCATTAAGTAAATAGCACTCACCCTACTTCATTTTTGCTATTCTTTCCACCAGTTCGATAGAAAGCCCTGAGCAGTTTTGATGGTAATAATTTCCAATAATGGAATGCATAGCCAACGCATCTAAAAGCCCAAAAACTTTTCTTAAAAATGAGAGAGAATGAGATACTGAAATATCCTAGCATGATCTTTATTCCACACTTCTCTCCATTTAATTTATGAAGAGAAAAATTACTGTGATAGATATAAGTTGGCAGTTGTGATCATTAACAGCAAGCTATTGCCCATGGGTATGCAATAAAATGTAGTACATATTGATTCCTTTTAACGTTAACTATTTGGAGGTTGTGATTGAAAATTACTGTTGAATTGCAAATAACACTAGCTGTGTGCCACAAACGATAAATATTGCAAACTGGTTATAAAAGCAGTTAAGGTATTATTATGTTTGTGTCATTAGATTTACTTTACTGACATAAATGGTTCAAAACAACACACATTTATATGTAATTTAAGTACTATCTATTCAGCTTATTTTAACAAATAGCACCATACATGGTGCTTTATGCAAATTCTGGACTGTGGACTTCTTTCAAGTTGACTGAGCAACCATCCTTCTATTAAAGTACTTTTCATAGTATTTTTGGTAGCACACTTTCAAAATTGACTTCTCTGGATGATGGAGAAATTGCCCCTCTGAGGAGGGATCAACATAAAGAAACAAAGCAAAAAAAAGAAAGAAGGGAAGACAGATAGACCCATTGGTCTTTACAGTAGTGCAAAACAGATGAAATCATTTCATAGTTGAGTATCAGCAATGCTTCCAAGCAGATAGCTCCTTAGTAATTGGATGAAACATACAGGAGCATCAGTCGTACAGCTGGTTCCTCAACATCGTTAATTTCAACAGTATGGACCTATGCAAAGCTTCCAGCAGAGTTATTTTAAGGATGAAAACTGGGCACATGTCAAGTCCACCTGGACCTCACCCCATGAGAATCTTCAGCAGTATCAGAAATCATCTCTGCCTTAGACAGCAAACTCTGCTAAGTTTTCCTGGGAAAGTATTCCTTCAGATTTATCCTTTCTGAATGTTGACATTCAATTCTTGTATGTAAGAAGTGAATGTGAAAGGCTTACTAGGGGGCCAGAGAAACATTACAGTGGACCCAGGGCACTTGCACCGACTGATCCAGGTTCAATCCCGAGCATCCCACATGGCCCCTTGAGCACTACCAGGAGTGACCTGAGCACAAAGTCAGGAGTAACCTCCAAGCACCACTGGATATGACCCATTAGCAAACAAACAAAAAACAACAAAAAATCAAAGGCTTGTTAAATGCCAATGTCTACTCTTGGCTCCATTTTATTCATTTCCTACTCTGTGAAACTTGTGATGCTTTCTTAGTCTGTGGAATGTTAATTAAGGGATAACTTGGAGCACAAAAACTGTCATCCTATAACAATTCTGAGGTCATCTGGGTATCTTCCAGAGTGACTCTCACTGAAAGACACTGGTGTCTAGTTCACACTGTAGAGCAAACCCCAAGCTTGACAGCAGATTAAGGGCTTTCAGTGAAGACTACATATAACAATTATCTCCCTAGGTGAAAAGATACAGATATTTTCTTCTCTACATACGCTTATTAGGGCTGTTTCTCTAGAAATTGGTTCTAGCAAACACAGAACTGGGAAGTATGGACCTATATGTGAACACAAATGATAGTGTGTGAACAATGATAATGATCTAAAATGAAATCTTCCTGGAAGAAAATACCTATAAATGGTTGGAAGCACAGTTAGAAGAGCAAAAACTCATTCTGGTCTTTTCTTCATATGGAAGAAAGTTCTAGGCTTTAGCTCTTCCCAACAGCGACTCTGGTGTTCTGCACTGGAAATGTAATGTAGGATATACAGCACATACTTTGAAAACAGATAAAGAGAAAATTAATGCTTCCTAATTTGGGGAGAAAATGCGCATGTATTAATTATTCTCTTTCGCATATGAAATTTATTAATTTTTTTACTTTGGGGCAATACTCCTCACAGCTTAACCCTGGCTCTGTGCTCAGGAATAGCTCTCGGCAGGGCTATAATGAACAGATGCAGTGCTGGAAATCAAACACGGGTTAGCCAAACGTGAGGCAAGTACCCTCTCTGCTGTGCTATCATGCTGGCCATGTACAACAGTATTAATTTATGAGAACTACTGCAAAAACTGATCCTACTGCAAAAGCTGATCTACAGGGGGAAGGCTATTTTGGATGTACATTTTGATACATGACTAATGAGTATGGTCCACTTGAGGACCTGTTGCTGGCTATTTCTCTACTGCTGCCATGTTTTTGTTTGGGGTTTTTATGTAAGTGAGAATGACACAGACCTGGTGTTCTCCCTGCTGGCTGCATGATACAGCTTGACTTTGGAGCTAATGCTGGATTTTTCACATTATTACCGAGCATTTCACTGTCCTTGAACGTTTCTTTTGTCCCTATTCAGTCAGAATGCCCATCTTCAGTTGCCCACTTGGAAATTGCTTTGATAACCTGCTGTCAGCCATTCTCTTTACAGGACCAATCTATTGAAAATGAATTACCATAAGTATGACTTCCCTACTTGTATCTGACAGTGCTCTGGGCCCTCATTAATGCAGATCATTTTGCCATTTATTTTTAAATATAGCATACGGGGAGAATTGCCTTAGAACTGGATATCATAGCATTGACAGGCTGGACCACAGCTCAAAAGAAATAGAATTCTCTGCAGTCTTCTAGGCAAGAATTCCCCATCAGAATTTAATGGAAGAAACTAGTCGTGGTCCTATCACACCCACTTTCTCATTTTGTTTCTCCTGATGCTTTTCTACCCGAATATTTGAATTGAACACTGTGAAACACCCCGAGTTCCCTCACATCTTACTAGTCAATAAGGATACAGAAGATGGAACAAATTGGCATAATTAAAGAGGGTTCCCCAAGCAGTCTTCATACAAAGTTAGTTGTTTTGCAATCTAAATATTCCTCTCTTAGGGTAGTGGAAGCTAAGGCAGAAAAACTATCTCCATTATCTTTTAAGTGTTAGAAGTACTTAGGCTGGGTATTTTGTTTATGGTCCTCACTTAAATGTTTCTTGTTTGCTTACTTGGGCTCAGACCTAGCTGTGCTCAGGGTCCATCCCTGACTCTGTGCTCAGGCATCATTCCTGGCAGGGCTTGGTGAACCCATATGGGGTGCCATAATGGAACCTGAGATGGACACATGCAAGAACGGTTCCCTACCCACTCTACTATTTTGACAGTAGCTCTCATTAGATTTTTCCTGTTTATTCAGCCATCACTATTTCTTCCCTTCATTTCTCATTTGTTTATTCTGTGTTATTGGGAATGTTAACTTGGGGAAGAAAGTCAAATGTAAGATATGAAATTTAATTTACTTTAATGTTTTGTTTTTGGGTCACATCTGGCTCTATGCAGGTCTTACTCTTGGCTCTAGACTTAGAGATGCCTCTTGGTGGGCTCCCAGAACACATAGGATGCCTGGGATTGACTCCACGCAAAGGCAAGTGCCCTTGTCACTGTACTGTTATTGCTCTGGCCTCCAATATGGGATTTTTCAGAAGAGGAATGAACAGTAAGGTAATCTTCTATTGTGAAGGGGCGACCAGTTAGAAAGGATGGAAGCTCTATTTTCCTACTCCTAAAATCTCTCTCTCACACACACATACATAACAGCTGCTTTCTTGTTTTAAGAAGTTGAAGATGAAAACTAAAACAAGGATGATCCCAAACAGGAAGCAAGAAACCAAACACTGGACATAATCATTCTCAATAGTGGTACCTAAAATGCAACAGATTAAAAAAAAAGCAAACAGGGGCATGTCTATCTAGCACCTAACATCTGTGGGAAATGTCATTCTAAATATAAAAATATGTTTTTTCAATAAGTGAAGGTAAGTTTAGTTAATCATCACTACTCTTTTCATTTTAACTACCTATAACGGAAATCTTCACCTGCACAGCTATGTGTCAACCTTCTTAAGAAAGAACACTGAACATGACTGAAACTTTCTTTGTTGCCTTGGGGTTATGCTTATGAACAGCAGCTACTACATTTTCCTGTAATATGATGATATTTGAGGGAATAGCCACTGTCCAACTGGACACAGAGTGAGTCTGTATTCCTCATCCTTCAAAATGTTAATTTTATTTATTAAAGCTAAACACTTCAGAATTTTAGTGTTTATTCATTGCCATTACCAGATACCTACTTATAGAAACTTTTCCCATTTATAATTTACTATGAACCAGTAAACCATATTTGCAGATTTCATATATATGTATATATATGTATATATATCTCTCAAATGTATATGTGTAAACATATATATTTATACAGATAAATATACACACATATTATATATGTTTATATGTTTATTTAATTCAATATATCTATAGCTTAGAACCCGGATAAAAGTGGGTTCTGAGAGAAGGACCAATGGTCTATCAGTAATTATAAAACCCTTTAGTGTATACGCATTTATGTTTTTTGTGGCATTCACTTACTCTAATTACAGAGCCTGTAGTTTTTCTCTACTTTATATAGTTCTTAACTGGACCTCCTCATCAGAATTTCTCACATTCTCCAAACTAGAATCACCACGGGAATCCTGAAAGAAAGAAGATACAAAATCTGACCCTGTCCATCCAAACAGAAGCCTGCAAGTTGACGTTTCCAAGAAGCTCCAGAATCATGTTCTGAGCAGCTAAATGTAAGAGTTTTCAGGTAGTTCGACACTGATCTAAATCATGACTCAATAAGATTTTCCTTTTCTAGGAGGGTGTAGAATCCCACTCCATGACACCTGGTAAAGACATGACTTGTAGCTTTAATGGCCGTAAGTGAAGTTAGATTGGGACAAGGCCCCAGGACTCCAGTGCACAACCCTTAAGGCTACTTCTCTGCTCCAACAAATCTGAGTGTGGCTGGTAAAAGTTTACGCTAGTGTTTCGCAGAAACAATTGCAAGCAAGAATCTAGGTGCCAAACATTCATAGTTGAACGCTCTGTGCTTTGCAGAGTGGCTCTTTCCTTCTTTAGTGTACCATGGAGACTGCTGGTGCAACCGCCTTATGCAGTTGGGCATGTTGTTCACTGCTCGAGAGTACTCACTGGGGAGGAGACACTTTCAGGGTCACACAACTAAAAGGAGCCCATGACAAGGCAGGAAACTGGTGCCAAAGTACATGACTGTCAAAAAGAAATTAAGTCACGAGCATTTCCTCTGCCCACAACGCTAGAATTGTGGTGGTAGGTAGGTAGTGACACCTTGGCCCCACCAATTGAGTTGCCTCAAAGTTAACATCATTTCAATCATTTAAATTAATGCCAGAGACTCTTCTTTTGATGGTAAAAATTCTTTAAAATGATAAATTAGGCCCTACACCATCTCAACTAACATTTTTCTTCCTAAGTTTAGCATCCAGATACAAATGGAAACAGCAGAATGCACATTTGCTGAGAAGTGACTATTCATCTTTTTTAGATCCAAAGTGTTACTGGATGTTTTTCCAAATGCTTATTTGATATAAAACAGATTTCATTACAACCCTCAATTCTACTCATTAAATTTAAAGGACAGCTTTCAAAATGATAGTAAATCTTGGTCTTACTACTTATTATTGATATGAGACAGATATTTAGATCTACTGAAAATATTTGTTTAAATTATCTTTACGATTCAAAAATATTTTTGAATAGTTTATAGAACATTTTCTCTTTCATTCTGTGCTCTATGTAAATTAAGCAGTGTGCTTACACAAATAAGACTGAATATGGGAATATGTTGTATATTAAATTTATGTAAATAACTTTATTGTAATATTAGCAAAAACTGTTCTGGATTTAGTTTCTTTCCTCTCCCACTATTAGAACTAAGAATATAAAGGAATTCTTAGTTTTACAAAGGAAATAACATAGGCAACAAAAATCTTCTATGTCATCCAAATTTCTCCACACTAAAATTTCACATTAGAAGTATTCCACATTGGATGGCATGTTAAATTTTATTGGACTTAAATGAGACTAGAAAAAAAAAACAACAAAATAAAAACTACAGTGCAAATAATCTAAAAGGTTGACAAGTAAAAAATACTTTTTAGGGGGTCTGAGTTACAGCATCATGGGTAGGACACAGCATGCTTGCTTTATAAGAGGCCAACCAAGGTTCAAGACCTCAACAGGAGTAGTCCCAGAGCTCAGAGCCAGGAGTAAGACTTAACACTCTGGGTGTGGTCTAAAATTTATTTTTTGTAGTGAAAGTTTGAGTTGTGAAGCAGAACTTCACAGTTGTCAGCACTGTCGTTTGGAACAATATTGCAGTGCTCTCTTAAGGAGACAGTTTGTCATTTAAATGTAGCCAATGAGCCATATGTGAGACTTGCTGTACACAGTCAATATTCAAATGCTTCAGATATTCTTCATATCCTGAAAAGATTTGACCTGGGCAATTATCATCAATACTTCTGAATCTCAAAATCGTTGACTTTGATGCAGAATCATTGCTTTTTCTTAAAATATATATATATATATATATATATATATATATATATATATATATATATATATATTCTTCTAGTCTGCAAGACTAGAGCTGTTACCAACTGAATCCCACGGGATGTCAAAAGACCACATGGCCTCCCACCTACAAGATGATCAGACTTCTTCATCAAGACCCTGAAGGAACAGTTTGAGGCTCTTCATATTACTGAATCAACAGATGCCATTGGGCTACATTGGCACGTGATAGGGTCCAATGGAAATGTTACTGGAGCCCGCTCGAGCAAATTGATGAATAATGTGATTCAAGTGATCAAGTGATCAAGTGATATATATATATATGTATATATATACATATACATGTATATATATACATATATATATATATATCATGGCAAACCTAGCAAGCTGCCCGTGTCATATTTGATATGCCAAATACCAGTAACAATTATGTTAGGTCATTCCCATGACCTAATATAATGGTTTGAGGCTCTTTATGTTCCCAGAATGAGCATATGCCCTTGGGCTCTACTAGCATGAGACAGGACATATGGATATGTTACTGGAGCCAGCTAGAGTAAATTGATGATGAACAGGAAGATAGTGATAGTGAGATAGTGATCACGATCACGATCACGATCTTCCCGTTAATCATCTATTTGCTAGAGTGGGCACCAGTAATATCTCCATATGTCCTGTCTCATGCCAGTAGAGCCAGGGGCATCGGCTTGCTACAGGAACATAAAGAGCCTCAAAACATTATATTAGGTCATGGGAATGACCTAATATAATTGTTACTGGAATTTGGCGTATCATATACAACATGAGAAGCTTGCCAGGCTTGTCGAGCGGGAGGCAAACTCTTTTTAAAAACCTCCAAATAAAGCATTTATTGATGAACCTTGAGGCCGCAAGTGGCGCGCGAGCCGGACTGTGATGGGCTGGTCTGCTGGGTGGAGTTCTGACGAGAGGGAAGTCCAGAAGTGAAAAATGGCGGCGCCTGTGGAGTGAGGAGCGGTGGTCTGGCTTGTTGTGAGGCTCTGCCGAGGTGGTGGGCCAGGGCTAGAACCCGCCATGCATGCTTCCCGACTGCCTCATGAACGGCTGTGCACAGGGGAGAGCAAGGAACAGCTCTGCCCCATGTGTGAGAGTCTCTGGACCAGCATACCTGGGCCGAATTGATGAAAAAAGCTGCGGCAGGGTGGGTGTCAGTGATCCGGGCTGTGATGGGCTGGTCTGCTGGGTGGAGTTCTGACGAGAGGGAAGTCCAGAAGTGGAAAATGGCGGCGCCCGTGGAGTGAGGAGCGGTGGTATGGCTTGTTGTGCTTGAGATAGTGATATATATGTATATATATAATAAGTTCATAATTAGTTTCCTATTGTTTGACAAATTTATTTCTTTACTTGAGCTAGCACTGACAACTGATTGTCGCCTCTGCTTTAATACCACTCTTAAGTCAAAGTAGTTCCATTTTCAGGGGCTGTTATCCTAGGCCTGAAATCACTCTCCTCCCTTTTCCCCTCTATTCAGGCCCACGAGAGGACATTTTCAAGCTCTTTCCTAATAAAGTGCTGCCCTGTTACTATGTTCCAGCTAATGGAATATAGACAGAAGTAATTCGGTCAATTCCAGGCCTGCAGACCCTGCCTGACTTCCCTCTTTTGCAGAATAATCCTCCCCTTCCTGTGATCTCTCATCGGGCCAGTGAATGTAAAGAACAACTTAGAAGAGACTTGCTGGACACTGTGAAGCTTAAGGAAGGCATTGCTACACTATGGAAAGCCTTGGGTCTCCAGGTGACCATCAAGAAGTGAGTTTCCAGATAGAAGGAAGGCATTGCTACACTATGGAAAGCCTTGGGTCCCCAGGTGACCATCAAGAAGTGAGTTTCCAGATAGAGATGCTCTTGAGCTAAGTTCATTTTCAAGTATTGTGTTCAAGACGCACACACACCCACACACACACACACACGCACACGCGCTGCACATGTATGCGTGTAAGAAAGACAATATGATTTTAGTACCCTAGAGTAGCTGAGAGCACCAAATGCTATTAGTTATTGTCCAATGATTCTGAGAGTGAGAAAAGGAGGCTTCATTCAGTTGAGTGTCTGTGTCTCAAGGAGTCTCATGAAAATTGTAGACCCGCATTGTAGGCTTCTTCGAAAACTCAAACTGATTGGAGAAATGCTTCTGCTCCCACGGCCAGTCATGACGTCATTGACTCCATGCCGGTCTGGGTCCATTGCTCCATGCAGATTCTTTGTGATTGAGTAGTCTCTTAACCCGGAAGCACTAAGCTTCAGTATCTTTAAAAGCTAATCTTAAGAAGGCCATTCATGCCTTCTGCACTGCTCTTTCTACCAGAAGCTATTTGAGCTACACATGAATGGAAGTTCAGGGTCCATAAAAGCTATCCGAGAGGCTGGTCCCAAGCCAAATATGTTTCTTCAAACAATCCTCTTTTCTAGTACAGATTTTACTCTGTTCTCTGCTTTATCACAATAAATAAATATGGCCATATATGCTAAAGAGATTGTATCTTGCATAAAAAATACCTAGTCAAGAGTTCAAATTGGTTGACATTTAACCCATGCTCCTTGGATTTAGGCTTACAAATCACCTTGTATGGATTAGAGATGGAGAAAGTCAACTCCACTAAATCTGGATAATGCGAAACAGCCTGAGGGTAATTTCTCACCTATGCTTGATATAATTTGATGTGAATTACACTTGGTATTAAGTCAATAAATAATTGTCAATATTTAACAAAAATTAACAAGTACTTAGCTCATATATAAATTCTAAATACTATAATTATTAGGTGCAAAGTTGTATTTGGCAGGTTTCACAAAATAACTGCCTCAAGACATGTCAGCAAACACCACTTACTGATTCATATTATCTGATCAAAACGCAACAGAATGGCCTGAAAGTTTTCAAGTGACTCAGCACAGCAGACATACATAGAACAATTAATGATATTTTGATTATACATTGTGGCTAAGAATTGCAGAGCCATTGAAAATTGTAAAAATTATGATATTTATATTTAAATTATATAGTAATATGAGAATTTTTGTCTCTAATATGTACTTAGTCAGATAATATTTAGATTATAACTCTTATTAATGCAAAAGCAATTTATCTTAATTCAGTCTCTCCCAAATATGATACACACTTTGATTCACTGCAGAACTTTTTGGACAAACTCTGTGATGATCAATAAGTCACTTAGTGAATATTATAAAATAAAATTCAGGTAGAAAATTGCATATTATGGTAATGTGTATAAAAATAACTATTTCTACCTTGTCTCTCCATTAATCTCTCAGTATCCAGAAGAAAATACTGAACCTGGGGCCGGAGGGATAGTCCAGCGGGGAGGGCGTTTGCCTTCCATGCAGTCAACCCGTGTACAATCCCGGTATCCCATATGGTCCCCTGACACCGCCAGGAGTAATTGCTGAGTGTAGAGCCAGGAGTAACCCCTGAGCATTGCTGGGTATGACCAAAAATCAAAAAAAAAAAACTGAACCTGTGTAAAATCATCAATGTTTATAAAGTTTGCAGAAAATAAATGTCCATACGTTGTCTTAAGTATTGGAATTATCTCGTAGCACAGATGCAGACTTTGAAACTTTTATGTAACTAAATGTTAAAATGAGTTACTATGCTTACAGTATAGCACTTAATAGATAACATTTGAAGTTAAAGAAGGAATTATGTAACTGTTCATTTTATTTTATAGAAGCATATTGTTCCAATTTCAACATGTTTATTTTAGTTGATTTTTTATTTCTTTTAAAAATACTTTATTATACCGCCATGAGATATACAACTACAAAGATGTTCATATTTGGGCTTTAGTCATACAGTGTTTCAGCACCCATACCAGTGCCCATTTCCCACCACCAATATCCCTGATTTCCTCCCCCTTCCCATAGCCTGCCTCTATTTAACTCTTTTCTATCTTTCTAAAAGCAAAATTAGAACTAGACACACTGACCAAACAGTGTCTCATTTGAGAAGTAAAATGGCACATCTCTCCTTCATTCTAAAGTCTAAAGTCAGAACAATGTTACAACAATGTTACCAACAATGTGATTCTAAGCAAAGTAGCTCTAAAGTCAGAACAATGTTACCAACAACGTGATTCTAAGCAAAACTTAAATATTTCTATAATGGTACTCTTTTTGGGCCTTAACCACAATACTAAGTAAGAGACTTAATCCTTGGGGAAACAGCTGTGTATTTCTACCCACCTTCTATGGAACGTGATAAATGGTAAATTTTCTTGACTTAAAGAAAGAAAAAGAATTAGCTTTTGAGAAAATGATAGTAGTTCATTAATCTTTGGAGTCCACCATATCAGATAGATAACAGGGTCTTATATTTCTCAAATACAGGAATGAACAGGAGAATAATGAATAACAGGTTTGGTAGGCAATCCGAACTGAGCTATAGAACAAGTTCTCTGAACCAATTCATAGCAGGGGACAAAGAATTCAATAATGGGGGGGTTATTTTCTCCTTTTCCTTTTAAGTCCCCCTGCCCACTTGTCAAAGAGAAACAAAAGAATCACCATCACTCTCACAAGCCAACTTCCTCCTTCCCAAGTCTGAAGCAAGATTCCTTCAAACATTATGTATAGCAAATTAGATCGAGATTTTTCCTACACATAAACTATATTCCCCACGAACATTACTGTCTCTCAGTACATTATATATTTAGGCTGATCAATAAATAATGAAGAATAACAATAACAACAACATCCACAAAGTCCCCAGAGACCATGAGGCTTGCACTCAGGCAAAGGTCTGGGCAAACAGATGGTCTCTACATTGTGCCCTGAAAGCCTCGTTGCCTTCTGTAGAACCGCTAAGGGCACTAAATCCCTGAGCAATTGGCCTTCCATCAAAAACAGTCTGTATCCGGTCTCGGGGAGTTCACAACGAGGGACTTTTGGCAATGGCGTCTCAGTTGATCACTCCTGTAATGGGGCAATTATAGTCAGAGAGGTTGTCTGTGATGTAACCCAAGCCCTCATTTCTACACAGCTGTGCAGACCATCAACTCAAATTGTACCAAGAAGTCAATTGGGAGCCTATTCAGAACATGGGATATTTATTGGCTGAGGATGAGGAAAGCCTATTTGTTCAACCACAGTGGAATTTATCTTTGTCGGCTCTGGGCACAGACACCCCAGCGAGTGCAAATAGCAGCAGTGGTCCTGCCAAGCAGGCCATTCCGGCTCTCCTCTGACCCTTCTCTCCTGGGCACTGTCTGTCACTCTTGTCTCCAAGAAGCTTGCTCCAGGGTTTTGCTGTGTCCATTCTCAGACTCCACACGCTTGGACATACCAACCTTTTCACTTTCGTGACTGCCCAAATGGATTTTTCAGAATTTGATGTTTAATCAATATTTAGGGATAAAAGGATTGCAAGTAGCAGTGAGGGCCCAGCTGACATTAGACAGCATGATTTTTTAATAGGTGTTCTCTTGACTTCGCTCGGTAACCTCCTGACCACTTAGAAGACAAAACAGACAGGTGGTAGTAGGGTTTCCCTACAACCGGGGCCTGGAAAACAGAATAAGGCAATAAATCAAGGTTTTGGAGGGTCTTTATCTTTTATTTTTATAGAGGGAATAATCAGGCATGAGAGACTTGCAGGCATGGGGTAGAGCTGCTAATGGCTCTCTCTGTGACCAGCTGCTCACGAGGCACCCGGGAAGGATGGTGGGTTCTAGCCCTGGCCCACCATCCCAGCAGAGCCTCGCAACAAGCCAGATGAACCCCCACTCCATGGGGGCCTCCATTTTCCACATCGGACTTCTCTCTTGTCAGAATTCCACCCAGCAGACCAGCCTATCAGCGCCCAGCTTGCGCGGCTGCTTGCAGTTCATCAATAAATGCTGGACTTGGAGATGCCTACAATAGTATGCTACCTGCACGGCAGAGCCTGGCAAGCTACCCGTGTTGCATTTCATATATATGCCAAATACCAGTAACAATTATAGTCCTCATTCCGGAATGGATTGAGGCTCTTTATGTTCCTGGAGCAAGCAGATGCCCTTGGGCGCTACTAGCATGAGACAGGACATATGGAGATGTTACTGGGGCCTGCTCGAGCAAATCGATGATGAACGGGAAGACAGTGATACAGTGAAGACAGTGAATCAGGCATGCTAGGAAGAGAACCAAGGCACACTTGGTGGTGCCCTAGAGGTCATATAAAGCCAGGGCTAGAACCTGAGGCTTACATCTGCTAGGCGGGTACTCTACCGCTAGAATCTGTTCATTCCCTCACGATGGTATTTAATGCTTTCTGGTTCCACCAGACCATAGGCAAGGGAAGTCAGGAAACAAATAATAAGTTGGGAGCAATGAAATAAGTAAAAGCCTCACTGCCACTGTAAAACAGAAATGATGGTGAAGAACAGGGTTAGGAGCAAAAAAGCCAGAGGGGATAGGGAGAGGAGAACCATTGAATTCTGGAAGTAATACGATTCCAGATGGTAGTTAGGCTGTACGTTCACCCCCGTAAAGGAGCCAATAAACTAATTCAAGCTGTACATGCAAATGTACCTGTGAACATCAAAGAATATGGCCTTAACTACTTATGCAGAAGAGGCTGAGAACAAACCATAGGGAAAAGCCAGGTCTGAGTATGCCTAGAAGGTACCTAGACCAGGAGTAAGGTTAACAGAAGATAAAACAAAACAATATATATATATATATATATATATATATATATATATATATATATACTTAACTGTGTGCAAATCTTTAGTTAAAAGCAAATTAAGCACAATTTTGTGAGAAGACACAAATGGACTAATGATGAATATGGACATTTTTTCTTTCTGAAGAAACAAACTCCAAGAATTTCCATGAGATAGTGTTAATAAGATGGGACATACAGGAGTGTTCTGATGTTTGTGTGTTAGTGGGTCACGTTAGCGCTGGTTATAAAAGTGAGTGAGAAATGTAATGTCTTCCATTGTCTGCACTCAGAAGACAGCTTTATGTCAAAGAAGACCTAAATGTCTGAGTATGGGAGGATTCCAAGGGTCACTTTAATGAATGGGGTGTCAATGGCCAGGATAGAAATGAAATTGCAATTTTCTAAGTGACACACAATGAAAAGGGCAGCAAACGGAATGGATGTGTTGAAGTGGAAGGTAGAAACATTCCAGAAATGTGAGCTATAAGATAACTACTCCTCTCATGCCTCCTCGGCTCCTGATTTCTCACGGTGGTTGCATTTGAGACAGATGGGGTGCTCAGAAATGACCAGAAGTGGAAGGAGGCTCTACCACGTTTCTTAGGAACGACCAATTCAGAGAGAGAAGACAGGCACAGAACAGCCAACTGAAAGATTGTTTCATGGCTCTGTATGTCCTTGTTGGACTTGCTTGAGCTCCTGATTCATCCACACTGTTAGCTTTTCTTCTAATGGCTCCCAACTTTCAAAAGCTCCATTACAGGATTATAAAGTTATTTCATTCTTAGACTATTTCATAGATATTATTTACTTTGAAACAGATATTTTTTTCAGTATCTGTATTGCAGCCCATAATGCCCAAAAGGGCAGAAAGAGAGAAAAAGAGAGAGAGAGAGAGAGAGAGAGAGAGAGAAAGGGCCTACCAAGAAGACAGGCTGGATTATGGGAGCTGGAGAGTGGAAGGACCATAAAGGCACACACCGGAGGTGGAAAATGTACACTGGTGGAAGGATAGGTGTTGGGACATTTTGTAACTAAAACCCAATTATGAATAACCTTCTAACTGTATGGCACAGTGGCTCAATAAAAAGCAAACAAACATGTATTTGTAGTAGTAGAAGTGATTATGATATTCTCTCATCATATCAATGAATGAACACAATAAAGACAGAAAAATGGATCTTTTAATTATATTCAGTGAAGCAAACAAAAAATCCAACAAGTCATTGCATCGAAAATACTTATTTCTGAAATTAATTGACCACCTATTGGGATAAGCGAGTTAACTCATACACATGGATTCACTTGATCTCCGGCTGCCACACATTCTACCTTCTTGTTGGAATTGCCTTTATACAATTAAAGCCATGCTCACTTGATCACTTGACATCCCGTTATTCATCGATTTGTTCGAGTGGGCGCCAGTAACATACTTCCAAGTAATTGAGGGGTACAAAGAAGAAAAAACGTCTGATGCACTCAGCATAGATGTAACTAACAGCTTGCAATTTTAGGGACTCTCTCTAGGGGAGATGGAGGATAACATGATAGCAGATGGGAAGTGCTGGGACAGTGTTATACATTTCCAAGGCTTCGAATTCAGGTTCATTCCTTAGTTTCTACTGGTGATAAAAGTTATGCTAGGTCCTGTCCACTCTCCTGTAGTTGGTTAAATATACAAGAGTAAACTTTTTGTGCTCTGGGTCCTAATAATAGGGTTATTTTCAGTTTACTCTTGAAAAATGGTTGAAATACACATTGCCAATGAATTTCATTAAGGTAACAACACAAAGAATTGATAAGGCTGAGAGACCCAGTAGAAAGCAATGCTTTCTCCCTAGTAAACAACCCATTAGTTACCTTTTTTATACCTCAGGCTCCACTAAGACTAAGAAAAGAGCATCAATCTGCGGCTGTGACTTTTAAAAATTTCAGCATTCGGTAAAAGTACTTGTAGTGTGAAAGCATTATTAAAGCAAAGAGTCACTTTTAATCTTGTTTAAAAAATGTTCACAAAACCAAAAGGATCGATCTTCTATGTCTACTTAATCACAAATGGTGTAAAAATAACTGGCCCCATTTCAGAAGCAATAATAAGCACAATTATTACCAATATTTCCTATTTGAGTAGTAATTTAGGGCTAATCTGATCACTGCTTATTGAACTTTTCTAATGCTTATCCAGATATAGACATCTTCACAGTGCATAAGCAAAAATTCATAATTCCTCTAATTACTGAAAAGGCATGGGCTATGACATAATGCTGGATGAATGCTAAACTAAACTATATACTGGTGATTAAGTTACTCTCTTGAAATAAATGGGGTTTTTAGAACTTCTATCTTCACAGAAGTGGTTCATGTTAATATGTAGTAAACATTCAATTCCTCTCAAGAAAAATTTGCATTCTTATGTTTAAATCTGCAATATGACTAAAGATAAGAAGTTTCTAAGGTATTTTTTTGTGGTTTGTGTGCTTTTTTTTTTATTTTGGGATCATACCCGGTGAAGCTCAGGGGTTACTCCTGGCTCTGCACTCAGGAATTACTCCTGGCAGTGCTCAGGGAAGAAGTTTTGTCTAAACCAAAAGAATCTAAGTTCTCGAGAACATTTCTTCTTTAGAAGCTTTATCGCCATTCATGTAGAAATGTCCCTCCACTAAACTATAAAGACATGGCACCACTCCATAGAACTGATTACATACATAAGTTTCTTTTCTCTATCCCCAAACTATTAATATATTAGCATCCATATGCACCTACAGAAGATCAAAAGAACATCTGTAATTTGAAGCAATTTCAGGACAAAAGTTAAGTATCTACATTTCTACAAGTCCCTGATGCTGTTTTAATTGGGCCTATTCATCTCTAGCTTAATAATGATGTGCTCATTGTGTTATAAGATAAGTATCATTAAATAATCTCACCTGTCTGATAGTTAGCTGAGTCAAAATTGACAGAAAAGTAATTACAGATGAGAAAAAACTGGCAAGAAATAAAATGATGTGAAAACATATATAAAAAAAAACTTAGACAACCTCATATCAAGTCTATCAATAAATTCCTCCTGTTTATTTTTCAAAAGAAGATTCCAAATATAATTATTTCAATAAACTCCAGCCTGGCTTAAACCACCCTAGTCTCTCACCCAGACTTAACAACTAGTCATCAAAGCTCTCTGTTTTACTTTTTGTTTCTGAAACATCATTCTCTGTACAGCTGTTAGAGTAGGATTTAGCTGACTGGTCCTATATCATAAATGGAGAACATTAAAGTCTCCATTTCTGCAACAGAAACTTTTGCTGGACAATGTTAAATACAGGTAACAAACAATAAATTATACGTACTTACAACTAAGTTATGTAAATAAAATAATTAGTTATTTAAAAACATCAGTTATTATTAATATTATTATTTATTTTTGGTCTTCACCTCTCAGTGCTCAAGGCTAACTTCTGGCTGTGCACTCAGGGATCACTCTTGGAGGGCTCAGGGGACCTTCTGGGATACTGGGGATAGAGCCTCTATAGGGGCTGGGGATTGATCATAGGTCACAAGGCACGTACTCTAACCACTGAACTTTCACTCTAGCCCCTAAAATCTTTTCAATTCTCTAGAGATTGTTTTATAGAGTATTATTATTATTTATTATTATTCAAGCTTGTTACATTGTGTTGAATCCGTTATTCATCGATTTGCTCGAGCGGGCGCCAGTAACATTTCCATTGGACCCTATCACGTGCCAATGTAGCCCAATGGCATCTGGTTGGGCTACATTGGCACGTGATATCGATGAATAACGGGATTCAAGTGATCAAGTGATCAAGTGAAGTTACATTGTGTAGATGTAATTTGTCTGCATGATATAAATCATAAATGATGGTGGGAGACTGTTAATTTCTCTCAAACTATTATTCAGTGATGTCACAGTCAGAAAATACAATCAACCATGATGGGACAATTCACACCCCTGAGACTGGAAAGCACTGCAAGTTGTATCTTGACACTTTTTGCAGGCCAATTAGATCTAATTAAAGCAGTGAAGAAAATATTAGCAATGCTGATGTATCTTAATAACTATTGCAGAGCCAGCAATCTTCATATTTTAAATGAGCAAAACTACTGAAGAAAAAGCTTTCCAATATTTGGAAGTCCTCGTTGTTTCAGCAAAAAGTGAGTGACTCGAAGAATAAAGTGAATAGAGAAGTCCCAGCATGCATCCAGCTTAGGTGCCATCTTATTGGTTATTTGACATAAACCTAATATGAGCTAATAGTAAAGTCAGAAAGATATGCTTTGAGCGCTGATCATATTCCTAGAACACAGAGTCAGGATCCAGTGTTTGTGATTGACATCGAAATCCAGGGATCAGGAACAGTCTTATTCCAAATCAAAGAACCACAGAAACTATCCAGACGGTCACTTGAACTCCACTTTCTACTCTCAGTTCTGCATTTCCTGAAAATATCATTTCATCTGGGGCAACTACAACCTAAGAAACTTTGGAGCACCGTCAAAATACAAAGTTGGCATATTTTTCTTTAAACACTTAAAAACCGCAAAGGCAAGTCCGTTGTACAAAAGATGACTGCTAAATTGTGAATGCTAATAAAAATAAAAAGTGCTTTATATAAAATGCAAAATTATCTGCCATAGCATTCACAAAAACCAATTAGTTAACTAGCTAAACAGATTAAACACAGACTTTCAAATTCATTGGTAAATGAATAGGTCTTAACTTTTTTTTTTTTTTTTTTTTTTAAACATTTTATTATACCACCGTGAGATATACAATTGCAACGTTGTTCACACTTGGGGGGTTTCGGTCACACAGTGTTCCAGAACCCCGCCTCCACCAGTGCCCATTTCCCACCACCAATGTCCCCAATTCCCCCCCGCCCCCACATCCCGCCTAAATGGCAGGTTCTTTATCTCCTCTCCTCTCCCTCTCTCTCTCCTCCTTCTCCCACACATTGTGGGTTGCACTACGCACACTTAGAAGCCATCATTTGCATTTTTTGTCTGTCCTTAATGCTCAGTTCTATGTTAGCATCAGTATAGTATATCCTTTTATAAAAAAATTATGACTCCTCATTCAGTTTCATTTAAAATGTCAAAAGTGTAATGGTTATGACATTCGTTCTATAATAGTTTTTGAAACATATGCAGCAAAAGGGGTTGTAATAATAATACTACAAATGGCATGCTTATTTTTCCAGATCATACCTAATAAACTGTAATATCAATTTCAGTCACAGTTCACTGAAGTTAAATTCTAAAGAATAATAGTAAAGTCAAGGCTCCTTCACATCTAATTAGACATGAGAAACAAATGTGGCCAGGTCTGCATTCTGTTAAATATATGCAAATAATCCCTCAGAAGTATGGAAATCATTTAACTGCATTATAGGTGAAAGTAGCCCCCCTCTGAAGTTGTACAGTACATTACCGGAGATTTACCTTCAATATCGCGTAGTATGACATCTCAGTTGGGATAAGTCACACTGAACTATAAATTGTGCCCAGCTTGCCTCACACTGAAAAATATTCAGGACAAACATAGAATATTTTATGTTCAGAAGCCTAAACTCTGGAAAGCATGCCAGAGAGTGAGGCAGTTGAACAAAGCACCTATCATTGGGGTATGGATAGCACCATTGCAGATCTTGGCAGAGTCATTTATTTTTTGGAACAGTGGGGAAACATTAAAGAGAATGCATTTTGTTCATTCTTTGGAAATGCATATAAACAAGACTTCAATGTAGACAGTGTTTAGAGGTGAGGACTGTGGTTCTCACAGTCACTAATGGTTTTGCTGTTCACCTCCTCAGAAATGGATGGGGGCGGATTTCCCGGAAGTTCCATCGCATAAGATCATAGTTAGATTTTTCTCTGCTGTTGCTTTTTATCATCTTGTTAAAGAATGAAATTGGGAAGCAAAGGTGATTTTATGACATTTAGAAGCTAGCCAAATCACATGGCAGGTTCCAGGGGAAGCCTTCTGATTGGCTCTCCATGGACCAATCATATACTTGTCCTGTCTTTATGTGCCCTCAACCCCATTTACACAAGGAAGGTAATTGGGGGCAATACAGTAATACCTGAAAATGCTTAACCTAAATATTCCTTTAGTCATCCAAACATTAAATAAAATGCTGCTTTCTCTTAACCATCAGTTATATAGACAGTGAAATCACTGTAATAAGTAGCATATATATCAATATGAACTTTTCAAGGACATAAAAGTAAATAGCTCAATTTACTTGAAAACGTACTTTTGAGTTTTGTTTATAAAAACTGCAAAGATAGCTACTTAATAGCTGTCATCTTCACTCCTAGCACCAAGCCTTGGAGATCTGTCAGGAGCTGACTCTTCTGTGAACCAGCCTGCTGCAGAGAAACTGGTTCTGGCTGCCATGGTATAAAATAGATCATTTGAAAGGTACATACACCCGAAAGTGACTACAATCTTTAATAGTATAGTATCTTAAAACAGGATTTCATTTTTCTTTTACTTTATTTGGGGGCAAAACCAGCAGTGCTCAGGGATTACTCCTTGCAGGCTTGAAGGGCTCTATGTAGTGTCAGTGTTCAAACTCACAATGACTGTGCAAGACCCTACCTACTGGACTACCACTTTGGCCTCTTAACATAGTATTGTTTGATATTTCTATGTCAAGAGATGTCCATTTGGACAAATCCTGCCCATACTATATCCCTAGTTCTCCTACTATTTTATTTCCAAAAGCAAAATCCTGGATTGAACAAATCATTGAAGACAAGAGAATCAGCATTTTATTTCTTGTTGATCATGGTAGAAAGGAATGTGGGACTTCATAGAGAAAATTACTTTCCCTCTACCTACAATTAGCTTGAAAGAATGAGTTCTTTTCCTAAAATTGAAAATAACTGAGTATAATCTCAGTTATATATATATATATATGTATATATATATGTACATATATGTATATGTACATATATATATGTACATATATATATGTTAGTTTGAGAATCACCTTTGCTATCTTTCAACATATTCAAGGGAAAATAATGAAAGATCAAACTAACAATTGGAACGATATAAAAGGAAAAGAAAAAGTTGAATAACTATTTTTACTCATTAGTGGAGTATTTCATACTGACAACAATTCACACAAAGATTTCTTCAAGACAGGAAAGAGGACTTCCCTATCCTGTGTTTGCATTAGGTCTTGATTTTTGGTTTAGACCAACCAAGGTAACAAATGCCTTTACTCCAGTATGTATATTTCTTCTGGAAAATTACTGAGAGATAAGGGTAGGAAAGAAAGTGCTATGAAGAAGATTTAAAGAGAGAGCTATCCTTGCAAAAATATTCGCCGCTGCATCTCTAAGCACTTTCAACTTGCTACATTTGGTATATCATCATTTCTCCAAAAGAAGAAGGGTACTAGCATTAACATTTGCTCTACACCTGACGAGCTGGACATGTGGGAGCCTCAGAACCTATATATGATTCCAAAATAATATATGGAAGCCTGGGTTGAAAAGAAACAGAGGAAAGGAAGGAATGACTGTTTCCTAGTGAGCATTATTCTTAGTGCGCACAGCAGAAAAGAGTCTGAGAAAAACGTTGCAGTAATTGCCCAAACTATAACTGTACTGGGTAATCTGTGCCTTAGACCTGGAGAAATATGCACCTTTTTCCCATGAAAAGGGTGTTTCTAAATGGTGTTCAGAAGAAATGAGACAATTATGAGTAATATGATATTGTTTACATTTTTCAGTTGGGCAACTACAGGAATGCAGATGAGTCCACAAGGTTCTCATCCTGAAGACAGAAGGAGGTCCCTAATTCCCTTTCCACTCCGCCAGATACTGACCCCATCCACTCAGTGGGGGGCAATACCCAGGGAGTGTGACCTGGTGCATGACTGGCATTTTTTCAGGGCTATCTGGGTCTCGTTTACTTTTTTTCTGGATGAAAAAAGGATGGATGTCCAGATCCCTGGGCCTCCATCATTTTAACACTGGGTTATTCTACCAAGGAAGAGTCACCCAAGAAACTCTGAAGTAAAATCAGTTGGCAGTTTTCAGAAGTCTGAATATGGAGCCCATAGTGTATTGGGTTCTGAGTGGCTAGCCTTAGGGTCCAGCACTTCCCCATAAGGGCCCAGCACTCTCTGCCACATGGCCCTAAGGGCAGAAGCCAGAATTGGGCCCCGCCCATATGGTTACCCTAAAAACATCTGTGCTTATCCAAACTAAGGTGAGGCAAAATGTGCCTGGTCTTCTGACTGGCAAGGCAGAGCCTGGCAAGCTACCCATGTTTTATTTGACATGCCAAAAAAACAGTAGCAATTATGGACCTCAATTCCATGACCTGAAAAATGGTTTGAGTTGAGGCTCTTCCTATCTCTGGAACAAGCTGATGCCCTTGGGCTACACTTGTTTGTGACAGTACATAAGGAGATGTTACTGATGCCCACTTGAGCAAATCCATGAACAACTGGAAATCAGTGATCAGTGATCAGTGACCTGCAAATGCTAATCTGTTGCAATGGTCCAGATTTGTCCTTGTACCACCTCCAATCAAAAATTGTATAAAAGCTTAAACTGTTCAGTAAACGAGAAAACTGCTCTCCAGAGCTCCCTGCTGCATCAGTGTCTTTCTTTCTTTCCTTTCTCAGCAGTGGCAAGGCAGAGTTTCTCCCAAGTCTATCCTTCTCCTTTTTCCGCAGGGATGAAGTCCGGCAATATCTAGGTCTCCCTCATTCGTGTTGGGGGCTGCTAGCCAGGGCCCCGACAATGGAGCAAAGGTTTTAGTAAAGAAAAATCCAAACGGATATGAAAAGAGAGAATTCTCTAAGTGTTGGGACATTTTTTTTTAAAAAGATGACATGTTGAATCAATTAATGAACTACTATTGGCTATTGATAAGAGTATTTTTTTAAATGCTACCTTTGTCCCTTTGTGTTTATCTCTGGACTGCATGGGTGAGGTTCAGCAAGCACTAGGAAGATCTAGATAAATCCCATGGCAATTCCCAAACTGTATTTTTAGACTATAGAGCCACTTTTTTTTCTCAGCAAAATCTCTTTCAGGTCTGATAGTAAGGGAACAATGGATTGATTTGAAGTCCCAGCTCTTTGTTTTCCAGGACCCTCCCTCTGGCAGAGACACTGAAGATGCTGAGAAGGGGGTGGGGGAAGGGCTGACAGGCAGGGAACTCACACCTTTCATAATGGCTCGCGAACAATCAAGAGCTGATGGTATTAGTGAAAGGTTATTATTTGAATTAATCATACAAGTTTAAAACAACTTGGCATTTCAAAATGTTTCCAGGTAGGCGTAGTATCCAAACTGCAACTGCCACAGAGTGTACTACTTGGCATGCTGGGAGGGGTGCGTGGGTGTGTGTGCATGTGCGCAGTGCGTATGCGTGCGTATGCAGGCGTGTGTGTGTGTGTGTGTGTGTGTATAAAAAGAGAGGGTGTGGGTAAACGTCTGGGCCAATGTCTTGCCATCTCTTAAAATAAGGATTCGTAAAAAAAAAATAGGAATTCATGGGGTGCGGTCCGCTTACTTTCAGATATGAAGGGAGAGGTGAGGGAGGGAAAGGAAAACCAAAAGATGGAGGAGAAGCTAGGGCAGTACTGTGATCACTGCTGATCAAAATCAATCCCTCTTTTATCTGTTTGGGTGATCCCATCTGCAGTAAAGTTTGCTTTCCTGCAGAAAGAATTGAGAGGCTCAAAGGATTGAGTGTGATTATCAAGAAGCAATTCAATGACATGGAAGAGCTCCAGAAAGAAGGCCCTGCTAGGCAGACTGGATGAATCTAATAAGTCTTCTCTCTCCTGAATGTTGAGTGCTAGTTTAATATAACAAATATTAATTGAGTTGCAACCAAGCATGGGCCGAACTGTTCAACTGACTTCTGTCTAGGGACTAGAAGGGAAGAAGGATGAGGCACCTTCTCTTACAGTGAGGTCATAACCCACTGACAGAGACCCCTCTGCCTCTTACAAAGGAGTTCTCACTCCATGTTGTGATGATTGGAGCACACAAATGCTCCTAGGGTACCAAGACATCAGTGCCATTAATGTGATATAAAACCTTTGAGCAATATCACTCTAGAAACAAATGGAGGGATTAAGAAAATTTCAGGTCAATGACTAATCAAAGTCATTCAATTTTTTTGACTGTTAATGAGAGATCAAGATTCCTGCCCTATTCAGACTATTATACTCTTCTAATCTCAGAATATCTACTCTCTTTCTCTCTTTCTCTCTCTCTCTCTTCCTTCCTTCCTTCCTTCCTTCCTTCCTTCCTTCCTTCCTTCCTTCCTTCCTTCCTTCCTTCCTTCCCTCCTTCCTTCCTTCCTTCCTTTCTTTCTTTCTTTTTTTCTTTCTTTCTTTCTTTCCCATTTTTAGTCACACTTGGCAGTACTCAGGGTCACAACTGGCTCAGCACTCAGGAATTATTCCTGGTGGCACTTGAGAGACCATATTTGATGCCGGAGATCGAACTCAGATTAGGTATGTGCAAGATAATTGCACTACATACTCTACTATCTTTAGTACTTACCCCCAACACTCACTTTTATTATAACTCATGTGGTATCATTTGCTGTAATACATGGACTTCCCTTCTCTTACATTAAAAAAATCAACACATTTGATATAAAATGCTAAGGAGGACACAAAACAAGTATTCAGGGTATAAGTACATAAGTACAGAGTATAAGATGAATAACCACAACTAGAAATGTGTGTGTAAACATGTATTTGGGTGCTTTGGTCACTAAACTAAATAAATGAAGAATTAAAAGAAGCATTTTGGATATGTTTCATTAAGAAGGGATATGAAAGACAAGGAGAACAGTTATTTTTTGTTCATAGACATAACCTAAAAAATTTTGAGATAAGACGTAAGAGTACTAATAACTTTTTTTACATATGTCTTGATTTTAGCACTTTTTAATAAAGGTACACTAATGGCAATAGTCCTCTAGTTAGTACCTGGGATTTTATAAACCAGAAAAGAAAATATAAAAAGACAAAGGTAGTTTAATGGTTCTAGGTTTTAGAGTTGTGAAGTCATTGATAATGCCCTGAACATTAGAGTAGGAAATAACTGAAAGACAGAAATGCTAAAATACATGTAATTTCAGTTGTTTTCCAAGAGATGGGAAGCAAATGAATACATCTCAGATGTAAACCCCTATTCACTTCTGGGTCACCATCTATTTAAGGACTTGTCACTTGTCACTTGTCTTTCCGTTGTACATCAATTTGCTGGAGCGGGCTCCAGTAACACCTCCATTCGTTGGGAATGAGGTCCATTATTGTTACTGTTTTTGGCATATTGAATACACCATAGGTAGCTTGCAAAGCTCTGCCATGGCTCTGGTTTCACCTCAAGGGGCCCAGTTTTTTTTTAAGAACCAACCACTTTTAAAACATTTATAAACCTTTGTGTCTGTGCTCTTTAGTAAAGTATAGTGATTATAATAACACAATAATATACAATGAACTATCAGGATATATGCACTTCTACTTTAATATGAAGAAATGACTATTCTATTAGCAATTTAAATATATTTGCCGACATGGTAAAACAATATATCCTAAATAATACAACTCTGGAAAATTTTTGTATTTGTGAAAAATTTGATCAGTTTCTATTGAAATGATATCAAAGTTTTAAGGACTTTTCATAAAGGCATACTGAGGAAAGGTATACTCACTACACCCTTCTTCCCTTCCCTTGGGTGTTACTATACTCACTTTTTCCTCCCTATACTTATCAGTCAATCCACATATATTTACTGTGCACACCAATTCTCTCATGCTAGAATGAGCATTTTGAATAAGCAGAGACAAATTCATATTTTCCATAACTTAGTTGACTACAAAATCAAACAAACTGCCCACTACCTATTCTGTTTCCAATTTAATTATTATATTTTTCTTAAAAAGTGCATGAATACGCATGAAGAGGGCTAATATATCTGCTGACAGGAGCGAACACTTTCTGATTCGCGCAGTTAATACACCCTTTGCCAGCTCAGGCTTACTGCCCCTCCCGGAGGTGAAAAATGATCAGAATATCTGAATGTCAAAAAAGTTTGGTTCATGATCACATGGCAAAAATAAAAATATCCAACTGTCTTCACTTGAAATAGTGATTGTCATGCGATCCTGTTAGAGCACTTTTACTGTTATCACTGAGATGAGATTGATGCTTCATGTTAGCCAGAAATTAAACTTGTGGGAGGTTTATACACCTATCGAAGGCTGGTGCAACCCAAAGCAGGCACCTCACAGAGAAAACTCTTTATTCCTTGGCATCTACGCTCAAATACAAGAACATTAATTCAAAATATGAATGTTCACCAACAACATATGTCCACGTAATGAACACAATAGATTATTGCACAGCTCTAAGAAAAGATGAAACCTTGACATTAGCTGCAAGTTGAATGGAATTGGAGGGTATCATTGTCAGAAGGCGAATGAAAACATTCATCTGTAGTATATAGAGTTTAAAAAGCAAAAACAAAAACCAGGAGCATGGGCAGTATCAGTTAATAATAAACCCTGGGCACTGGAACGCAGAACCAAGAACACCAGGTTGTCGGGGACAAGGGAGGAGGGGGAGGGAGGTGGAGAAATGGTGAGTTAACCTGGAAGTAATGCAGAGTATTAGTGGAGGGTCTGGAACACTTTAGTGGTGGAAAAGTGAAGCGTCTATATATATAAGAAGCATACAAATGAACACTACTGTGCATATAAATCTTGTAATATATTTATATGCACAGTAATGCATATATATAATATATGATTGTATATAATCAACCATAACTTAAAAATGGTTGAGGTACTTTGGTGGTGATGCAGTAACTTGGTGCATCATAATTAAAAACATTAATACTATTAGAGCCATATTTCCTAAACTATAATAATTTTAATAGAAAAGCAAACTCTCCAGAGAGTGCCTTTGTATAAGCAAATGCCAGTTTTGATTGGCTTTAAAAAAGCATAATCATGGGAGAATTTCCTGAACCTAAAAGATTCTGTATGATACCCCGTGGTGATTGGTGCTTCTGGGAGGAATATAGCACCCCTGAGTGATTGTTTCATGCCTAAATGGACATTGAGAACCCTACTGTCCAGGAAAAGAAGCCATGAAAACTATGGTGGAAGGGTTCTTTCCCATTGTTAGAAGTTTGCTTCAAACTTTCACCCTGTATTATTAAAGTTATTCTCTTACTGGATCACACAATTTGATGATCAGAATTAAATGTGTCAACTAAAAATTTGAGGAGAAGGCTACCATATGTATATATATATATATATGTATGTATGTATGTATGTATATATATGTGTGTGTGTGCATTTGACTGACAACTATGATTGTCATAAAAGTGATCATCTCTAGTTTGTTTTATTCATCTCGTGCTTCTTGTTTTCACATATTGTTAGACTGAACATGGCCTATTAAAATGTACACATAAACTTTGAAAGGCATAAAGAGAAAAGTGATGATAACAGATTATTTTAATATAAGTGGGTGTATTCAGGGGTCATTGCTTCATGATTACATTCTATATTAGTTCATTCTGAGAGGGAAAAGGTTTCCACTTACTCTGATGAAATATTAGAGCTCTATTCATATGATTCAATGCTAAAACTGCTTTACAAGTAGATCTCAAATACCTCCAACTCTGCCCTAAACAAGAAACCCTTTGAAATAACCAAAGTTGGGAAGTTGGTATAAATGCTCTATTGTAGTTAAATCATACTTTTCTCTGGTACTAACATTTTTGAGTTTGTATTTGGGTAGGCATATGATTATAAAGTTGTTTACAGACAATGTGACTTATATCACTACATACACCATGGTGTTCATGTCCATATGTTGATATAGAATTGAATAAACCATGTTGACAATCACAACACAAAAAAAGCAATTAATTTCAGTCATCTATAATAATCTTTGTTATTCCTTACTTTATTAAATGATACTGATAAGTAATATGGGCATTATTGTCACTGGCCTCTAAGAAACATGGTAGCATAAAATTATGAGGAATAAAAACCAGATTCTTGACTTTCTCAATAATTTCCTTTTGAGTTTTTCAGTTATCTTTTGTCTCAATACTTAATATTAATTCAATCTTAGAAAGAAATCCAGTCCAAAGTCATAAAAGAGCTCGTGTCTAGGTATTAAATGGTTATAAAATTAAAAAAGACATTTCAAATGTTCAATATTAAATATTTTTGTACTTAAAGTCATGGGTGGAAATTCAAGGCTAGGGCAAAGTAGCTGAGGTACAGTTGCAATAAACTTTAGACATCATCTGCATCACTTAAAATTATTTTGAAGTTGGAAATTGTAAACCAGACATCAAAGCTGGGACACTGATAGGGCTTTATCCCTTTCAGAATAGTATTACTAGTAATTCTGGCCAGCAATTTAAAATTCCACTAAATCATATTTTTTGTCTAGAATATTATTGAAATAAATATCATGGTATCTCAGAAATGGCCATGAAAGATAATCACTATTTAAATACATTTTAACATATATACACACATATCTGTACATATATTATAACCATAATATGGTAATTATTCAATTTTTTATTTATTTTTATTATATTCAACTGCTACTGTAATAGTATCCCACCCTCACGGCAGAGCCTGGCAAACTACCCATGTCGTATTTGATATGCCAAAAACCAGTAACAATTATAGACCTCATTCCCATGTCCTGAAGGAATGGTTTGAGGCCCTTATGTTCCAGAAGCAAGCAGATGCCCTTGGGCTATACGAGCATGTGACAGGATGTATGAAGATGTTACTGGTGCCTGCTTGAGCAAATCGATGAACAACGGGAAGACAAGTGATGCAAGTGAAGTGATGATATTCAACTGGGGATAGTTTGGTGTTTTTCTTGTTTTTGGTGTTATTGTTATTCTGAATATAATTTTAAGCAAATGAAATTATTTTCCAAGATTAAGAAAGAAGTGAAAGTCAAAATGGACTTTTATCTACATCTTTATTATTTAGATGTACATTACTTAGATGTCTACAGTCTGAATACTACTATGGTTTTGTAATAAAAGTATCTTAAGAAAAATATATGCATTAATGCTAATATAACAGCATTTATAAGTTGAAAAGAGTTAAATTAATTTACTACATATGTATTATTTAATCTATTCCATACGGCAAGCAGAGCACATGGTTCTTGACCTCCATCATATTATGTTTGGGGAATAAATTGCAGTATGTGCAGACTCTTAATTAATTTTTAACCTTTACTGTCTTCTCTCATGACTGTGTCTAGCATATTTAACTGAATTTCTTTCAGCAGTAATTCACTAAGCTAGACATACTGTTTGCTGATCACAACTTTTAAGACTTTACAACTACTCAAGAATGATCATTCTTCAACTTTATCAAGAGTTTAATACACAAATATTATCACCTTCCCCACCAGTGATGGTTTCCCCTAGGCAGGATACATTTCATGAGTCACTCAACCAACCTTTTAGTCAATAGCCCTAACTTTTTTTTTCTCATTTTTTTCTCATTTTTTTTCTCTCATTATTTTTAATAATGAGAGACTCACATACACAGAGCAGAGCTGCTACCAGCTCTCCCTGTGCCAGCTGATCATGAGGCACCGGGGAGGGAAGGCGGGTTCTAGCCCTGGCCCACCACCCCAGCAGAGCCTCTCAAGAAGCTAGAGGACCCCCCCACACCATGAGGGCTGCCATTTTTCACATCCAGACTCCCTCTCATCAGAGCTCCACCCAACAGAAGAGCCGATCACAGCCTGGTTCATCAATAAATGATCAAGATTAGAGGTGACTATAAGAGTATCCTACCCACATGGAAGAGCCTGGCAAGCTACCTGTGTCGTGATATGCCAAATACCAGTAACAATTATGGACCGCATTCTCATGACCTGATAGAATGGTTTGAATCTCTTTATGTTCCTGGAGCTATTAGATGCCCTTGGACTACACTAGCATGTGACAGAACATATGGAGATGTTACTGGTGCCCCCTCAAGCAAATCAATGATCAACAGGAAGACAAGTGATACAAGTGACAAGTGATTTTTAATAATATATTAATGGTCCTGGATAACCAAACTTATCTTATTCAGAATTAAAATGTCAGGTGAGCCAAACTTACCAAAAGTGCTTGTATTTGCGACTGCTTTTCAACTATCTTCTATAATAGCAATGGAGAGAAGTATGCAGATTTCAGGTTAAAACTCTCCTCTGATCCCATTTTTCCAATTACCTGGGTCACCTTTACTAATAATCATTTCCTCTGCCCTGTGTACCTTCATTTCTATTTTGTGTTCTTCCTATCAGCATTTAAAATCTTTCCACTTTCAGAAACTCGCTCTCTTCCAATTCGACCTGTTATGCAGTCTTTCTTGACTCTATTATTTGTGATACTCATTTATAAATTAGTATACATTTATTTTTAAGGGTTTCCATAAACCGCTCATTCTAATATTGCTTTTTTCCCTTCATATACCCCAGCTCCTTAATTGTAATATGTGACACAGAGATACTGTAACTCTCCTCTTACTAAAAACACCATGGGCTTCTCAATCTTAATTTTCAACTTTCAGAACTTTGAGTGTATTTAGAGTTAGATTTCTTTCTTACATAAAATTTCATTGTTGGTTTATGTTTCTGAAACACACTTTGGAACTTAAATTGAGATAGATAATATTCCTCAAAGTTGTTATTTGATATTCTTCAAGTATGTTATTTCTAAATATACAGACTAATTTTTATTTAGAGTATATTAAGTCTGGCTAATCATATACCTGCTCATAGCTTAAACTTACATCTGTATCCAAAAGACCCCTCATTTCAATCAAATAAACAGATTATCTTTTGAGTTCCAAATAAAAGTGTATATCTATCGATCCCACTTTTGTTTTTTGTCCACACCCGCAATGATCAGGGGTTCATTCCTGGCTCTGCACTCAGGAATTATTCCTGGAAGTGCTCTGGGGACCATACTGGATGCCAGGGATTGAACCCAGGTAGGTCATGTGCAAGGCAAATGCCCTCCTTGCTCTACCCACCTACCTATTGCTCCAGCTCCATGGACTTATTCCAAATCAAGTATATACCTGACGTCTCTCATTGCTTCTGGGCATTTTATTAAGGTCATGTGTAGTACACATGACATCTCCACTTTTATACTATAAATGGCCCTCAATACTTGAATATAAAACAAGGTCTTGATTTTCTCAATTACAGTGATCCCACCAGTTGATTCCTTCACTTAAATAAAATCTACTAATTCTACTTATATTCTGATAAATGAGTGAACATCTGCTCACCTATCAAAAAATAATTCCTCCCCGAGAACAGAAGCCTGGATAAAGAAACTGTGGTACATCTACACAATGGAATACTATGTAGTTATCAGAAAAGATGAAGTCATGAAATTTACCTGCAAATGGATGGACATGGAGATTATCATGCTGGAGTGAAATTAGTCAGAAGAAAAGGACAGATATAGAATGACTGCATTTATTTATGGGATCACTGTATCACTGTCTTCCCGCTCATCATCGATTTGCTAGAGCAGGCACCAGTAACATCTCCATATGTCCTGTCTCATGCAACTAAAGCCCAAGGGCACCTGCTTGCACCAGGAACATAAAGAGCCTCAAACCATTCATCAGGTCATGGGAATGAGGTCTATAATTGTTACTGGTATTTCGTGATATCAAATACGACACGGGTAGCTTGCCAGGCTCTGCCGGGTGGGTAGCATACTCGTAGTCATCTCTAAATAAATATATTTATGGGATATAAATACATACCAGTATTCTACTAATTGTGGGAAATGGTAACACCAGACTTGAACTCAGCATTAAATATATACAGAGACTTACATGATAAACCCTAAATGTTTGTAGGGCAAGTCACAATGTGTAAGAGAAGAGAGACAGACAGACAGACAGAGACAGAGACAGAAACAGAGAGAGATAGAGATAAGAGAGAGAAAGAGAGGAAAAGAAAAGTGCCTGCTATAGAGGCAGGCTGGAGGTGGGTGGTAGGAAATCGGGGGACATTGGTGGTGGTGGAAATAGGTCACTGGTGGAGGGATGGGTGCTGGAACACTCTATGACTGAGACCCAGTCATGAACATCTTTGTAACTGTATATCTCACGTTGGTATAATAAAAATAAAATAGATGAAAAAATTAAAAAACAAAAAGTTGCTTATTTAATATCCTGATTGCCTCTCAAATTCATTCTCCCTCTTTCCACTGTAATTGACAATGCCTAACCCTACAATGTTATGTTTTTCTACTATAATTTTTCATGAGATCTATATGCATGCATAACAGTAATTTTTTTTCAGCTCTACTCCATAATGCACAACAGGCATTTTTATTTTCAGAAATACAAAGATAGTCTTCAGTGGCTTCTCATTTTTCTTAGTATAAAAGATTATATTTTTAACATTGCCTGTAAGATATTGAAAAATCTGACCCCAAACTAACACTGTAATAAATTGCCAGTACAATCTTCTCCATCCTCCTTTTGAAGTACCAGGAAATTGGCCTTCATGTTCTCCAATTCTTCATTCTCCAGTTCAACTTCTGGACTTGGTACATATTCACTCCTAATCTGGATTGCTTACCCTTACCTCCTACACAGTTTATGTATAATGTGAGCCCTTAAATCCTATCTTTCCATTTTTTTCCTGCCATGTTCTAAAAATTGCTTTAAATTTCTTGGGTGATTACATGGCACTTTCAGTATGTAGTTATAAATTTTCTATTTTTTAATCAATCAATGATTTTTTAGCTTCTAAAATGTTAATTCATTGAGTGGAGAAGATATAAATATTTTGTAGATTATTTTGATCTCAGGACCTAATCTGGTATAAAACATAATATTGAAATTTTTTGAATGAATGAATCAGACATTGTATTGGCCAAAATATTGGTAATAGAGGTCAATTGCTAAATGTTGACCAATTCTGCATGATTTGTTGTATACATTAAAAAATATTGAACATTTTTATAAATAATTTTGAGTACTTTGGATTTAATTTGATAAGTCTATCAGTGTGTCATTTAACTCTAGACCTGGCCCACGAGAGTAGAAACACATATTTAGTATAGCTAACTTTCTAGAGATTTGTACTACATTTATTTTACAGGGGACGCTCACTTGATATTTGTTGAATAGATGGCAATAGGTAGAAGACCGTTGCACACATTTAAAATAACCCAGAATACTCAATGAAAAATAAATCTAATTTATTGTGGTGGGAGGGAATTAGAAATAGTCACTGTTTTTTCATTTAATGTACACACATTAAAAAACACAGGTGTCTTAGCACCTCTAAATTCAGTAGCTATCTGATATGAATAATCTTCACCTCAGGTTACTATCCTGAAATATGCTAAAAGAAAATATAAATTCAAATGAAAACATGTTTTGAGAAGGACAGATGAAAGATGAATTTTTTGACATGTCTGGTTACTGTTGGGTGTTTTAGGACCTCTTTCTCAGAAGATTGTTAAAAATTGACAGTTGAAGTATGGTTCCGCCTGGAGCCATGGGAACTAACTGGATGACCCTTCTACTTATCAGTTTCCAGTGTGAAGAGTGCTGCAGGAATTCTCCCCAGAGATGGCCCATAGCAACTAGGACAAAATAGTCACTTGTCCAGGAACTTCAATAATCAAATGTCACAAAATGCACTCAAAAGAAGAGCTTATTTATCACTAATATTTGAAAAATGTAAAATTGTTCATATTTTATCTAATCAAATCTTTCTTTAGATCATATATTAAAGATAATATGAAAATATGAGAATCATGTCCTTCATTTGACACAAATCAGTTCTCCACTTGTGAGTGGCCACTGGATATTAAATATGGTATCAGAGGCATGGACAATAGGTGCTCTTTCAGGAACTATCAAATGAAAGGCTAACTAAATGCAACCAAAATTACATCTTTGCAGACACAGGCCTTTGCTGCCTGCGCCTGCAAAGAAGTACAATTATGGGGATGTGCATTGAATTCCACAAGAACCATGAACAATAAGAAATATTCATGGGAAAATAAAATAGAATTTCTACTCTATAGACATAAAATAGAAGAAGAAAAACAAAATTAGAAGAATCTACTTAAGAGGAAACGCTTATGCTTATCAGGTTATTTGAAAATGGAAAGTCTCTAAAGACCACTATTTCCAAAAGAGGGTAGGTAAAGGGTCTGAGCAGGTAACAAGACAATGGATAGGATTAATGGGAACAATGAAGGTGTATTTGGTTTATATGCATTCAAGGGGAAAGAATGATCCTTAGGGATGTCTGTCTGGGCCACTTTAACATATGATTACAGTATCTTTGTTACGACCATTGTTCCCAGGAGTTCCGTCCCACTTAGCCTATATCAGAGCTTCTGTGTTGGCATAATATCAGGATCAGCAGAGTTTCAAATGAGTTTTTAACTCAGTTCAACTATAGCCTGTACTATCTCTGTGAGTTCGGGTATGGTTTTTCAGTGTCTTCACAAACAAAATGAAATTTAAGGATTTCAATAGAAGCAGCAATGCCCCTAGGACTGTTGAAAATATTGTGGTTAGACCACTTTTGGTGGACCTACATTTGGGTTTGTCGGCATCATTTAGTGGGTGAAAGCCAAGAATGCTAAACACCTGGCAATTCACAGGCTGTTGAGATTGGAGGCAGAAATTGTGTTGGACTTTCTAGTGTAAATTCTCAATAGTAAAAGCCCGTTTGTACATTAGCTCCATGTGACTGTGAACAGAAAAGACCTTAACAAAGTTTTAAAACATACACAACATCTAGAAGTGCAATCATCAATATTGGGAAGGTTGCTTACTTTTATCTAAGCATTATTAAAATGATTTCACCATTTTTAGAAAATAATATTCCAAATGGAAAAGTTTCTCATGATATTTGAGTTGTCAAAGCACCCATGAAATTGCATTTAGATCTGTACCTTTGCTTTGCCCCTCATGACTAGAGGCAAGATGAAATGTTTTCTATTGCAGCTGTGCTTCTCATAAATTATTGGATTACAAACGTTCTTCCTTTTCCCTAGAATTTTTGTATCATGTTAATCTTTTAAAATGGTAATTATACAGATATTCTATTTTCTATTACTTTCACTTGATATCTAAAGAGAAACTATTAATTTTGGTTTGGAGGCCACACCCAGCAGCGCTCAAAGCTTTCTATTTGTTCTATGCTTAGCAATTACTCCTAATGGGGCTCTAGGGACTATATATGATACCAGGAATCAAACCAAGATTGGCAGCATGCAAGGCAAGCACCCTACCCACTGTACTATTTCTCTTAGCTACTTAGCAAGTAGATTCTTCTAATTTTGTTTTGAGTTAATGTAAGAAGCAGAACAAAGTTGAAACCAAGCGGATTGGTATAAAGCTAATATTCCTACTTGAAACTCTCTAACCAATAGATTTATAAATTTTACTGTGATCTGCAAGGAAGGAAACACTCTTCAATGATTTCTATTGATAACATAAAAAGAAAGTCTTGGGGACCCAGACTGACAGCACAATAGCTAAGGCATTTGCTTTGCCCTTGGCTGACCAGGGTTTGACCCCAGCATCCCATATTGTCCCCAAGCACAGCCAGGAGTAATTACTGTGTGCAGAGCCAGAGTAATCCCTGAGCAGAGCCAGGAGTGACCCAAAAAGCAAATAAATAAATAAATAAATAAATAAACGAATGAACAAATGAATGAATGAATGAACAAATAAATGAATTAATAAATAAATTAATAAATAGATAAATAAATAAAGGTCTAAAGTACAGGAGTGTGTGTGTATGTGTGTGTGTGAATTCCTCTTAGTTCACCTGTCGTGAGAGAATGAGTGATAGATATCTAATCGCAAAAGAAACATTTGTTGAGTGTCCACTGAATTATATATTAATAATTACTCTAAAGAAATCAGAAAATATGTTACCCTAATACCATCTTCCAGACACAAAGTCTGCTTCATTCACAGACAATAGATTTCATTTTCTCTAAGGAAGAAAGAATAGTGCTTTTGTTAAACACTGGGGGAAACACTCCGTTATACTAAAATTTTCTTCAATATTACAAAAGGAAATAGGAAACAGAAGCAAACTGGTTTTTCAAAGTACTTGTCATAATTCATTATTTTCACAACTTTGACATCAGAATAATTCCCTTACTTCACCTCCCTTACATACACACACACACACACACACACACACACACACACACACACACCAATCATTACAATAATTAACTCAGGCAAGTCCATAGAACCTCTGTGGGGAAAATGTTGAAAGGTTTTCTAAATATAATAAGATACAAATATTTTAGTAGTATAATCAATAGGTGTCATTCTATAGAGCTTTTGAATTTGCACATGTCACTCCTTGAGACTAAAGCAGAAGAAAATTGGGCTTTTTACAGTGAAGTGCCTTGATTTTTTGTTTCATTTTTCACCTCTGAAACATGATCATCTACTAAAACAAAACCTATGGGGCAGAAAGGCACTTTCCCATTTTGCAAATCAAGCAGAAGCATGAATGTTTGCAGGATCTCCAGCAGCTGTGTGCTAGGCATTTCTCATCCTTTTGTTAATGTGACCTTCAAATGACAGAATTGGATCAAGAATAACACATTTTGATGGTACTTGTAAAAGTAATGGAGCTGCTGTCAAAAGCACCCAGAATGACAATGAAGTGTGAGTACATACTTTGGGGTGTAGGGACAGGAGACTAAGCGTGACTGTTCTCACTGGAAACGTTTCCCTCTTACTAGTGTTTAACTTGCAAAATCATTTGACATCCAGTTTCAAGTGCTACAAAAAATTGTATAATTGGCCCAATGGAGTTATTACAAAGAAAGAAAAGGTGTAACCGCATAATAATGCTAGTTCATGCTGTCCTGACAGAATCATTTATTACGCTTATTCAAACATGCTTGTTGACTATCAATGAAAAATCGTGGGTATGTTTGTAGAAAGCTAATATGAGGAATAAGGCTTTATTCTCATGGAAAAGAGCTTTTGACAGACTCCAAGGAACTGAAGCGATATGGAGAGCATATGCTTAATGGCCTGTTTATAACATACATTTGTCCACTGAAATTGGAAAAATAACCAATTTTTGGAATGATGGTAGAATAACACTTGGAAGAGATGCCTTACATACTCGACCGCTGGAGATGAGTAAAGATTTCAGCAAAGGGAATTCTAGGCAGATAAAATTGTATAAAATCAAGAACTCCAAATTCTTTCCTGGGGAATACAAAATCATCCACTTGTCTCTTGGGTAGAGTTACATTAGAAAATAGAGCTGGGATGATGTCAATTCACAGAGGGGTAAAGAAATAATAATAAATTTGGTTATACATAGTGTGTAACTGAAAATAAGCAGGACCTATAAAAACGGACGATTCTGAGGAGATAAGAGAGACTCGTGTGTCTATTCTCACATCTGCATTCTAATCTAAATTTTTGTTACATCCTATCCATGTTCCCCATCCTGGGTCTACCTCTACTCCTGGCCCTTGCATAAAAGATACTGCTATATTTAGTCTGCTTGTTTTGTGGTCATACTCAGCATTGCTCAGGGCTTACTCCTCCCTCTGCACTCAGGGATCACTCCTGGCAGAGTTCCCGGGCCATATGTGGTGCTGAGAATCAAACTTGGGTCGAGTACATGAAAAGGCAAAGCATCCTACCCACTGAACTATCACTCCAGCCCATTAATGCTATTTATAAAAGTATTTTATCCTGAACATTTTCTATATTCACCAAACAATTGAACAAATTCAATACTTTATTCTACCATTTGATTCAGAGATGACTGGAGCAGGCATGGCCAATCCGAACGTTTGTCAGGAGCTTCTAAATAGTCAGGAGTAAAGAGTTCTGTCTCACTAGAGGCAGGGACAGCATGGGTGAATTAGATCATGTCAAGTGGTTTCAGTAGGGGAGTTTCAGACCATGTATAATACAGAAAGCAGAGAAACCAGAGTAGAGAGAAGGCAGGTTATCAGAAGAGAAGTAGGGGCCAAATAGCTAAGCCAGTAGAAGTCTTGAGCCATAGAGAAAGAAGAGAGAAATAGATAAGTCAGAGTAGGCAGAAAAGGGTTCACTTAGCAGGCTGATACTCTGTGCTGAAAGATCCGCTCACAAATTTAGTCCCTGCCTGACATTTGAGAACTTGAATCTCCTGAGGGTTCCCACAACCCAAACTCCAAAGAGTGGCCCCATGTTCCTAAAATCATTGTATAAATGATAGAGGTTATGCTGAAAATTTGCATAAACTCTAGATTCTTTAGGGAGCCTGGAATTTTTTGGTATGTGCCAGGTTAGTGCTTTCTATAGGACATTCCTCCAATAAAAATGCTGGCACTGGGTCACTGTACGTTTCTCTGGTAGGCAGAGTTCCCATAACAATTCATAGCTGTGAGAATTAAGGGTGAAGTACAGATACTACTAAGAGAAAACCTTGGAAGCTTGGGTCTGAATTCCTTCAGCACCTTTTGTTCATTTGCTTTGTAAGCTTTTACTATAATAAATAGTCTGAATTTTGTGAGTTTGTGTTAAACATTCAACTTGAGAGTGGTCTTACTGACCCCTGGGACACAGAACTGTTACACTAAGTGAGAAGTTAAAGTCTGGAGAGAGAGTAGAGTGGGTTATTGCCCTTTCCTTGCATACAACTGACCCAGGTTCAATCCACAGTGCTGCCTATGATCTCCTAAGCACTAAGAAGAGTAATGCCTGAGAACAGAGACTGGAGACATTTCTAAGCAAAGTAGGATGTGGTCCATAAACAAAACAAAAGTCATGTTAATACAAATTCTATTATTTTGCTTATGTCTATAACTGAGGAAGAAAATGATAAAATCTCATTTAGACGCTAATGATTAATGCTTGATCCTAGGTGGTTAAAAAAAAAGCCACATTATTATGGGATCTTTGTGGTACCCTGAATAATTCTCAAAGATTTTTATGCTGAACATCATGAAGATGCAACGTGCAGGGAATTAAATCCCACATTCCTTTATTCACAATAAACCCTGATTAAGGTCAGCCAAGCATAACTCTAATTCTTCCCTAAAAAGAAACTAACAAATGTCAAAGCAAATCATATAATCAGGTAAATGACTCCTGCAAACAATGTGCCATTTCCAAGCACAATAGACTCCTCCTTGCTTGCTGGCAAGGATGTTTTTCTGCCCTTATTCAGCAACGTTTTTTTTCCCCTTTGGAATATCTTCTAACTCCTAGTTCTAACCCAATCCTATGGCTCTTTGCAGAAAGCCTTAATCTCTTTGCAGAAAATTAAATCTGTTATAATGATATCTTCTACCTTCAAGTTTACCTGTAAAGACACTGTTCTCAGGTCTTCCTTCAGCTGCAGAGAGGGCTCTTATCTCTCTCTTTCCAAATGAAATTGAAAACCTAAAATGCATATTGACTTCTACTCAGTCCTGTCCAAGTGCTGATTCTCCGTTATCCATCTCTAATATCTTTCATCTCCCCTCTATATGTATTTCTTTTTATGAACACAGAACAATCAAGTTTCTTTCATCCAAAAACTTAGAAAGAGATACAAACCAAACGGCGGGGGTGTGGGGAGAAGTCTTTATTTGACGTGAACATCCTGCAAACGTTTTGAGGTCTGTACTTACTCTTTATTTCATGGCATTATTCATTTCCTAACTGTCACCCTATAGCTTTAGTCAAAGACCCATTAAGCAGAAAGTTCAAGGGTTTTTTTTCAGCCCTAGACAAACCTATAAAGATTCCTCTGTACACTTTACTTCTTGAAATTTTCTTCTCCCACCCATCACAAAACATTAGTTCTTAGTTCTTTCCTGAACTACTTCTGCCTTTTCTCAGAACTTCAACAATTTCCTGTGATTCTTCCTGTTCAGCTCGCCCCAGATCCTAATCTTCCATCAGACATATTCCTTTGCTCTTTCCATTTCTTCCCTAAATCTTCGGGATCATTCTCCTTTGATCCACAGAGTCCCACTTACCTCTCCCACACTTCTAACACCCTACCAACATCTACCTGGAAATTTCCACTGTGACAAAGATCTCAAGGTAACATGACCCCAGTTAGATTTCTCCCACTGCTCCTGAGATGTGTTTACGTCCTTTACTGTTTATATAGGATTGAAGATATAAAAGTTACATTCTTCCACGCCAGAATATTAGAAAATTGTTCCTTAACTTCTTTCCTTCTTTCTCTCCCTGCCACACAGTCAGTTCATTGCAAACCCTATGAGAATCCTGCTCCTGTCCCCAAAGGAGGTTTCTTATATATATATATATATATATATATATATATATATATGAAAAATCTATATATATTTAAAACCTATATATATATTTCTTATAAATATGTTTTAAAATTTTATTTGCATATTTTTAAAAAATGTGCATTCCAATAATTAGACCATTAAAAAGGCATGCAAATTCAATTTTTTTACAGCCTGCAGGACACACTTTGAATCAACCAGATTTTAATTCCTTCAAGTCCCACCCAACTTAATTCCTTCCCCCAACATACATGCAAGTTCTTCCGCTGCCAACCAGACAAACAGACAGGGGAGGCAAGGTGACTTGTCAGCTGTTCTCAAATCTTAAATGTGAAATGGGGCAACACAGTCATTTAACTTTAAACTTTATCTGACCTCATTTCATCTGAAGAAAGTTAAACAGCTGAAAGTGAAATAAGAAAGCAAAGCTTGTGGAATGTACAATGTATCTTGGTGCTCATGCGCTTTACAAATTGCCAGCTTGCTTCTCCTGTTCAGTTGTTTCTTTTGAAGGCAGCAGGTTCTTCTCCAGCTTGCGGTTCTCTATCACTACCGCAGCATTTCCATGTCTACCCCAACTATCATCCTCAGAAGAACTGCCAATGGTTCGCTGCCTGCTTTTCCTGCCACTCCCTGCTATAACTTACCCTCCACAAAGACATCAGAGTAATCATCCTAATTAAGTACTAATAAGCTTGGGCTTTTGAGCCAGCTTGTCTATCTAAATTTGAATCCTATCTTTGTCTTTCTATGTAACCTTGGGCAAAGAGTGAACCTATTTAGTGCCTACCTTCATGGATAAAACAATTTTAATAATCATCATGAAAATGTGTGAGTTAAGATATGCAATGAGCACATAACAGAATCTATAACATAGTCATTGATCAACAAAAATCTAGAATATCAAGTCTACGTAAAAGTAAAAGGTTTCTGCTACCAAACATGCATCATTTGAGGGAACTGTATTGCATCCATACTGTTTTCAGGGAATATATCAAACAGTTCTCCAGGGTACCATAAACTCTAGATTAGTTTTAGATCAATATTACCAAGAATAAATGAATATGGGGAACATTTAATATAGAATGTAGGATATTGTATCATAGTCCAGATTAAGTATCATAATTTTTTCTGAAACATTTATGATATGTAAATATTTTAAGACATGGGGTCTGAGAAATAGTTTTGTTGGTTAGGACTTGCTTTGAATGTGCCAGACTGTTCAATTCCTGGCATTTTATATAGTCCACTGAGCACCACCAGGAGTGATTTCTGAGTGCAAAGCCAGGAGTAACCCCTGAGCATCATCATGTGTGGCTCCAAAACAAAACAAAAAGTTTCAGGAGAAAAAACTAGTAGTAAACAAATAAACATCAAATTAGAACTTACAAATGACTATGAGTGCTTAGAATGAATGAACACTGAGCACAGGCCTTCTCTGAACCTTTTCAAATTAACATTATTAAGTATTGGAGATTCTAAAATTATCATTAGAACAACAATAGAAACACTTGTAAATCAACATTTATTGAGAAACTACTCTGTGAAAGAAGACATTATATTGTCCTCACTAAAATAAAATCATAATAAGATGAAAAGTAACGAATAAACCTATGATATAACTAATTATTTTAGGCTGCCCTCAACTTGAAAAAGTATGGAAGATTTATTAATACTAAGTGATTAGCAGGTTATACTACCTAGAAGGAGCCTGGTGTTTGAACTCAGATTACTGTATTTAGATGAGAATGTTTTAAACATATACAGTGATTGGAAAATTAAAAAGAAGCAAATAGCATATGAATGTATAGCTTCATTTACCAAATTCAAACCCTACCCTTCACCTAAGGGAAGTGGGAGTTAGACTCAAGGTCTCTGCTATACCCCAGGACCACCCCAGAAAGCCCCAAGGCTCTTCCTTGTTCTTTTCAATCCATGAAAATCTGACTCAGGAAGCAGCTCCTGAAAGTTCCTGAAACTGAGCCACCACCTAGCGAACTCAAACTCGGGAACTCAGACCCCCTCTTGTTGTAGGCAGGCAGACAGGGAGGCACCACATGGCAATAAAAATTCCTAAAGAAGAGGAAATCCAGAGCCACACCTGATTGAAAAATCGAAACCAGACTTGATAAGACCACTATCAACAATAGACCCTGGAGGAAGGAAAGGCCAAAGGGAATGTGTGAAGCCCATAGGCCACTGGCCCTTTTAAAGGCTTTAGATAATTAACTCTCCTAAGGAAAATAAATCAGCCTCCCAGGCCCAGGACCCAGCTCACAGAAGACTCCAAAGCATTCCAGTCAACGAAGACCACTCCCAAAGTCTACTCCCTTGGCAACGACCCTAGCAACCTAGGTTGAAGTCCCATATGGGAGTGACTTGGGGAGAAATCTATAAAAGTCATCCTGACCAAAGGACAGCGTGCACATACTGCATGGACACACATGCTGCCTGAGCCCATGTGGCCGAGCACGTGTGGTGCCTGAGCATGTGTGTTGCCCGCATCTCCCCTCTTGAGATGTGTACTCTCTCTCTTACTCACTCTCCATCTTTGGAGTAGCCCGTGTTCTCCCTTGAGCGTGATACTCTCTCTCTTTCTCTCCCCTCCCCTCTCCTAAAACCTCCTTAATAAAACCTATTTTACCTCAAAAAAAAAAAAAAACCTAGTAGAGAAGGCTTCTTAGGAATAGTTGAGGGTCATGGCAATACTAAGAGGTTTGAGTGAATGTGTTTGAAGCTAATCTGGGTACCATAAATTCTTCAGAGCATCAATGGCTACAGCTATGGATATTCCTGGCACGCAGGGCCTGAGTAACAGCTTCCTCAGGTACTAGAACTAAACCGAGGTGCCAAGCAGCTGAAGTATCCAAGACTATCTGAGACAGCAACCTGGGCCCAGATTAGAAATGAGGGATCTCACTCCTGGGCATCCATGCATAGGGCGGACTTTGACATACCATAAGCAGTGAATGGAACGAAGTGCATTGAACATGATCTACAATGACTCTATCTGGACGGAAGATATAGATCACCTAAGAGATAGGGTGTTGGGGGGCGTGTAGGTCATAGCATAAAACTGACAAGAGACAATTTCTCTAGAGATTAACAAATCTTGATATTTAAATAAAGCATTCAGTAAAGCATTGAACGAGTCTTTATATTAAGTAAAGCATTCAAAAGCATTCGCCATGCTGATTGTAAGCAAGCAGGAAACAGGCAAACTCTAACACAAGATGCTGTGGAGAAAGTTAGCACTACCCTCCATGGGTAGCCTTATTCAGGGGGCTTTCACAGCTTCACAGTCAGAACTTCTAAGCAGCAAAGGCATTAAACCCAGGAAACTGCTTAATTAAATAAGTGACAAACACTTCTAAAAATAAACATAGGAACAACATAGATCCCAAAATCAGACACATAAACTTTACCAAATTCTTTCCTGTGACTAATAACGTGTCCAACTGTTTGCTTCTTCCCTTCTATGGAAATGATTGTTTCAAAGGGTATTGGATTCCCACTTCTCCTTATTCTCAATAGTTGCCATTGCTTTTCTTTTTTTTTAAGTATTTTATTATACCACCGTGAGATATACAGTTACAAAGATGTTCATAAGATGTTCATATTTGGGGTTTCGGTCATAAAATGTTCCAGCACCCATCCCTCCACCAGTGCCCATTTCCCACTACCAATGTCCCCGATTCCCTCCCCCTTCCCCAGCCTGCCTCAGTGGCAGGTTCTTAAATTCTCTCTCTCTCTCTCTCTCTCTCTCTCTCTCTCTCTCTTTCTCTCTCTCTTTCTCTTCCCTTCCACATTGTGGACTACAATACATACATTAAGAGGTTGTCATGTGTACTTTTTGCCTGTATTTATTGCTTAGTTCTAGGTTGGTATCAGCACTTTTGACAATTATTAGCACACTGTTCCATTCTGTCTTACTAGCCTCTGACTCCCAAACATTTTTGATAATTTCCACCTTTGACAAGACCTCCTGTTCCATGCTTCGCCTGACCTTGGATTTTGGCATCATAATATGTACACACACACACACACACACACACACACACACACACACACATATATATATATATATATATTTATGTCATGCAAATAAATGCATTCATTCTATATTTGTCTCTCTTTCTGGCTAATTTCACTCCAACATGATCCTCTCCATGTTCATCCATTTATAGGCAAATTTCATAACTTCATTTTCCTGACAGTTGCATAGTATTCCACTGTGTAGATGTACCAAAGTTTCTTTATTCACTCATCGATTCTCGGACATTCTTGTTGTTTCCAGATTCTGGCTATTGTGAATAATGCTGCTATGAGCATAAAAGTAGGAATGGTGTTTAAGCTGCGCATTTTTTGCTTCCCAGGGTATATTCCCAGGAGTGGTATGGCTGGGTCAAATGGGAGCTCAATGTCTACTCTTTGGAGGAATGTCCATATAAGAAAAGCAATGGCTGTTGGACATTAAGGACTGACAGCCATTGCTTTTCTTACCTGCTTATTTCAACCTGATTTGTGCATTAATTTACCACTTTAAAATAAAAAGTCTATATTGAAGTTATTATGTGTTAGGATTATTATAAATTAGGATAATATAATAATATTATAATGATACTAATATAATCATACTAATGTATAGTAGGATTTGGGGAATCCAATAAGAAATTCATTCCATCTGCAATATGCCAGGCCAGAGAGATAGCTAAGGTGGGGTAGCATGCTCACCTTGCACACAGTCAACCCAGGTTGTGATCCCTAGAATCCATATGATCCTCCAAGCACCACCAGGAGTGGTACTTGGGAGAGCCAGAAGAAAGTCCTAAACATCGCCAGCTTTGCCCCCTCCCCCACAAAACGCAATATGGCAACGTTATCTGAGTTCAATAATTTTTAAAAAGCATAAAAATCAATACATTTTGATTTGGTTTTTGAATTTTCCCCCAAAATATACTTTATTAACATACTACAATAAAAAAGAATGTGTGCTATACCCAGGAACATTTATTTCATAACTTAAAAGCAGTGGCATAGCTAATTGCCCCAGGGAACTCCCACTACTGAAACTCTGGTCTTCCTGCACAGCCATCCTCAGTCTCAGAAACGCAGGCCCTAATCAGCACTCTTTCAATGGGATTTGAAAACATGAACACAGCCAATGAGATACAAATCCAAATTGCTCCTGGCACACAAATAATGAATCCTACTTGAGACTATTGGAATAGATGAGAATATGCTGGGAGAGTGCATGTTAAGAGAAGCAGAAGTCCAGCATAAGGACAGTCAATATACCCAATGAAATCACCCCATGTCATAGACATTCACTTCATTGCATTTTCTAGAACTTGAGATTCCCACTATTTCCCTTCTTAAACAAGCGTCACCAGGAAGTTGAATCTAGTCCAAAGACAGAGAAGACAACCAAGAGATTTTAATGGTATTTCTTTATCCAGGAACTTGTCCTGGGCAGTCACAAGTTCAGGGTCACAGGTCATTTCTGCCACTGCCTCTTTGTGGCTATACCAACAATGAGCACAACACATATGCCCATCTAAGTACTAAAGCATGATCACCCATGTTAAAACTTCAAGTGGTTTGGGTTGAATTTCGTTATTAAATTATAATTGGTGGGTGAATTGAATAAAGAACAAAGTCAACCTTTATTTCAACAATAACATCAGATTGTTCTCACTGGTTTCTGAATAGCAAAGGAGAACATATATTGATTATTACTCAATTATAACAGTATTCCTTAAAGGGCATGTCTGTATTGCTCGGATAAATATCAAAGACCCTACTTGTCATTTTTCTAGTTGTTCTACCTTGATGACTTAATAATAATTGGCATGCATATAAAAAGTAGTACTATTTTAACTTTTCTAACCTGAATTTATTTTATATTTAATACTATTCATACTCTTCTGTTATTGAAGACTTTTAGAGGGTTGTTATAAATCTCCCAGAGGGCTTCTTGATACCAATGTTAGAGAATATGATTCTGAAAAATCACCAAAAAGTCTCTGTAACACACATTTTTATATTCACCAATAAAGTCTAAACAAACATAAAGAATTGGTTAGAAAAAATAATCATTTCAGAGTAACATTCATGTTTTATACAAAAACAAAATATTTTGGCAGCTGTCCAAGTTAGGAAAAAGGCATATATTTACTTACAGCAGCTCTAGAAGTCAAAAAAGGAAATTCCATCAGCAGCCTGCAACCTGCAAATGAACAACAACAGAAGCTGAGACATTATTACACTAGGGCCAGGTACCAAAGGCAGAAAAGACATGATTATAAGATGAAATAATATTTGTAGAATTGACAAAGGTGGAAAAAGAGCAATAACATTCATCTAATTCTGTCAAAGGTGAAATTGGTGCATACCATAAATACATTTTTAACAAAAAAGTGCTATTTTACATACTAAGCAGTTCTAACTATCAATACATTTGCTTTCATGCCGAGGGACATAATCAGGTAATTAATACACTAATAGACATGAAACAGTGGAATTGTATTCTGAATTAGCATCAACAATAGGAAATCAATTACATTCACAGGAAAAATGATTTACTATGTCACAGTGTTTTTCCAATAAGTTTGTACAAGTTGTATCTGGATACAAGACAAGACAATCTCCAGCCCCTCAATAGCCACCGACCGAGGTAGCGTTTGCAATTTGGGCTGCAGTAAGCCACTGGGGTGTCACGTTTGATGTGAGCTCTGCTGTTCTGACACTCTACCCAGATGCTCCAATTTTGCTTCAGTGATTAGAACTGAATTTGAATGTCTCTACGCATGGGGGAAGAAGAGTTATGGGGAAGGCAGGTTCGGGCATGCAGTGAACCAGTTTCACCTGCACATTTGCGATCCTAGAACACGTGTGAAAACAGCATGGTGGTCTCGACTGGACTCTCAGTGGGGCAGAGGGCATATATGAACTCAGACATTGTTCTCTCTCTTGCTGGCATCACTATTTTTATCTTTTATCACAAAGGCTCCGTGTACAATAAATAATTATGTGATAAAAGGGTCAATTCTATGGAAGGATCTCTCTTCTCACAAGAGAAATAATCTTAGGAGAGAGTGTTAGGTGTGCAAGTGTGACTTGGCTGATGTACGAATAATGTGAACACCCTTGGATTGACCTACATAATAGTATCAGATATAAGACAGCTTCTTGTTAAATGTCTGGTTTCCTTGTTCCACCAAAGAACCTACAAAACATGTTGATCCACAAAGCCAAAGCGCGGATCTGGCATTGACGAACTGTGGCCAACAATGAGATGAGTTTTAAAATGCATCGCAGCTTTTGTGCAAACTGTATGTCAAGGCGCTTGACAGAGTTAAGTAATACACTTGCAAAGTTAAATAACAGAAGGGAGAGGCATTAAGAGGCAAAGAAAAGATAGAAAATTCGTGTTTTCAGAGGAGCGCTCCAAGGAGGAGGAGAGTCATCTGAGTGAGGAGACATAAGAACCCTCTACAGTGAACAGAAGCTGAAGAGAAATTGATTTGGAAAGAACAGAGGCATAATCATGGTGTTGAATAGCGCCTTCAATAATGAGCCTCATTCTTAGAGCTGCTGATCTGGAGGCGGAGTCAGTAATTCCCAGAGTGACACATGCCGTAATTTTTTCAGAAATCGAGCTATTCCTTACCCCTCAAGAGAAGCAGGTACCCGGCATAGTTTCAGAAGCTGTGCCAAGCGGAGCAGATTCTACAGGGCGCTGGCACACAGGGCAAGGCGCCCATGTCAAGGGGAGGTAGAGAGGTGGGCACAGGTCACGCATGGGGCTCAGCGACAGGGTCTGAACGGGAGGCGGAAACAAGCAGACGGCTAGGGGGAGCCCTGAGTTTCACAAGCCTGTCCATTAACGAGTCCTGAAGAGAAGGAGGAGGTAAATATAAGAACTTGAAAGAGTGGACAGTCAGAACTCTTGGAAAAATAAGAAAATACTGCTGATTTGGGGACTGCATGTGTTTTGGGCAAATATCAAGTGGAGAGAGTCTCGGTGGGTTCAGTTCAGTCCCCACACCTTTGCTTGCACAGCGAAAGGTAAAAACGCTCTTGTAAGGCAGCACAAAAAGTGCACAAGGCAGGTGACTGCAGGGCCCCAGAGTCTTCCCAGAGGCCGCGAGGAGTTGGGTTTCCTGTGAACAGTCATCAGAGCCTCTGCCGCAGAGCCTGCGACAACACCTCATTGGATCCCCAGGACTTGTTTTTGAATTTGTGATTTTCACAATTTGTGCTTCTGATTTCTCATTCTACTGTTTTCAATTCTCCTTTTTCTGCACTGCTTCCAGGATTTCTGTAGAGCTGTTTATTCTTTTTAAAATGCCTTATTAAGAAACAGTTATTTACAAAGTTGGTCATAGTTGAGCTTGTGGCTGATGATGTCCCAGCAGGCTGGCTTACCCCAGTCACTGTCCCCAGGTCCTTCCACCCTCCTGCCTGCCTCCTAGGCAGGCACATTTTAAAAGTTTGGTTATTTTAATTTGGATCTGACATTTATAATGTTGTAGTTTAGAGATATAGACAAAGCACCTCTCCTGCACAGATGGGTCCAAGGCCTCTGACCTCTGTTCCTATTTTTTCCTACCAGCTAATTCTTACTTCTCCCTTGATTTCTTTCCTCTCTGTCCTATACTCTATAGCCCAGGTGATATAGAGGGTTTTTACAAGCCTGTCTATATGGTTTGACTAAGCAGCTTCTTCCAAACACAGCCTCACACTTGCTGGGATGATCTACTGTAGCACTTCTCAGCAAGGTGATGGGGGCTTATGATCATCTGAGGGGTTCCAGCATATTCCATTGGGGACCCGGCTGAAAATTTGGGTATCCTTGATATGAGACATGAGACAAAGATAGAAAGGAGACCCACGACAAGGACACAAGGTCAAAAGGGGCTTATGGTTGAAAAAACTTAAGAATCATTGCTTTATGTTTGGTGTGTTAAGAAGGTAAGATGACGTTTATTTCCTGATTCTTCCACCTTCTGACTGGCCCAAGCTTTCTAGCCACTCCACCCTCTCAAGTACATATAATGTGGATGTAATGATACCTCTGGCCAGTTGACTAAATAGGAAGACCAAGATGAGGGCAGGGTAAGTGGGATCAGCATAATTTTCTCAACTACCTTCTCCTTTAGTCTAAAGCAGTCTGGTATTTCACCTTAAGTTGTGTTGTTTTAGGAGGAGAGACTTGAAAATCAGCCTCGGTCTATCTTTAATTTCAGAATTCTCTTGCCTGACCTTTTGGCATGTAAGAATTGATTTGTGAGATCATCTGTGTGAGACAAAAGAGGATAATCTATCTGGGGTCTATTATTTGACTCAACTGCTTAGATTGTTTCTATTCTGTACAATTAAGAGAATGGTGTCTGGTATCTGCCAAATAGAACTCTTACAAACAGGAAGACTTGACTTAAAAAGCAGGCATGTAACTCAAGTACCAAATTCATGGGGTGGGGGCCAAAGTCCAGCAGGTAGGGGCGTGCTTGGGGCCAACCTGGGTTCGATCCCGGCATCCCATATGGTCCCCTGAGCACCAACAGGGAGTAATTCCTGAGTGAAGATCCAGGAGGAACCCCTGAGCATCACTGGGTGTGTCCCAAAAAGCAAACAAAAAATTCATCAGGGGGTAAGTGCGTTACATTTAGATGGCAGAAAGCACATGGCTGCTCCACCCCTAAGTTAACAGCCTCGAACACCTTTGCCTCAGCTTTAATTTGAAGGGTTCCCCCTCTCCCCTTAGCTTCCAGTCTTCTAAGCCACCATTCCTTACTCTTGGTTTCCACTGCCTGTTATTCACCATGTCCAGAATGACTGATGAATTTTCCGCTCCCTTCACACCTTCGTTCCTTCCTTCATTCACTTTTGTTTATAACTGTGTATCATGCATGAAGGGACTCTATAAAATGGAATCCTGGCATAAGCTTAGTATCAAATTTTATTTTTATTTATTTATTTATTTTGCTTTTCTGGGTCACACCCAGCAATGCTCAGGGGTTTCTCCTGGCTCTGCACTCAGGAATCACTTCTGGCGGTGCTCGGGGGACCATATGGGATGCCGGGGATCGAACCCGGGCTGGCATGTGCTGGCCGTGTACAAGGCAAATACCCTACCTGCTGGGCTATAGCTCCGGCCCCTCAAATTTTAATTTTGATACCAAAAATTATTTCCCGATTCTTGGGAACTTTCTCCATAAACTTTTTTTTTCTCAGTGGTGCTCAGGGCTTATTCCAGGCTCTGCACTCAGGCATCATTTTTGGCATTGCTCAGGGGACCTGATGGGATACTAGGATCAAAGCTGGGTTGGCCATATGCATGGCAAACTCCATACCTGCTCTACTATGACTATCTCTCCAAAATGATCTTTAAATACTAACATTGCTTAAATCCCAAATAAATGATTTACAGCAGAGGATCACAAACTTATTTCGCTACAATCTTCCTTAAAAAAGTAATCCCTCAGGGGCCAGAGCGATAGCCCTGGGCGTTTGCCTTGCATGCGGCAGACCCATGCCAGCAGGGGTTCGATCCCGGCATCCCATATGGTCCCCAGAGCAGAGCACCGCCAGGAGTGATTCCTGAGTGCAGAGCCAGGAGTAATCCCTGTAATCCCTGAGCATCGCCGGGTGTGACCCAAAAAGCAAAAAAAAAAAAAAAAAGTAATCCCTCCATGATGATCTTTTACAAATCTGGAAATCTATCCTTTTAAATCAAGCAGAAAATACCCCCAATTGCATCTGGTGCTGCTACTGCCCCGGCTTCCCTAAGTCCAGCTTCCTGGAGTGGAAGGGCCAGTAAATCCCACTTTTAGAAACAATGACCAGAACTATTCAGGTTATGAGAAAGCAGGGATGACTATGATTCAGAGTATATTATTTATTCATGACACTGAATAAATTCATGGCACAAACTATGCCTGGCAGTATTACAAAGGTTAGTAATACCAATGTAAAAACAAAGACTAAAGCCAAAAAAATGAACCTCCCAGGCTTTAAGCAGGAGGGAAACATTATATATATAAGCACTGGATTACAAAGAGAGTGGGGAGGGACGGCAGGATCAGGAAGGTGAGAATTATAAACATAGTTGGGAAGCACCTTCCAGTATAGATGGAAGTATAGAGGCTGACTGAGACCACAGCATTTGAAAGCAGATGTTGTCTAAGAATCATGGAACTCTTCAAAACAAGAGTGCAAAATATATTTCCAGATCAGGCAAGGCATCCGGACAACTAAGAAATACAGATAAGGAGGCTGTGGTCGTGAATATAGGGGAGACAGATAGAAGTAAGTTCATAGTGTATGACGGTCCAGATACAAGTGGGCTTGTGGGGTCTAGTTAGTCCGGTAGCTTATGAGCAAAACCCGATGCCTTTGGGGAGTTTTCAGCAAAAAAGTGTAATGGCTTGACTTCTACTTTGACAGGACTACTCTAGCAGTATTTGGAAAATGACCTGATTGGGGCAGAAAAAACAATCAGGGAGAACAAATTCAGAGGCCATGGGATCAAATGGTTAGGAAGAGGATGCCAGGAAACACTGGAGGCTTGCAGGTTTGGGCGGTCCTGGGAAAAGCAAACCTATAAGTTTTGCTGTGAGTAGATAGAATCAACTGGAGCAGGATCCAAAGGGGAATAAAATAAACACCTTTTGTTTCCAATGACTATAATAAAAGAATAAAGGCTTTTTTTCTGCTTATGCAATGAAAAATATAAATCAACTCCAAGGGGAGGAATATATCCTTAACTGAGTCGGAGAAGCAGGAATGCAGAAGAGGTAAGGCGTAGAGGGGGATTTTCATCTTCCAGTATGGCTACCTGAAATCTGTTGACTGGGTATTTAGGTGAAAACACCAACTTGGCAGTTGGACTTGGAGATGTAGAGAAGGGGCTCCCATGTGAATTCAAATCTGGCATCAGCATTAGAGTCTATGAGAAAGGATTAAATCCCTCAGGTAGCTGGCGCAAAGGAAAATGAGAGAGACCCAGACATGGATCAGAGGGTCCATTCCACATCAAAAAGTGACTCAAGGGCTGGAGCAATAGTACAGCAGGGAGGTATCTGCCTTGCACACAGCCAACCTGTGTTCCATCCCCTGCATCCCATATGGTCCCCCAAGCACCACTAGAAGAGATTCCTTAGTGCAGAGCCAGGAGTAAGTCCTGAGCATTGCTGGCTGTAGTCCCCCAATTTTTTTAAAAAGAGAGACAGGAAAGACTACCCAAGGTCTATGGGAAATTATTCGGAGAGACAGGATAGCTGTGCAGAGCAGTGTTTTGGAAACCAAATGAGAAATAAAAAGTGTTTGGAAAGGTAAGAATGATGAGACGTGCTAAGCCAGCTGACAGGTCAAGGCAAGTGAGTCGAGGTGACTTTCCTTCTCCTTGCTAAGGAGATAGGTCACCAAAGGGTGTTTTCTCTTCATATTTAACACACTACCACACTGTCTTAAGCTTTCTGTCAAGGAAGGAGAATGTGGGCTTGCCTTTGTAAGGGGATTTCTCACTTTAGCCTTCCCTATACAGCTTTCTGCTGCATGAGCCAGGGTTTATCTGCGTCAGATCACTTCGCCTAGCAAACTGGGGGCCTCCCCTTGCTAAAATGGATGAAGGGAGAGAGGGTGGAAGAGACATTAGAGCCAGTCAACAGAGATCACCTTCAGGTGGCATCTGTGTTTCCAGACACAAAGGAGAAACTTATGTAGGAATTGCGGAATGGGCAAAATAGCACTTTGGGTGCAGATGGGGACAATAACTGGGATAGGGAAATACCAAATAGACAGACATGCTAAGATACGTAACAGCCTGAGGTAGGTAAGTGCAGCCTGGCAAGTTCACTCGGAGACTTTTCCTTCAGTGGAGAAGATGCACTGTGTGCAGGGAAAGAGAAGAGCTCCTAGGGAAGAGAAGAGCTCCTAGGAACAGAAGGCAGCGAAGGATGACGCCAGAGCAGCCTGGGCAAGTTTCTTCTAATTAGGTCAGTTTTCTCAGAGCAATCTTCAAAAAATCTCAATTCTGGCTAAAGGGAGAATCAAACCTGATAGGTTTCAGGTTAGAGTAAATGGGAAGGAATGCTTCTTATGGTAGAAAATAGAAATGAAGGGACAATGGCAGAGATAAACAAGGTTGGTAAGAAAACCGAAGAAGGTTAAAATCACCAGCTGGAGGGTTCTGAGAGTGAGCCGGAAGCGTGAGTGAAGAGTCAGTATTCTTGGGCGGCAAATAGTATAGTGGGTAAGGTGCTTGCCTTGCATGCGGCTGACCTGGGTTCAACCCCAGCATCCTGAATGGCTCCTAGAGCCTGCGAGGAGTGAGTCCTACAGAGCCAGAAGTAAGCCTGGCTGTGTTTTTGGGACCCAAAAACTTTAAATTAAAAAAAAAAAGGTTAAACTCTGGAGAGAGATAAAACTACTTGAATTTTTAGAGTGGGAACTACTAAAGGAATGCATCAGAAGAGCCAGAGAGACAACACAATGCAGAAAACACTTGCTATGCACACAACCAACCCTACTTCAATCCTGAGCACTGCAGATGGGTTCCCTGAGCACCTCCTGGCGTGACCTTGAGCACAGAGCCAAGAGTTAAGTCCGAGCACAGATAGGAGTGATCCTTAACAACCACACGTGGAGGATCAAATCTCTATCAGCTCAAAGATGAAAATCCAGATGGGAAAAGGAACTGGAGGATTTCCTGTCTTCTCTCCAGCTTCTCTCAATTCAGTTTTTGAGGTGAGGATGAGGAGAAGTCGAGACTAAGATATGGAGGAAAACCAGAAAAAAAAAAAGAAAGAGCAGAAGGGGAATGTCAGAGTCCAAAAGCAAATAGCAAACTGTCTATTGATTGTGGGGCCTGGGGACCCCGCCCCCACCCACCTCTTGCTCAGTAGCTGCTCCCCTGCGTGGAATCAGGACTTGCACGTGAGCGCTGCAGATTCCTGAACTTTGAATGAATCCAAATAGTACAACAGGTGCAGCTGCTGTGGCCAGCGAGGGTCTGTAGAAAGAAGGATTCTACAACTCGAGAAACGTGGGAATCATTGTTTGCCCGACTAAAGGCATCTCATGGTTTATAAAACTGAGTTCATGTTGCTTTCATGTGTTTAGCTCTCCCAAGTCTAGGTAACAATATCTAGAGGTAAAAAAGAAAATGGACCTACTCCCTTTCAGATATTTTTATGATTAAAATGTGTGAAATGGACACTGGTGAAGGGGCTGGTATTGGAATGGTGTGTGACTGAAACCCAGTGAATAACTTTGTAACTGTTTACCTCATGGTGATTCAATAAATAAAATAAAAAATAATCAAGTGCTAGTTTTTTGTTGGCCTAGAACACTCTGCCTGTTAAAACACACTATTGTTGAATCTACTCTCATTTCCTATATTTGCTCTTGACAACAGGTGATAGACTCACTGCCTTTGATGTGATAAAAAAGATGACTAGGGACCAGAGAGATTATCCAGTGGCTAGAGCCCTTGCCTTACCCTGGGTTTGATCTTGACCCAGGTTCAATTCCAGCATCCCATATGGTCCCCTATGCACTGCCAGCGGCAGAGTAAAAATTTGAGCATTGCAGGTCTGAACCCAAAAACCAAACAAATAACTGAATGTCCGAGGACATTAACATTTGGTTAAACCTCACTGCTCTCACAGGGTGATGAATTTACTCGAATACATGTGCATATGCTTTCCTTATTCTGTTAGAGGAATAACACATAACGGAGGAAAAGACTTCACAGGATCATGTAGTATGATTGTGAGTTTGGATGCTAAACTGCATCTGAAGAAACAGTAAGAATGATTTTTCATATTGGACTAATCACTTGATCTTGATTCCTGCCCCCCCATCAAATACCTGTAAATGAGCTTTATTCATATATCCGAACTGGGCTTTTGTAAAGTTTATCAAGATAATATTTATATACTTTCCCGAAATCCCTAGCTGAATGATAAAATGTCATGTAATATTACTTGTCTAAAAATGAGACCTTTTGTAAGCCTTAATTATAATTTTAAATTCCCTTACATTAAGAAATGTGAATCAATCAAAAATAATGAGTGATGACTATTTGCACATTATAAGTTCTTTAGGGCCACAATGAAAGCCATTCACTTCTTCCTTCTCTCGGAGCTTGCGGCTCTTGGAATTGGTGTTGATGTTGGTGGAACTATTATTAGTACTACCAATAATAGAATCAGAATGGAAAATACTACTTTTATTAAACCAGTGGGGGTGGCACTCGTGATTTGCTAATGGGCTGAAGGCATCGCACAGTATCCAGGAAATGTTAAAATTGATTACTTTCAGCAAAGTCGGGATTTGAAGCAGAAACACAAATGAAGAACATGAAAAGTCAGAAACCTGAGCGGCAGTACACCCCCAAGTGTTGGTATTAATTATTAATTGCTCATCAATATATTTCTTCCTTTGTGAGAGTAGTTAGAAAACATGTGGTGCTCAGGACCACGCAGCACTCAGTCGGAACTGGGGACTACTATAAGGTGCACCCCTGCCCTCTGGGCTATCATCTCAGTGGAATCATTAACTCCACCCTCCACTATGGCCCCTTTTTTAACAAGCAAGGTAGGATCACGATGATCTTACTTTTTTTTGGTATAATTTTTTTTGGTATAAAAAAGTTTGATTTTCTAGCCCTTATTAAAAAATCAATTATTAGAGGTGAAAATGTAGTACTGTGGGTTGAGTGCTGGCCTTGCACATACTCAGTCTGAGTTCCATTCCTGACACTGGCTCTGACCTCTTGAGCCCAACCAGGAGTGATCCCTGAGAGGTGCCAGGTGTGTGTGTGTGTGTGTGTGTGTGTGTGTGTGGGGGGGTGGTGTTTGGGTGTTAGGGGGAGAGCCCATTCTTCCTGTTGAACAGAATTCCCTTGTTTATGATCTCAGGGTATCCAATTATAAAAAGGTTCCATGCCCCAAGGAGATCGAAGAATTCTGAAGTGTTCCAAAATTACAGATACAAGTTTCCTCATGCATTCAAACCTGAATATTTACCTCCCAGGAGAGTTATGATCTGGATACGAACTAGAACTATGAGCCAGTGACATCCCCTTGGCCACTTCTGCTTCTTGGAGGAAGAGGCCATTAGAGGAGGTTGTTTTCCTCTAAATCCTTAAGTTAATGCTCCAGGTGCTCTCTCTTTTCACGTGAGAAATAACTCAGGTCTCTGTGTTTAGTTTTATTTTCTTCCTTAATTCATTTCCCTCCAGCTACATCCAGACATAATCGACATTAGAAATTCTGCTTTTTATTTCCTTCAGTGAGATACCCAGAAGTGGGGACTGGGTTAGCTCAGTTGGTTAGAGTGTGGTGCTAATAATGCCAAGGTTGCAGGTTCGATTAAACATTACTTATACTTTAAATTTTCTAGGAACTGCCACCAGCTTTCCAAGATGCCTGAGCCCATTTATATTCCTCCAAACAGAGTGCAGGATTTTCTTCCACATCCTCATCAGCTCTCATAATCCTTTATATAAATATAATATATATATACATACACATATATATACATATGTGCGTATATATATATATATATACACACACACACACACACACACATTCTTACAGGCGTGAGGTTACATCTTGGGGCTTTTGATTTGTGCTTCTCTGTGATAAATGATGCTCTATATCATTGCAACACCCTTGCCTTAGCTTCTTTGGGAAAATGTTTATCTATTTGCCATTTTAAAAAGCAGAATTTTATGATTGATTTATTTATGTATTGTAGACATGAACTTTATCTGATACATATCTTGCAACTTGTTTTCCCGTTTACCAGTTGTGTATTCATTTTATTGGTTGTTCTTTTTGGCTGTGAAGATCTCTCTGATCTTTAGTTGATACTGTAAAGTGAGAAAATACATCACTGTCCAGGCAAAGGCGCTTTTATGAGTTTGAGGGAGTATGAGAGTTAGCTAGGGCCAGGCAGTAGGCACACTGTCCTGTGCCCCACAATTCTGTACGGCTACTCTAATTGTGAGCCCTTAGATGGCAGGGGAAAATGTGTCTTGTGTTTTTTACTATTCTCCCTCAATGCTTAATGAAAGTGGATTTTACTTATGTTCCTGAATAATTCTTTCTAAATGCATTTTATAATAATTGAATCACACTTTAACTGCACTAAAGGATCTTGCTACTTAAAAAAATTGTATGGCGATTCCTATTGCAAATTAGATAATGGTTAGTAATTTCCCACCCCAAATTTCTCTTTTGTAAGCATTGTTATAGGTTGAAATTACTTAGCTCCTGGTACATTTATACAATAATTAGTGCCTAATAGCTCTGCAAAGAATATATATTAACTAATTTCCTGACAATATGTTTGGAGTTGTCCTTTGTTCTTTCCTGTGTCTCAAATCCTATATCCAATCCATTAGCAAATCCAGTTGGATTTTCCTTCAGCAGAGATCCAGAATCTTATTACTTATCCACAACTCGTCTACTCCAGTAACCTATTTGCCTCATCTCAATTCTTCACACTATTTTAATCACAAACCACATCAACGGCTGTCCTTGAAACTATCCAATAGCTTCCGTTTACATTTAGAGTAAAAGTAAGCCATTCAAGGTTGTGTATGATACCTTACCTGACGGTCTTTCTCCCGGCCGGCCTGCCTTCATTTCTCCTATCTGCCATCAACTCCAAGTGCCTCAAGCACAGCAAACATACATTAGCTATCTGCCTCTGCATTGGTCCTCTACCATCTGTTTGCAGAGCACACACTTTGGACTTCATTTATTTCTCTGATCAAATATCACCTTTTCAAGAGAGACCACCCACCTCCTTCAAGTCAAGAGTTAAGTCTTTCCCTTTCTCCTGGCTTTCTTTTTACTTCATAGCCCTTATTCTCTTTGGATAGTAAGTTATATGTATCGATGTTCTGTCTTTCTAAATAGGCCACAAACTCCTGTGAAGGAAGGGGATTTGTGTCCATGAGATCTGAAGCCTTTAAATAGAAGCTAACAGACCATCCTGTAGGCATCCAATCACTATTTGTTGGAGAAATATATCCGTAAGTGCATCTGCCTAAGGGAAAAACCTATTAGGCCCAATATACAGGTTGAAAACTTCAAAATCAAAAGCTAGTGTGGAAATCTTTTCTTTTCCCCACAAAACAAATGAATACCAAATAAAACCTCTCTCTCCTTCAATTGTTTATCCTCTAAAACGAGAGGAGGAGTGGTAGGAGGAAAAGGAGTGGAGCATGTCTGATCCTGGGAATCCAGAGGCAAGGAAGGCAGTACCATTTTAAAGTTTCAAAGCACCTAAGAATCGGAACTGCCTTTCGACTCTGATTAAAAGATGGGCTCTCTGCCATGCCCTGAAGATCACCAGAATCGCTCTTCGTTGGCAAATGGAAGTCATAGGAGTTCCAAGAGAGAGGATCTTCCTTGGCAGGGCCCCTGCCGCTGCTTCCCTATTGGTGGCAGTGGGGAAATTCAAGCCACAGCACTCCAGCTGATCTCAATTGCCCTGACGTTGCCCAGGGAGGAAGGCTGATCTCTAAATGGCTAAGGCCCAACCATTTAGTGCTTTATAGACCATAGACAATTGCACTCACAAGCAAATAGGCAGGCGGTTCTGACGGCAGAGCCTTGCCCAAATGTGCTCCCCGAAGCTCAATCCACACAGTAGCCAAAAGACTTCCCGTTCTGCCCTCCTGGAGATGGTCCAAGGGAGGGCAAGTTGCTTAACTCAAACAACAATATGGATTGGCACCAAGCCCCACCTCACTTTTTAGCAAGGCCGTTCCTTCTCCACCAGTGTTTGGAACAGAAGCCTGGAGTCTTGCACCCCTGAGAAATTTTCAACCCCTAGGTCTCCCTACCAAACAGTCAAGTGATGAGGAACACTGTGTACCCAGGAACTAAGTTGGAATGTTTGTTGTGTTTCTTTCACAAAATCAGGGAAAAGAAATGAGAAATGCCTCAACTGTGCCTAAACAGAAATGTCCTAAGAACAGTGCAGCTTTGACTAAGAAGCCAGCTAAATTTTCCTTTGCAAAACTTCCACAAGCACATCATAATGGAGTCATTACTATGCAGTTTTCAGACTTTGCCAATATATATACATTTTTTTAATCTTGGCTATTCTCTACATTAATAATTACCACTTGGTGACATGGTAGTGTGATTCTGAATAATGAATCCCTTTTCCTTTAATCTTGAGAGAGGTGAAATAAAAAGGTGCTTTATATAAAGGGCACTGATAAAAAAGGTAGAAAGAAGCGTGTTCCTCACAGAGGCTGCAGCGATGAGCTTGGACATAATCATATTTCAAGGTAGTGGTTTCTTCCACTTGACTGATACTTTCTCATCTGCTTTTGAAAATATACGTGGTACAGGATCTACTAAATAGATTATCTCCCAGGGAACACAGCTTTGATCTTATAATTCATTTGAGGATGGCAAGAAACCCCAATACCAGAACTCAAATACAAAAATTGAGTATTTTATTATAAACTATTATGTTTTCTAAAAACACATATGTGCTATCTCTAAAATTGCTCATGAAACAAATACCATAGTGAGGCATGAGTCAGGAGATAAAGTTTAGCCGAGCTCCTAGGATGGCAAGTGAACCCTGAACTGTAGCTCTGGGCCCACTGATATTCTCACTTTGGTTATTATGCCTGGATATATGAATAAAATATTTGTACCTGGATGAACAAGATGCATTCATTTTAGAAATAATCATTTCTAGAGCTGTGTAGCCTAATATGATAGCAACCCCAGGTAACTGTTGAGCATTTGAAATGTTGCCTGTCAAAACGGAACTATGCTGTGAATGTAAAACAGATGCCACACTTCTCAGCTCTGTCTGACAGAGGAATCAATGTGGACATCTCAGGCATTACTTTTTCTCATTGTTTCGTGTTGTTTACTGAAACTGTTGTTTGGATATTTTGAATTAAGTAATATCTATGCACTAGATAGTGGATCCATCCACTTCAGATCCACAGCTGTGCTGCTCGGCGGGCCCCATGTAGAAGCAATCCATGGAGCTGAACTCCCGGTAAGGGGCTCGACCATCCCCTGGCCGAGTCCAACATTGCTCCAAGGATTTGCTCTCATGAGTGGGGAGAGACCATGCTGGCTGGACTCAGAGTGGAGTTTTGGGCCCTGCCCTTTCCTCCGCCTCCATGCCAGTTGCCCCAGAAGAGAGAGACCCACCCACGCCAGACTCAGCTAATTTGCAACCCCAGAAGAGATCCAGACCCATCCACTTCTGACCCACAGCTGTGCTGCTTGGCCGGCCCCATGTGGAAACAACCCATGGAGCTTACCTCCCGGTAAGGGGCTTGGCCATCCCCTGGTCGAGTCCAACATTGCTCCAAGGGTTTGCTCTCATGAGCGAGGGAGAGACCATGCTGGCCGGACTCGGAGTGGAGTTTTGGGCCCTGCCCTTTCCTCCATGCCAGTTGCCCCAGAAGAGAGAGACCCACCCACGCCAGACCCACATGTCCCTTGGTGCCACGGCCGCTTATGCCATACGATATTTGTATAGGATACTGAATTTTGCATAAGGTTCTTTCCAATTTCTTTCACATTTATACATAGTAAACAGTTATAGGCATGGCAGGCAGTCGGGAGGCATGGCAGGTTCTAGCCCTGGCCTACCACCTCGGCAGAGCCTCACAACAAGCCAGACCACCACCCTCACTCCACGGGTGCCGCCATTTTCCACATTGGACTTCCCTCTCGCCAGAACTCCACCCAGCAGACCAGCCCACCACAGCCCGGATCATCGACTCCCACCCTGCAGCAGCTTTTTCCTCAATCCGCCCAGGTATGCTGGTCCAGAGTCTCTCAGACATGGGGGCAGAGCTGTTCCTTGCTCTCCCTGTGCACAGCCGTTCATGAGGCATTCGGGAGGCATGGCAGGTTCTAGCCCTGGCCCACCACCTCGGCAGAGCCTCACAACAAGCCAGACCACCACCCTCACTCCATGGGCGCCGCCATTTTCCACATTGGACTTCCCTCTCATCAGAACTCCACCCAGCAGACCAGCCCATCACAGCCTGGCTCGCGCGGTTCTTCAATAAATGCTTTATTTGGAGGTGTTTAAAAGAGTTTGCCTCCCGCTCGGCAAGCCTGGCAAGCTTCTCGTGTTGTATTTGATATGCCATATTCCAGTAACAATTACATTAGGTCATTCTCATGACCTAATATAATGGTTTGAGGCTCTTTATGTTCCTGTAGCAAGCCGATGCCCCTGGCTCTACTGGCATGAGACAGGACATATGGAGATATTATTGGTGCCCGCTCTAGCAAATAGATGATCAACAGGAAGATCGTGATCGTGATCGTGAAACAGTTATAGACATGTTTTAACTGATACCAGTAAGCCTGGCAAGAAGCCAGAACAAACCACACATCATGAAGTTAGTCATTCTCAACATCCAGACTCCATAGTTCCTCAGAGCTCCATCCAAGAGAAAACCTTATCTTCCCCCTTTAAGTTTCATCAGTAAATGCTTGGGTTGAGAGCCTTCTACTGAGACTATACCACCTACAAGGTAAAGCCTGGCAAGCTACCATATTTTATTTACTTTTTTTGCCAAAGACTAGAAACTATTATGGACCTCAGTTCCATAACCTGAAGAATGGTTTCGGGCTCCTCCTGTCCCTGTATCAAGTAGATGCCCTTGGGTTGCACTTGCTTGTGACAGGACTAATGGAGATGTTACTAGTGCCCACTCGAGCAAATCGATGAACAATGGGGGAGACACTGATACAGTGATACAGTGAATATCTATGCATTAGTAAAATTAATTTTCCTGATTTTTTTTCATTTTATTTTATTTGGCAGAAGTGGTGCATTACTTCTCACTGTGCACTCAGGGATAAGTCCCGATAGGCTCAGGAGACCATATGGGATCCTGAGGGGTCAGGGATCGAACAGGAAAGCAGGGTAGGTTATGTTCTAAGATGAGAGCACTGCCTGGTAGAACATCACTTCCACTTCTCTTTTACCTTTATAAAAAGTGGCAACCAGAAAAAATTGGAAATTATATAGTTTTATTGATACAAAAACTGTTGCTCTAAAGAGTTCTCAAAGAGATCTAAGGTACAGTCTTTGTTTTCCCTTGGGAGTGCATGAGACAAGTTGAAGACTGGAGGTAGTTAGCAGAGGAGAGTATAGTAGCTTAAGAAACAGTGGGGGGGCAATGTCTTCTCCAAGCTGTCCCATAGGAGAGCAGAGAGGGTCACGACACTTGAGGGAAGACTGGTACGATCAGCTACAAGTGAACCTTTGATGACTCTGATAAAGAGAGGGGAGTTGATGGTTTCACCCTCAACACACAACTGGTGGAACGGAGAGAAAGGATTGATTAAAAGTACAAAACACTGTGACCATCCTAACATCTCATTGGGCACAGACAGAACGGGTGCAAACAACTAATCAGAAGTTTTGTTTTCTTCGTGTAGGTCTTTATTTTCCCTTCCTGATTTTCTCTTCAAGTCTCTGTCAAATCTCTATTTTCAATGGTGGACAGTCAAATATCACATTTTATCAAGCCATGTGACATTTACTTTTCATTCTTCAAAAGAAATAAGAGTTGCTAGTGTCAACTGGGTTGTGTGCCACCCACTTCTGAATTCAATTTGCCCCTTTCTTTCTGCAAAACCACCCAATTTGAAACAGTTTTGCAAATCATTATGGGCTTTCCATATTACATGCCTCATTGCTCTTTGCATTTGTCAAAATTTCTGCAAGAGGAAAGATAACCTAAGGATATAAAAAATTAACACATGTAAATTAATCACAGATTTGAGTTTGGGTTATGAAATCAATAAGAAAAATAAAGCTATTTTTAAACTTATTAAAAAAGCAGGAGAAGGAGGTGGAACCACTAAGCTGGCTCATTTTGAGAACATGTGCTTAAACCATACGTCAAAGGAAACATCAGACAAACCGCTTTGGTTGATATTTGGAATCAAATGGCAACCTGGAAGTAAGGTTTCGTTCTATTCTGAGAGAGTCATCTAATTTATATGAAACACGAAAATAACGAGGTTGTTTCTGGGTTATTGGCCTCTTAATCTTGTATATTAATTCAGGTAATGCACCACTACCACTATCTTCTATTTAATTATTTTTATTTATGTACCATTAAGCTCCATTTTCATTACTTTAGGAGTAGAAAAAAGGACAAACCCAGGGTATTTGGGCAGTGCCATCACCTCATTTACAATCCTCAGAAGACCCTTTGCTTGGTGGAGAATATAAATGACAGTCCTTGACATTCTTTAAAGGCGGTTTTTACTTCTTTAATTAGGAGAACAGGCAGGACCTTCTCCTTGAACCCTTAACATTTTCCTACACTTCCGCCTTACTTCCCAGCTGATTCTTCCTGACTTGGTGCTGAATACATCCTTGATGTGCAAGAAAGCTGCTTTCAGGCCCTGTCAGATTCCACGGTAATCCCCTGGTAATTACAAAGTCTCTCTCTGCAAGAATAGGCAAATCCAGGAGGAATGTGGTAGCGGCGCCTCACACAGAAAATTGTTCTTGAATATCTCAGCTGAATTAGCCTCCCTAGAGCCCCCAACTTAGAAAACAATCTTGTTGGAAATGCCAAAACAGGGAGACTCAAGGGTTATGATGACAATAACATAGTGGCATCGAAAACACTGGTTCAATAAAGTAGGGCAAGGAAACTTTCAGTGAAATGCTTCACTTCAGAGTGGCTAAATCTGAACTCTAAAAGGCTCAGTGCTAGGAGAGCCAATTCAACACTATTTTTCCACACAGTTACAGGTTTCTCACAAGTAAGAATTTCGAGACCTAGGAGATTTGTATTCCTTTTCTTTTTTATCTTTCCACACAGTTTACCATTCCACACAGCTAGAGATTTCTCACTGGTAAGAATTTCGAGACCTAGGAGATTCATATTACTTTTTTTTTCTTTTTTGGGTCACATCCGGCGATGCTCAGGGGTTACTCCTGGCTCTTTGCTCAGGGATTACTCCTGGCGGTGCTCAGGGGACCATATGGGATGCCAAGAATCCAACCCGGTCGACTGCGTGCAAGGCAAACACCCTCCCGATGTGCTATCGCTCCAGCTCCATATTCCCTTTTTTTAACTTTCTGTAATTATTTGTATTTGTGGACTTTTGCACTGTGTTCTTTCTCTTTCCCTTCAGCCACTGTATTCAAAATCATGTTAGAAATTCTTTAGTGTTTCCAGTTCTTTAGTATTTCCAAGTCAATAACATCAGAATTATATCTGTATACCCAATAAATATGTGACTTTTACAGATTTATTAGTTAGCAGCTCTAACTAGTCCTAATGATAGGTTTACATTAGAATTAAAATGGTGGTATAATAGAACATTTAAAAAAATAAAATAAAGTTCTTTTAAATATACACTTGGCTAAAGTTCACTTTAAAATAATAAATAAATATTATGCAGATAAATGCAGTCATTCTGTATCTGTCTCTCTCCTTCTGGCAAGTGAAACATATATCAGGAGGTCCTGTCAAAGTTGGAAATTATCACAAACGTGTGGGATTCAGAGGCTAGGTAAGACAGAAATGGAACAGTGTGCTAACAATTGTTGAGGGTACTAATACCAACCTAGAACTGAACATTAAATAGAGGCAAAAAGATACACATGACAACCCTTTAATGTATGTTCTGTAATCCATAGTCTGAGGGGGAAGGAAAAGAGAAAGAGAGAGAAATGGAAAGAAATCAAGAACCTGCCATGGAGCAGGGCTGGGGAGGGGGAGGGAACCAGGGACGTTGGTGGTGGGAGATGGGCACTGGTGGCGGGATGGGTGCTGCAAACAATTCAGTATGATTTGTTGGCAAAGTGCTACACCGTTTCAATGAAACAATGTATATTTTAACTGAACTAAAATAAATACATATTTAATCACTAAAAAAAAATAATAAAAAAAATACAAATGTCATTTAAAAAATAATAATAATAATAAATAAATAACAATGGGATACATAGTAAATATACTCATTTATGCTGACATTTTGGAGAATTATTTGAGTCTTTAGTCACCCAATCAATGGAAGATTTCACTGTATGGCTTTGTTTTTTTGTTTGCTTTGTTTTTTTTTTTTTTTGCTTTTTGGGTCACACCTGGCGACACTCAGGGGTTACTCCTGGCTCTTCGCTCAGGAATTACTCCTGGCAGTGCTCGGGGAACCATATGGAATGCCCAGGATTCGAACCCGGGTCTGCCGTGAGCAAGGCAAACACCCTACCCTCTGAGCTATCGCTCCGGCCACTGTATGACTTTGTTTTAATGGCAAATCCATGCCACAATGTTTATAGATATTCTGGAAATTTACCGATTCTAATATGTACAACTGAAAATGGCCAGCTTTTACTTGTTCTAAGGTAAGCTTAAATTGGCTCAGTAATATAACCGATTGACAAATCAAGAAACTAGAATGCAAAGAAAATACAACTTTGGGGACAGAAAGATAAGACAGAGGTTAAGGTAATACCTTGCATGTGTGGGAGTCTGGGTTCAATCCCTTGCATCACCTGCCTCACTCTTCCGGCCTCACTAGGAGTGGCCCTGGGCCCCCATTTGGGAGCTCACCCGACCAAAAATACAACTTTAGGGTTTTTTCATATGCAGTTTAAATTTTCCAATTAGAACGTGAAGTTTTAAAGAACTGATGAAGAATATTCTATTCTGTCTCATCTGTTCCATGTCTAAACACTGAACCGAACATGACATGAGCTAGCTCTTCACTGCGTGGCTTTCTAACACTAAAATGTTTATTTCCAAGTTGCTTCTATGCCACTGTAAAACAAAGGAAACATGGAGACAAAGTGAGCTCATCCTTTTGAAAGGGCTGCGGGGAAGTACTGCAAAATAAATACTGTGTCCCTCAGCCTTTTTACGTGTGTGGACACTGCTCCCGAAGATAACCATGTCCAGGGGTTTTCAGCCTTTCTATGCTTGTGAACTCACACTGCTCCATAGAATTGTAGTCTAGAATCAGTGCTCCAGGATAGTTTGCTCCACTCCTGTGTGTTGTGAAGTAAGGGCAGGGAATTTCAGGAAGATTATGCATGAAACATGAAAATGTCATCCTGTACCCGAAGAGTCTTGGACAGAGAAGGGCCATGTCAGTCATGCCAATAAGAATATTAAATTCCCTGCACATATTCAGAGTTAGAGAACTGAGCTGCATTTGGTTCTTTGGATTCACCCAGTTTCCAAGAATCATAAGACAGATAGCTGTCTAGATGCTGTAAATCTGAGCGAGGCCTGGGTCTGAGGGATAGTACAGTAGGTAGGATCCTTATCTTGCACACAGCAAACCCAGGTTTGATCCCTGGCATCCCATGTGGTCCCTGGCTGAATATCACTGGGTGTAGCCCCAAAACAAATAAAATATCCTTGATGGGCACTGCTCTGGCAGACTCTGAGAGTAAAGAGACGTAAGGCACAGCCTCTATTAGAAGAGAAAGTAATACCCAGAGAAATCTCTTTGGCCATTTATGTCTACTCTTACCAGATGGGAAGACAATGGCCTAGTGCTTACATCAAACAAGCATAGGGTGGGAGAAAGAGTTAAATGTCGTGGCTAAACTTGGAATAATAGAACATATATATAGCAAAGAAAAACAATTTACTATACACATTTATATGGTCAACCCAATGGACTTTTCATTAAACCATTCAAGAGGGGAGAAAATGTGGAGAAATATGTTTCCATTGGCAAATGCTTGTTAAATCTCCTAAAACAAGGTTTTGCTTTACCCCCTGCTTCTAGAATGCTCAGCTCAATCCTATAAATTGGTTGAGGTGGGGAGAAGAGCAGTTCCTTAGGTCCTCGTAAACATTTCAATTTTATTTTTAGAAAAAAAGATTATATTTCAAAAACTGCAGGTGTGAAGAAACTAATATTGAGAGTCTCCTGTGAACTGTTTTACACCTAACCCCATCAGAGAGCTCTTAGACTAAAACAAATTGGATGAAAAATACAAACCTTGTAGCTTTGGATGCTCAAAAGCTTATTACAACTGAAAAAGGAGTGAAAAATTACAGGCACTGGCCTATTACGATAGAAAACAGAGTAGCCACATGCTTAAATGTCAAAGTCACCCTATTATTGCCTTCAGACTGTGCCGAGACTTCATATGAGTCCCCATTTGACTTTAAGATGGAAAATTTTACATTTCAAATTTAGTTGATTGATTAGAAGAGAAACAGCTCCCAGGGGGACAGGAATCTTTAAATAATACAGCAGAGATGTTACTTTTTTATTCAATATTCCTCTACCACAGTCATATGTAACAAACACAACATCTGCCAAAGTCCTATTGAAATATTGTTTAGACATTCAGTACCACTCCTATACTTGGATCTCCCCAGAGACTCGTGAATACTAAAAAATACAACACATACCTAATGTAAGATTTTTTGAACAACTCATGTACCAACATTTACTTTTGCAGCTTACCTAAAGGATAAAATTTAATTGAAAACCTGTACAAGCAGAGATTTGAATATTAAGAAGAGGTAAGATTCTCAACTAAATTCAACTTTAAGATCTGCTGTTTTCTAGTTCCTCAAGTGAAGTCCCCTCTGATTTCAAATTACAAAGAAATGTCACCCTGTGCTGTGTGCTGGGGCAATAGTACAGTGGTAAAGCATTTGTCTTTATGCAGCCAACTCTGCTTTGATCCCTGGTACCTCATATGGTCCTCTGAGCACCACTTGGAGTGATGCCTGAGCAAAGAACCAGGAGTACGCCCTGAGCAAAACTGGGTGTTACCCCAAAACAAAACAAACAAAAAAAAAGAAATGTAACCCTCTGAATCTCTCCCCTACCCCCAACCCCCACCTACACATACACACACACACACACACACACACACACACAGCATACACAAAGGGGAAAGGAAGCTCCTTTGCATTGCCAAGTAAGCAAGAATATGAACAATGTCAGAAAGAAAAAGTCAAGACCTTTATAGAGACTTACCAGCCCTGTGGTGGGTACTTTAAAGAAAATGAAAGTAACAGAGAAACACATTTAAGATGAATTTTTTTTTTTTTTTGCTTTTTGGGTCACACCTGGTGACACTCAGGGGTAACTCCTGACTCTGCACTCAGGAATTACTACTGGCGGTGCTCAGGGGACCATATGGGATACCTGGGATCGAACCCGGCCGGCACAGTCCGGCTGCGTGCAAGGCAAACGCCCTACCTGCTTAAAATAAAAATATTCTGAGTGGATAACTAACTTAGCTTTAGTTTTTTTTTCACATTTAAGTTCATCTCCCTATGACTTCTTCGCCAAGTTCTATCAAAAGTGCAGTTCGTCATTAGACCAACAGAGTCTAATAACAAAGTAATTCCGATTCTTTCAGTGTTCTCCATAAAACTCCTTTTCCAATATTTAGATTTTGAGATTACTTATTTTCTGGAGTCTGTCAAGATTGGAATCCTGAGTTCTGACCTCTGTCGCTGTTCCAGAGTCAGGGACGCTGTCTCATTTGCCAAGGCATCGAAAATAAGATGGGCTGGACAAGTAATGGGATTTGGAGATGACCGCTGGACTAGAGCCGTTACTGACTGGATCCCAGGGGATGTCAAAAGATCACGTGGCCGCCCACCTACAAGATGGTCAAACTTTTTCGTCAAGACCATGAACGAATGGTTTGATGCTCTTTGTATTCCTGAAACAACCAGATGCCATTGGGCTACACTGGCACGTGATAGGGTCAAATGAAAATGTTACTGGCGCCCGCTGGAGGAAATCGATGAACAACGGATGTCTAGTGACCTAGTGATCTAGTGATCTTTAAAATGAAGAGAGTTTAAAAAATTTTATTACTGGTTAATAAAATGCATATTTTTGTTATTGGGTATTTATTGACAACTTTTTCAATCAGCAAATCTATTTTCTATATGCTAAGATAGGTGTTATTATCCATCTGATAGTTTCAATGATAAAATATCATTTCACTAATTTATTTAAAAGTGAGAGAAAAGGAGAAATTAAAGGAAGGAAGACAGGCAGGCAGGGAGAAGTTAGGAAGGAAGTTAGTTCTTTATCACTAGCACTTAATAGAATCCAGAAGGGCTATGCTATTGCAATCATCCAGAGTAAATGAAAAGATCTAAAACCCTCCTTTGCAACTGAGCCTCATGCACATATTGACAAAGTCATTTAGAGCAAGAGACCAGATGATCTGGGAAGAACAATTAGTATTTTGCAGCATTATAGGTGATGGGAATCTTAGGGTCCCTTTGACTGTTTACACCCCATGTAATAAAAAGTATTTGCATAACATGATGAATTATCCTAAATATTTAACCAAAATTGTGCTTAGCAATACTTGTGTGAAATGCGTTATATGTTCCTAGGAAATGGAGAAGTGGGATTTCCCTGAAGCTATTCCTACTGGCCAGATATATGGGGGAAATGACTTGAAAGGGAAGACAGTGTCCATGTGCAATACCAGAGATGTTCATTTCCATGTTTCAGCAAAGGATAGATTGAGATACTAATGATAATTTCTGGAGTTGAAGACAACATTTAATAGAATTGTTACAATAATAGTTGGAAATGGTCACACTAAACTTGAACTGAGTATTGAAAGTAGGTAAAGGGATATACATAATAAATATTCGGTATCTGTATTGTAAACTGCTATGTGCCAAAGGAGAGAGAGAATAAAAGTACCTGCTATAGGTAGGTAGGGGGAGGAGTAGGGGATGGAAACTTGGAACTCTGGTACTGGGAAATGTACATACGGAAGGGATGGAGGCTGAACACTGCATGACTGTAACCAAATTATGAACAGCCCTGTGATGAACAATCTCATGGTGATTCAAGAAGGAAGGAAGGAAGGAAGGAAGAAGGAAGGAAGGAAGGAAGGAAGGAAGGAAGGAAGGAAGGAAGGAAGGAAGGAAGGAAGGAAGGAAGGAAGGAAGGAAGGAAGGAAGGAAGGAAGGAAGGAAGGAAGGAAGGAAGGAAGGAAGGAAGGAAGGAAGGAAGGAAGGAAGGAAGGAAGGAAGGAAGGAAGGAAGGGAAGATATTTCCAGGGGCATCGTGATGTATGCTGATTTTGGTAATGGATATATTGGGGGGAGGTGGAGAACAGATGAAATTTCTCCAGAGTCCTGTGAAAAAGCAGAGTCTCAAGCCATTCATGGATTGTGCCTTGTGAAGTGTCCAGTCTGCCACAGAAGCAAACTGTTTGCCTTTACTGGTCTTGTGCTTGTTACCAGTGCCTGCTTCTCTCTTGGAGATGTTTATGGATTACTATCCTAACTCCATAAGTACAAAATAGGAAGGCTAGATAAACCAATCTCTTTAAGGGTTCATTCCTTTCTCGCTCTTTAAAAATGAACATACTACTTCCTCCTGTCTAGAGTTCAAGCATCCTTCCATCATTCACAAGGTCTGAACGCTATGATTACAAATAGCTATGAGATACCAACTGCCTCCTCCTCCCTAAGTCAATAAGAATTTCCACCCTCCACTCCTGTGTATTTGCATCAGACCTAATAAAGTAGATGTAATCTCTTTTTATTAGCTTTCACCAGATGGGTCGACAGTTTTCAGAGTGGAGGAGGTATGACTCAAAAGCATAAAGACAGCGTGCTAGGAAAGGGAGCAAGGGCTAAAATATCACACCATCATCCTTATAATGATCAGTAATAGCTATCAAGAAACTACCACCTCACCCCATTCATCACATTAGTGTGCTATAAAGTGGAGGCTCGGTCACATTCTAGGCTATCCCAGGTCCCAGTAAGAGGAGCCAATCACAGGCCAGGGATCACTGTGAAATAGAAACATAAGATGGCTCAAGTTGGCTTGGCAGAGCTTCGTCCATCACCTTACTCCAAATCAGCATCACGCTGCAATCCAAAAAATTCTTCGATGTCTGGATGTTACCAGGTAAATGGGATTCACTCCTGCAGGAGTGTTTCGCAGGATATCTGAATCTGGGGTTGAGAAAGAAATGCCTTCTCATTCGGGTCTCAGAGCAAGAGAGATAATTGCAATGATCCCATTAGGGAGTTGATATTTTGTAGTCAACTTAAGCTTGTCTATTGCTAAATATCCTTCAGGTATGAGCCAGCCACTGATTTAACTAAGCCCCCACAGGAAATTGGACTCACCTCACGGGAGCTGCAATGACACAATGACACAATGAGGCTGGGTTAACGTCCAAACTCTTCCTCTTAAAAATGCCCTTTCAAGGACTACCATCATGGAGCTTTAATGCTGAAACAAAAAATTTTCTCCATATACTTAATTTAAATTTTTTTGCATTGACTATTCTTAAAAAATACATTGATTTCTTGCATTTTGTCCCCCTTAATTCATTTCTACCCTCTTATGCTATTTCTTTGGATCTTCCTCAGTGACCTAGCCTAATTTCCAAGGATGTTTGCTTTCCTGCTTGCTTCCCAATTCTCCTATTGCCCTGATTTTTGCATAGTTTGTATTTTCCTATTGTTTTTGACATTCCAAGGAATGGGGGGGTTGGGGGGGAGAGTGGAAATTTCCCTTAAAGAACAGTAATGCCTTGGGATTTCTTTAACAAATCATTTGGAAAAAGAATGGAAGATTTATCCCTGGACTGTTTATGTCTCACCATTTCTGGCCAAGTCCGCCCATGGGTGTTTGATGATCCCTGTTTGTTTAAGCAATCACTGATACTTAAACAGCGCCTGCCACAGGTCCAGCCCTGAGATGAGACACTGGGTGGTCAGTATGAGATGAGAGAAAAGGACTTAAGTTTGAGTAAGAAATGGTGACTTCCACTAAGGAAAAAAATGTCCAGAAAGGACACAGATATGCAAATAGTTATAATGCAATGTGATAAGTGCTTTTATAAATGTATGAACCAACTCCTTTGGGAGCACAGATAAAGGAGCAATTAATTCAGCTTGAAGGAGTCAGGGAAGCTTCAAGATAAGAGGTCACATTTCAACGGGGCCTTGAAAAAAGAGAAGAACCTCACCAGGGCCTTAAGTATCCTGCAGCAGAGAAGGAAAAGAGGAAAACTATATAACAAGTAGAAGGCCCAGCACTAATGGGGGTGAGCAACAGTTTGGGACTCAGTAGCAGTCACATGGTCAGCTCCAATAAATTTTTTGAATGAATAACATATGAATAAATATATTTTCAAAGAATGCACTTTGCAATTTCACCATTCTCTCATCTGTCAAAGAAAGAAATTTAGAAGAGACACTTAAAAGGGCGTAGCAAGAGCATACAGATCCTGTGAGTTTGCTTTGTTTTTTCTTCTTCCACAGCTACTACTTTGCTTATGGAGATGAAATTTCCAACATAATCTCCTCTTTTCCTTCTGAACAAGTGATGGGTGGGACTGTGACCTTTGCATTCTTGTGATGAGTCTCTCAGCACTAGCAAGGAACTCAACTGCAGTGGCTGGAGCTCTGGACCTACAGTGAGAGTCTGAGACACAGGGGGCTGCAGATAAATTCAGCCACTCCCATCAGGACCTACTAAAGACATTGTCAAAACCAGGAACTCACTGATTGAATTGAAGCATTATTGTAAAAAGGATGAGAAGATTAAGTGGTTTGACATATAATAAAGGTTTAATTGGAAGAGACCTGAGTTTCAATATAAGGGGCCAGAGTAATTGTACAGTGAGCAGGGAGTTTACCTTGCATGTGCCCAATCCAGGTTCGATCCCTGGCATCCCATATGGTCCCCAAGCATCACCAGGAGTAATTCCTGAATGTAGAGTCAGGAGTAACCCCTGAGCATCTCCAGGTGTGACCCCCCAAAAAGCCAATAAATAATGAATGAATGGATGGATGGATGGATGGATGAATGGATGGGTGGATGGATGAATACATACATAAATTAATAAAACTCCACAGCCTTAGAAATAGCTATAGATTGGAAAGCAAGCCGGCATGTTATGTTATGATGAACAAGACAGAAGTCTTGGTCAATCAGGAAAAACAAGTGTAGTTTGCATAGGAGTGGAGCTGAAGACAGTTTTAAGAGGAATTTTAAAAGGTAAAATAGTTGTGAGATATTTTTTTAAGGCCAGAGTACTTTTAGAAAGTAGCATAAGCTGGTGGAGCAGCCCATCTTACACTCCTTCAGATCAGGTATGTAGGAAGATTTGTTAAGGGAAGATAGATGAGGTGGCCTGCAAAAGTCAACATCCAGGAAAGTAGGACTTCATGTAACTCTGTGCTTTGAGTCTTAGCAGTCTCTTGTTTTGCTGACGTGTCTTCTTAAACTGAGATAACGTTAGTTTAGATCAGTGAGCACTGATTTGGAGTGCAATTTTAAACCTCTTCCTGGTCTATTCTGCCACAATGGAAACACCACCCAATTTCTCCTTTTTGTGGAGATTCAAAAATGCTTTAAAATGCTTTGCTTTAGAGTTTCTGTCCACCTTCAACTCTTTGGTATAGAAATGAAACCACTGAGATGGAGGATGCTGGTATCCTTAAAAAGTTTTGCTGCTTTCTGTCTCAGTGTCAAAAAGGAAGTCCTTTTGAAAGGTGGTGTTACCAACTTTTAAATATATCATAAATAAAAATGAAAATGATAAGATTCCTTATCCAGGATGAAAATGTCAGCATCATTTCTTATAAAAATGGAATAAGAGTTTAGCAGATATGCAACTGCTAATTAGTATAATGATTCAAACACTTAAATTTAGTCATATTAGACCTGTTCTGTCAGATATTAGACTTAGTCATGTTAGATCTGCTGAAAATGACATCTGTAGAGGCCGTTTTACAAGGGTTATATTTTTTAAAAGTAGAGTTCTGTCAACGTTCAGAAATTTCTATTGAGTTCTTCATTGGGTTCCCTTAAAAAGTGACTCAAGATGGACATCTTGAGATACGCTACCTGTTAGGGGGTCAATAATGATTAAAATACTCATGATTCTTAAGTCCCCAAAATGTGGATGCATGAGCAATCTCTAGACCCATGTCTATGGAGATCTATTTTTACATAATAGATTTTTATTTTGGAAATATGATGGAGAAACTCAGAATACAATCTAATAGTATGAATTGCTTTTTATGGTGTCTATGATTTTCATTCTAATGTTCGATGTTCTGTGGAGAGGGAATCTGAAACCTTGAGGGGAAAGAAAACATACAAATGCTATTAAAGTTCACATTTGTGAGCAGTGGGAAGTCTGGGGTAAGTGTCAGAGATTGATCAGGATTGTGTTCTATATATAAACAATGCCATCAGGTGTGCCTCAGTGCCAGGGCATTCATGCACCCAAGCAGTAATTTGAGCAATTTAGAATTGCAGGCAGCTCGGAGAGGGAATAAATTATTGAAAAGTTTAACTCCAAGTGTAAAATGCACCTTTATGGCAGACTTCTCAAAGAAACATTCTGTCCTTCCATATTAAACTAGATGTGTCGGTTGAATCAAGATTTTTAGATAATTTACTCACACACTCACACACACACAATACATTGGAATCACAGTTGCTTTGTAGAAATAGGAAGGGACTCAAAAGTGGAAAATGAATACATACCCAAATTTGTTATTTTATATTTACAATAATCCGTACAACAAAAAGGGAACTTTTCTTTCTTAAATGTGCTTGAGCTATACCCAAAGGTTGCTGTTATTTTTCCAACATCAATATAATAAATTCAGGAGGCCGGAGTGATAGCACAGGGGACAGGGCATTTGCCTACCAAGCAGCCGACCTCGGTTCGATCCCGGCATCCCGTATGGTCCCCCCAGCACCACCAGGAGTAATTCCTGAGTGCAGAGCCAGAAGGAACCCCTGAGCATTGTGGGTGTGACTCAAAATGAAAAAAAAAAAAACTAAAATTAAAAAACTTTTTTTAAATGTAATAAATTCAAAAGATAAATATAAATTAGGATATGACCTTATCCACTCTCCTATTATTTCTCTGACCCAACGGTTAATATTATATTGGCTTAATTTAGATATAGTATTATTTTTAACTCATGCTTTCAAGTTTCAACAGTTGAAGACGTTCTTCATTGCTGAAGCAGGCATTCAATCATAATTCTTTTTTTTTCCTGTATGGGTCACACCCAGCAATGCTCAGGGGTCACTCCTGGTGGTGCTTGAGGGACCATACAGGATGCCGGGGATCAAACTTGGGTCTGCTGTGGTGCAAAGCAAATGTCTTCCCTGCTGTGTTATTGCTCCGGCCCCCTCGATCATAAATCTTGTCTGCTTTTATGTGTCCTATTTGATTATTCTTTGATTATACCTGAACTCAACCCCCAAATTTTGGGCACAAATATCACCATGAAAATTTTATTGGGGAACTCTAAATATGTAATAAGAATTAAATATGTGGATACTTAATTCTTACTGATGTATACCTAAAACTAGTCATTCACTATTACTTCAATTTATTTATTTATTTATTCATCTCAGCTGCACCGCTTGGCCCATGTGGAAGCAGCCCGGGAGCTCCGGAGGCCAGTAAAGGCTCGGGTTCTGGACCCATAGCTGTGCGGCCACAGGACAGTCTTAGATAATACTAGAAGTTAGGACCAGGTCCTTCCCAGGATCTTTCACATTTATACACTCTATACAGTTCTAGGCAGGTTCTAGCCATGGCCCATCATTCCAGTGTGCCTAGCAAGAAGCCAGGGGAACCCCCACACCATGAGGTCAGTCATTCTCAACATCCAGACTCCATAATTCCTCAGAGCTCCACCTAAGAGAAAAGCAGATCTTTCCCTGTTGAGGTTCATCAGTAAAGCTCAAGATGAGAGCCCACTACTGAGAGTGTATCACTTACACAGCAGAGCCTGGCAAGCTACCCATGTTGTATTTGATATGCCAAAAACCAGTAACAATTATAGGCCTCATTCCCATGACCTAAAGGAATGGTTTGAGGCTCTTCATGTTCCTGGAGTGAGTAGATGCCCTTGGGCTACACTTGCTTGAGACAGGATGTATGGAGATATTACTGGTGCCTGCTCCAGCAAATCCATGAACAACGGGAAGACAGTGATACAAATGATTTTTTTTTTCATCTCAGGATTCTGAATGCGAGGCAGCTAAATAAGGCAGAGCCATTAATCATTTGTGGCATCCCTTCTGGATATCATACCAGGTAAAAAATGTGCCCAGCACCCACAAGAAGATCTGTATTCCATTGGTGACTCCCCTTTGGAGTATCCCTCATCCTTAGATTCACAGGAAAGTTTCCCTCCCAGCTAGTTTCCAATAAAGGAATTGGAAATGATGTTAACTCTCAAAGATAGAGGCAGCTCATGAATTTTCATCTCATGCTTGGATGCAGATAGGGGTCAAGGGGGCTTTCACTGAGTGTCTGAGGCAATTTCAACACCTCCCTACTCCCAGAGGGACCAAGTAAGGAAAGGGGCACTTGTAAATTCTGCACATTTTCAGTAAAGCTGTCAAAAGGAATTAACCATAGTGAGAAAAAGGAAGCCATGTTTTTGAGTGGGTGCTTACTCACAAACACTCTGTGTGTGTCATGCACACAATTAGTCAATTTCAAATCTTCTCACGACATAATAATAGAAGGTATAAAGATAAAGTTGTTATCCAAGAGATGATTTCTTGAATTAATTGGCCATTGCTTGCCATTAAAGAATAAGTGTTGGCAGAACACTGGTCAAAGCTGGGCACTGCTCATATTATTCCAACAACTGCTTTTAAGACTGTTGGCTGAAGAATCCACAGTATCAACATAATGTTACTGACAATGGGAGCGTTAATAGGTTCCACTGTTTGAATGTTCATTATGTCCTATGCTGTAGCTTCATAAAATTGAATTGAACATTTCTGCCTGTGTAATGTGGTAGTTAAGCTCAGACTCTAAGAGCAGACAAGTTTGTCATCCAAAACTTGTTCTAATCTTAATTCCTCAACTCTCTCTTCTGTAGACAGGAAACACAGAGTACACAGTTATACAGAGTTCACAGGTTCCTGTGCAGATTAGATAAATTAATCTGGCGCTAGAGTGATAGTATAGTGATAGTATAGTGTTTTGGGAATTACCTTGCACAATGACTCAGGTTCAATCCCTAGCATCCCATATGGTCCCCTGAGCACCACCAGGAGTAATTCCTGAGTGCAGAGCCTGGAGTAATCCTTGAGAAAGAAAAGAAAAGAAAGAAAGAAAGAAAGAAAGAAAGAAAGAAAGAAAGAAAGAAAGAAAGAAAGAAAGAAAGAAAGAAAGAAAGAAAGAAAGAAAGAAAAGAAAGAAAGAAAGAAAGAAAGAAAGAAAAGAAAGAAAGAAAGAAAGAAAGAAAGAAAGAAAGAAAGAAGAGAAGAGAAAGAGAGAGAGAAAGAAAGAGAGAAAGAAAGAGAGAAAGAAAGAGAGAAAGAAAGAGAGAGAAAGAAGAGAGAAAGAAGAAAGAAAGAAAGAAAGAAAGAAAGAAAGAAAGAAAGAAAGAAAGAAAGAAAGAAAGAAAGAAAGAAAGAAAGGAAGGAAGGAAGGAAGGAAGGAAGGAAGGAAGGAAGGAAGGAAGGAAGGAAGGAAGGAAGGAAGGGAAGGAAGGGAAGGAAGGAAGGAAGGAAAGGAAGGAAGGAGGGAAGGAGGGAGGGAGGGAGGGAGGGAGGGAGGAAGGAAGGGAAGAAAGAAGGAAGGAAACTGAGCATTAAATAGAGGCAAAGGGATACACATGACAACCCTTTAATATATGTTCTGTAATTCATAGTCTCGAGGGGAAGGAAAAGAGAAAGAGAGAGAAATGGAAAGAAATCAAGAACCTGCCATGGAGCAGGGGCTGGGGAGGGGGAGGGAACCGGGGACGTTGGTGGTGGGAGATGGGCACTGGTGGCGGGATGGGTGCTGCAACACTGTTTGACCAAAACCCAAATATGAACTTTTTAATTGTATATCTTTGTAATTTTAAAAAAAAAAAAATTAAATAAAAAAAATAAAATAAAATAAAAAAAAAGAAAGAAGGAAGGAAGGAAGGAAGGGAGGAAGGGAGGGAGGAAGGGAGGAAGGGAGGAAGGGAGGAAGGGAGGAAGGAAGGAAGGAAGGAAGGAAGGAAGGAAGGAAGGAAGGAAGGAAGGGAAGGAAGGAAGGAAGGAAGGAAGGAAGGAAGGAAGGAAGGAAGGAAGGAAGGGAAGGAAGGAAGGAAGGAAGGAAGGAAGGAAGGAAGGAAGGGTAAATCTTTTCAAAACTCTTAACACGAGGTCAGAGGAATAGTACAGGGGTCAAGGAACTTTCCATGCACACAAGAGAATTGAATTTAAGCCTTGGCACCGCATATGATTCTCTGAGTACCACCAGGAGTGGTCCCTCAGCACAGAACCAGGAGTGTGATGCTCTGCACACAGCATCACTGAAGAGGAAGCCAACACATTACCCTTCCATAGAAGCCTACCTAACGTTGTTCAGCATGGCATCCAGAAATCAGTCTGTTCAGGGGGCAAGAGACCCACAAGCTGAACATCTCTATCCAGCCTTGGCCCTGCCCCATAGCTCTAGGCAACATCAAGCTTGCCACATCTGAGCGTGCCCTTCACCTGACCCGACTCTTCACGCCTCTCTGCTCCAAAGCAGACAACAGCTCAGAGTCATTTAGATGCAAAGGGCACTGACCAAAACAACTCCCCGACACACAGATCCCCCATGATGTTGAGGAGGTGAATTTTTTCCAATTGCCGATGTCATTCCCACAAATTTCCATTTTGGCATCTGGCACATGCAGGCTCTTTGGGAGCAATCTTGCACATTCACTGGCTGTTACCGTGACACTCTTTGGGGACTGCTTCACACAAATTAGGTGAGAACTTATCTTTGTAAAAGAATGTCTGTCACTGACAATTATGGTGAGGCCCTGCCGATGGCCACAGTGAGAGTACAGGATGTCAACATGTATTTCTCAAGTTTTATGATTCAAGGAGGAAACATCAGGCATGAATGGAAAAGTACCCACATGTTGTCCAACGGCCACACTTGCCTCCCCCGCACCCACCATTATAAATGAGGGTGACTGGACTCAATTAGTTAGCAGAAGTCAAATTTCAATAAAGAGGTGAGCAAAGCTCAAGGCACTGCCCAAGACGGGTCACTGCTTTAATGACAGCGTGGCCCGTTCCTAATGTACTTGGATCCCAAATCAAATTATGTAGTATCAGAGGCTGGTTTTGTGGACTTAGCAGTAGTCTTTTTTGGTTGCTTTAGACAGATTTTTCTTTTGTGCTGAGCTGTTCAACCAAATGTCTTTGTTAAGAAGATAACCGGGCCATTCTAGGTCCTCACACCAGCTTTCTGTAAACTTTTCTGTTGAATATTTTCACATACACAAATAAATTTGAAAGATTCTGATTGGGATAGGAAAGCCACAGATCCAATTCATGTTCAGTTTTCTGATATTTACAGGGCAATACTGGAAAGTTTCCTTGATATAAGTTCCCTTTTGCTCTGTAGGTGAATATGTTTAAGGTTAAAAACCCTGGTGTGAAATCTTTTCAACAAACAAACCCATCAGCATCTCCTTAGATTTGATATTTCCCTTGGAAGGTCTTAAACTTTTTTTTTGTTCTTTGGGTCACACCCAGGGATGATCAGGAGTTACTTCTGGCTCTACACTCAGGAATTACTTCTGGCGGTGCTCGAAGGACCAAAAGAGATATGCCTTAAACAATTTTTAAAACCAAAATGTGATCTAGACGCTATACCCAATCTCTGTTTCCTACTGGTAGAACCAAGATGACAGACACAAAAAGACTCCTGAAAAGTCTGATGAAGAACTAAAAGAGGACTTGGCCTTTCAATGAATGGAATTCAGTGGAATTCGGATGAACTGCAGAGATGAGACGAACATTCAGGCTAAGAACCACACTCACATGGATCTGGGCCATGTGGGACAACAGTGTGGCCACAGGGCTCCTCGGACTCGGACAGTATGGCCACTGGCCTGGCTGAACTGACCATAAAGGATCTCCGCTCTGTCTCCTCCACCAGCCTCCATCTCTCTGCCAGAAGCAAGATGGTGCCAAAGCTTGTTTCATGGCGGGGACAAAGACAAAAATCAGTGCCCCAGTTACCCTCCACACGCAGGTGCATGGGACAATAAGGAGTGATGAGGGGAATACCCTTATCTTCGCCCAGCAGAGCCCTCAGTTACTTGGACTCATCGCTGCCTAAAGAAGCAGTAGGGCCGCCGCAGCCAGAGACGGGAACAAGGTGCGGAACCAGTCTGGCTGGTGCAGCAGGAGAAGCCTTCAGTTTCCGGCCAACTGATGCAGAGATTCGTTTTTATTGTTCTAGCTGGGGCCATCTCAGCTGGTGGAATCATTCCTCCGCCTTGTTTCCTTTCTATGCCCAACCCTCTCCTCTCTCCAGCTTTCGGATTGCTGATGATCTTTCCCTTGCCCCCCTTCTTTGTCTAGGTTCCCTTGACCAAGCCTGATGAAACCAGACCACAACAGTTGGTTCAACTTAAAATGAAAGAAAAGCAAAACAAACTTGTGGAATAATAGTAGAGGTCTCATTTGTAGATTGTCTGGCCAATCGCACCCCCATTCATGCTAGGAAAAGAACCTAGTTAATAGCAGCTAATAGTTATTGAGTACAGACTCTATGCTAAGCTCTGTTTGGTATTATTTCATCTCATTATTGCACAATTAACAATTCCACTCCACTTCTGCAGCGAAACTAGGCTACATTACAATAAATATCAGCAGCGGATATTTATTGAGTACTTAGTTTGGGCTAAGTGCCTTACTTGCATTATCTCATTTAATCTTCACACCAACCCTAAGATCTTGCAATCATAGATTATTTTAGTTTATTGTGACTTACTGGAAGACCATGGTCACTTGTATTCCCTTCTCCATCTCCTGTAAATCTGGTTCATAATTGGACTGCAACTTGAAAATAAGGCAGCAAATAGAGAAGACAAAGAAGAAGAAATAATAGAGAGAAGGTGGCGGACTCTGATGAGCTGCTTTGTCTGCTAGAGGAAAGGAATTGGATTTTGCTCCCCTTTAAGGTGGAGGCAGATATGCTTAATTTTTCCCATTAAAATGAGGAAAATGAGAGATGTAACAATGTACCAAGGTTAAATAAGTTCAGCAAGTGAAAATTAGCTGTGAGTGTGTAAGCAAATCTTCGAGATCTGTGCTGTTTGCTGCATACCTCAGGACCAGCTGAACCACGGTCTTTCATGTAGAGTTGGACCTGCGGGGATATCTGCAGCATGCATGAAGTAGCACCTCTTAACATTAACAGCACCTTTGCTTGGTGGGGCACAGCATTCTGCAAGAGAGTCCCTGCACAGCCTATGGACACATACTGCACACACAAAAATGTTGGTTTGCAAAGTTGGGTAATGAGCTCTACTGCCCGGGCATGCAAGAGCATGTCTACCAGCTGACACTTGCACATGCATGCTATTGTTTAGTCATTGAAATCTCCTCTACCTCTGCTCCCATTTGCATGGATCTTTATTTGACTGGGTTTTAGAGCCACCTTAACTTTTAAGAGGCCTTTAATTTTCTTTCAGAAAAAAGGGGTGGTCAACATAACGTGAGGAAGACCATGGCATATAAATATGTTACATGTGAGTTGAGTTAAATTGCTTTCCTTAGGGCTTTTTGAGTCCAGAGAGCTGGGACTTACTGAGGTAACCTAAGGAATGGGATATGCTCTAAAAACAACTTAGGGATTATCTATCACTATTTGGATTTCACACTTACACTGAAAAGACAGAGAATAGTTAATACAGTCAAAAGAGAGATACTAACAAGGGAAAAAATAAATTTTTCTATATATATTTTGGTTCATGCTTTGAGTTGAATTTTTTTTTTTTTTGCTTTTTTTGGGTCACACCCGGCGATGCTCAGGGGTTACTCCTGGCTCTGCACTCAAGAATCACTCCTGGCGGTGCTTGGGGGACCATATGGGATGCGGGGATCGAATCCGGGCCAGCACAGGCCGGCCCGTGCAAGGCAAGCGCCCTACTCGCTGGGCTATCGCTCCAGCTGAGTTGAATTTTTGATATCTCTATATATCTTTCTCTTTCCTTTTTCTTTTCTTTTTGGGTTGCATGCAATAGTGCTTTGGAAGTCACTTTGGGAGGTTCCAGGAACTGTCTGGTGCCAGATATTAAACGGGATCTCCCCCTTGCGAAATTTATACTCCAACCCTTTGAGTTATGTGCTATTTCCATAGTTCTTGAATGCTGTCTGTTATTCTTTCAACTCTAACAGTCATAGGGTGATCTTTGAGTGATTTTTTCCCTTGCTGCTTCAGGCCTGGGCATTCCTAGGGCTCATTAGATTCACTGCAGCTTGTATGTTGTAATTCCATGACTAGGTTGCTCACCATTACTATTGGGCATCAGTTTTTGTTTTTCACCCAAATCAGAAAAGCTTAACTCTGAGCAAGTGTGTCCTGGTGTCTCCATAATCATCTCCTAGGATTTAAAGCACCATAGGAAGCTGATGAATTGTTTTTTAAAGCTAAACATAGGCAAGGTCTAATGCAGATTGAATTGACTCAGTTAAAACATCCACCATGAAACACTTACAAAGGTGATTGCTTTCTGCCCTTAAGCCCTGACTAGCCATGCTTAGTAGTATGTTAAAATTAGAAATCGTTAGAAGTAAGCAGCATATTTAGAAAGACTGAGGAACCTTTGAAAGCAATATTTAAATATTTTTAAAACATGTCTGATGCAGAAGAAGAGATTTCACTGTCCTTTTAGAGTTACTGAGGCGCAAGATAAGACAAGGAAAGTTCAGCCGGCCATGTATATTTTACTGCAAACATGTCATTCCAGACATCTCTCAAAATGTATCTGGAATATGGAAAGCAATCCTACTGAGCTATTGTTTGGCATAGCTCATTGACATATTTATGTTTGTGAAATCAATCAGACTAGCACAACTATGAAGGCTGTTGTCGGGTTTGAGATTTTGTTTTCTCTGTGTCTGGGTGAATGGAGACTTAAAAGTCTTAGCATAGACAAAAATGAGAGAAATATAGGAGACAAGTGACCTATGATTTTGCCCTTAAAAATTAAACTCTACTTTCTGAAATAATTGACCACAGGCTCAAATAGCATATACAGAAGCATTTAAAAATAAGAAGTTTGGAGACCAAGAGCCAGCACAGTGGTTAAGGTGCCTGCCTTGCTTGTACCGCCAAAGTTTTACCCCAGCTCCCCGTACTGTCCCCTCCCCTATGGCCCTCCACTTGCACCAAGTGTCATTTCTGAGCACAGTGCCAGGAATAGACTCCGAACACCACAATGTGTGATTGTTCCCCCAAAAAACACAAAAAGAAAACCAACAAAAAAGTTGTATCTGTGTTATTTTGTATCAAGAACATTTTATTAGATTATCTTAGAAGTTAAATAAGGCCTGATCTTGTTTTTTCCATGTATCAGATTCTCATTCTCTACGCAGAAGAGAAGGGGAATGCTAGTTTGAAATGACATTTCTAGAAAATCACATTGGAATTAAATGTATCTCATAGTCTCACCCCACTTGTGGGAAGAAAGGCTGAAATGTTCAGCTTAACGCATCAGGCTTTCTTTCAAAATTAGAATCTCCATGGAATCGGTTTTATCAATAGTTACGATGCTTAGCCAAGATACGAATTTAATAATATCGGGTACCAAAGGAAGGGAGAAGAGTTGAGGAGAACTGGCAGAAGCTTAGTTGGTAAAACCCTGATAACGAGAAGCGTTGTCTCCAGGCAGTAAAGAGACATGTCAAACTCTCCCTGATGAAAGTTTTCCAAAGTTCTATTTCTTTACTTTCTTAAACATCCTCTGGTTATATCAATTCCAGCAATATTTTGGCAGCCTGAAATTACACCATCCTGACCTTGATATTAGTATTCAACAGCGCTGATGAGAGAATGACAGCTTCTCCATCCTAGTGGGTGATCATGCAGGCTTTTACCTTCATGACTATGGAGTTCTGTCAAATGTGCTTCCGGCTGAATGATCACATTCGTTGGAATTATGAAGTGGCTGCAAACTGTGCTAATTGGGTCTGCACTGATGTCACTGATCAGGATTAAACAATCTTGATTATCTTCAAATCACAAATAGATGTAATGGGGTTACACGTGTAGATTCGTCTTAGCTATATTTATAAGGACACCCAGGTAGAATGGTTTGATTTCGTTAAAATTATCATCAAAGACCTTAAGAGGAATTAGAGGCCAATCGTAAAGAGTTGAATGGAGTAGCCAAGAGCAACTGTAACAAAAGCTTAAACTCCATGGGTATATTTATTTATAGAGTGTGAATGGGAGGATTGGGAGTGCAGAAATATCCAACAAGGGTACCATCTTTGCTCAGAAGAATTGAACTAAAATTCAACCCAACAAAGAGCACTTGTTAAGCTGCAGAAACCAGGAGAAATAATGTGCTGAACTAAGGTAGCCATTTTCAGTTGTGTATTACTCAGCCTTTCCTGGATCAAAAGACCCTTTAAAGAGGAAGCTCCTACAAGGCAGGAGAAAGACTAGAATGGGGTCAGTGTTGTAGTTAGCCATGAGCACCACCGGTGCTTATTCACTAACCACAGCCTGACGTACATAGAGCAGTCAATACTAGATGCTGCAGGAGAGCAAGGACCTTCATTAGAACAGCCCAAAGCTCTTTAGCCACCTCAGTATACTGATGTCTAAAATCGGTGCAATTTACAGGGGACAGTTAAAATTAACAAAAATTTAAAAGAAGGTGCTTTGTTACTGAAAAATCAAAGTATAATCAATGATACTTTATTAAGAACCAGATTTTTGACTGAATTGCTCATTGAATCATCACATCACTTTACCATGTCCATTTTCTGCAAGGAGAGTACAGACACTTATATTTAAAAAAAATATCAACATTTAGTGCATTATCCAGGTTCTAAAAATACTATTATTTTGAAATATTTGCTTTATGAAACAATTTTTGCAAATGAAACAATTCAGCAGTCTTTGCTTCTCTACTTCCCCAAAGATACCGGCTTTCCTGAGTTTTTCTATCTGTGTCTATGTTTTGATAGTTTTGTACATATTTTTATTATTCACTGATAATATAAATATCCACTGAAATGTTTCAAAACTTATATGAATTATTTTATACTTTTATGTCCAGAAAGAAAAGTATTGACTTATTAAATTTAAGATGGGTCATAATATCTACAACTCTGGTTCATTTAGTTTTAGATTCTTTGTAGTATTTCTAGGGTCATTTATTTATGCAGCCCTGTGTTATTTATTTATGCAGTCAATTATTTATTGAGCATCTTCTGCATTCCAGGAAGCAACTTTGATGAAGACTAGCAGTCAAATGAACAGCAAACATATTATGTGAATTCAAATGACCATGCTAAGGTATATTTACACAACTATCAGATGTACAAGGATCAGTGTGTTGTCAAATATCTTAAATTTTGCCTCTGGATAGATGTGTAAAGCAACTTTGGCATTATCTAAGGATAGACAGGGTTAAGATCTGATAAACAATTATGGGTCACAGTCAATGTCTCTCATAGATTATCTATTATTATTTATCATAATTTTGGTCTGGGACTGTCCTTCTCTCATTAATTTTTTTAAAAGTTTAATTGAGGATTTACAGTAACTATGGTTGTGTTTCATACATACAATAACTCAATACAATCCTTCCACTAGTGTCAACGTCCCTCCTCCACTGATATTTAAGAGTCTATGTATTCAACATTATTTAGTCTGCACCAGATAGGTTGTTTTAGTCCCACTGTGTGCATTGTCTTTTTAAAACAGTGTTTAAGCATAATTTTGGTTTGATAGTACAGAGGTTAAGTCTCTAGCCCTGGACGAAAACAACTTGGGTTTAATGCCTGGCACTACAGAGGGCTGGTTGCAACATGATGCCCCGAACTGTGATGCCTGGAACTGCAGAGCCCAGGTAGCACCCAAAGCTAGTCCACTTGCATTGAGCTAACAGGACAAGCATCGCCGGATCTTGAAAATCAAAGTGGATTCAGTGTTACTTGATTAAGAAACAAAATATTCTGAGCACTCTTAGAGACCCCTCGCTCCCCCCCAAAACCTAAGAATAGTTGTGTTTTAAAATGCTTTTCAAACACAAAAACAATAGTTGCTGAATAATTGTTTGTTATGGGTCTCTGCTGTTTCTCCCTTCTTAAGGCACTCATCCCTTAACTCTGGGCCATTGAGACATTTTACTATATTTTCCCAATTATTAAACATCAGTTATAACAACATGATTTTAAGCTACCCAGTCTCATACCTGAAGGGAGAAATAGCTTTATTTCACATCCCTGTATATAGGAGATTTGGGGGGGAATATAGATATTCCCAAATATTCCAACTGCATATTCCTGGACTCCCAGAGATTCTCTTGTTAAATCCCTTTAGTGCTGAATGTGCCAGGTGACTTCCTTTGGTCAATGGGGTATGCAAGAAAGAAAAATTTGTATCTACATATATACATATATTATATAAACATATGTATTCACTGCAATATCCTATATATACTATGTTCTGTAAAAATTATACTTATCTTTCTTGTGCATTTATAGCAATCATTCTCCATACTTCAAAATAAATCAATTTGCTTGGGTGGAAGGAGGGGAATGTTGGCATGTGTGTCAAAAAACAACGTTATAATTAAGTGCTTTATAAATTATGGTAACTTAGTAAAAGTTAAAAATACTTTAAAAATGATTAATTAATTCAACTTGTCCTTGCTTCTGAGTTCTTCCAGCATAGACTATATCTTAACATCTTTTCATTTTGTAGGTTGATAGCAGCCTGTTGATTTCTTAAAAACTTATCTGTTGTTAAATAATAACATGAAGCGGTTATTAAAAAATTGAAATGAGGACAGTTGAAATGTAAGTCAATAAGGGGCCGGAGTGACAGCCCAGTGGGTAGGGTGTTTGCCTTGCAGCGGCCGTCCTGTGCCGGCCCAGGTTCGATCCGGGCATCCCATATGGTCCCCCGAGCACTGCCAGGAGTAACTCCTGAGTGCAGAGCCAGGAGAAACCCCTGAGCATTGCCAGGTGTGACCCAAAAAAGCAAAAAAAAAAATGTAAGTCAATAAAAGATGAAATTTCTATGGGAAAATTAAAACACTAAGCCATTAAATTCACCCTAAGGACCAATTCCCTGTGGCGACTGCACAAGTCTCATTATTCTATGAACCAATAATTCATTTTCAAAGAAGAAAATATGACTTAATATTTGCAAAATGTTTGATAACATTATTGAAGAAAATGTGGATCAATATTATCATTTCAATTATTCTACATGTTTGCAGCTTTTCTTAAAACTACTTGGTTTCAATATAATTTTAAAAATAACTTCCAGAATCAACCTTTATAGATGGACTATGTTCACTCAGAAAGAGGCATTAGCCCTTAAAATCCATTGATATCTCCATAGGAAAACTAAATGGCATTAATTTTCCCACAATTATTTCAGGGTAAATTTGATGGTAAGGTTATTTGTGTGGAGTTTTCTAGATAACTTTTTAGCTAAAACAATAAACCTAGAAATACTATTTTATGCTACTAAATTACTTTCAGGTTACAATTGGGGGAGATTACTATATTTGACTGGGCTAAAATTTATGAGTAGGAAAAAGACAGTCTCTGCTCCCATTTTAGAAATTGATAGTGCTATTTAGTGATTTTCCTAAGATCCAGAGCTGTTAAGTGATACCACTAAGATAATTTTGATTAACACAAGATCATTGTGCTCTAACACATGATGAAACTATGTGTGCATAAAAATGCATGTTCCTGCATTTTTATTTCCCTTCCTTTATGGGAACTATGATCAAAAAGTATGTGTAGCCTGATTGCATATTTTTAAATATTTTTACAATAATTTATTCAGAATTTAATGTGAAGTTATCAGCAAACAAAAACCTTTAACAGGATGAAACACTAGACTAGAAAGAAGTTATGGCAAAAGATACATTTTACTTCCTTCTGGGCCTTGCTTGAATCTAGCCTTTGTCTTATTAAAATGTAAACTGGAAAGAGAGTATCGTCTAAGTCCTATCCTGTGGTCTAATGTTTATAGTTCAGGAAGTGCAGAAACTACCTTAGTTTTAACAAGGTACATATGAAACAACCAGGAGTCTTCATGCTCCCAGTCAGTAATGATTATTTGTGTTTATGAAAGAGAAAGATAAAACAAAAACTTGCAATAGCTGAAAGACCAGAGAAGCTTAATATAGCACCAACTCATCCCTTGCAAAGCGATTCCAGATGGTAGGGGAATAGGGATTGCACAGGAAGTCAGATAAAGTGTACTGCCCTGAAGGGAACCACAGTTAACAGCAGTGGTGTGACAATGACTTTGCTTTCACTAAAAATGCTAACGACCCAAAAAGTTTGTCATCGTATACCCAATGTGGACTTTTCAGTCTAATGCGTTTTGCGTTGGGGTCATTCTTCTCAGAATGATCACTGACCCGGCGTTTCTCATCTCTCATTTATGTCCCATGATTTAGAAATATGAGTTATAGTTAGCACCTAAAGTACTACCGTTGCAAAGGTTATGTTTGTAAGATTCACTTCAATTATGAAAGTAGTCTTTATGCAATGTGAGCTTCTTTCTCTAAAGAAATCATCAGCATTAAGTTTTCCTTCTTATGAATGAGTCAGGGTGATAACTGGATAATTTGTTAATGATATAATTGTACCTTTAGAAATTCTGATCATATCTGACAGCTGAAAATGGTCCTTTTAATAGATAATTTTTTTAAAATTGGCTCCTTCAGAGACTACTGAGATAGAAGGACCTAACAGACCTAGCCATGAAGCAACACATGGGCAACATTATAACGTGCTACTAACCCTTAAAGTGGGGTTTCAGGATCGCATTAAGAACATACAACTGTAGATGTCTTTATTACAGTTCAGTTTTCATGGTAACAGTGAAAAATCTCTCCATAATTAAATGAAATCAGTTAAATTTCAAAGACGCAGGAAAAAAAGAAATGTAATAAATCACCACATACAAAAAACCAACTGTTATTACTTTCAGTAATATTGTCTGGGAGGTAGTTGGTGTTTCCAAAATAAAGACTGCCTATGATCCATAGATGTTTACTCCTAACTTTAGTTAGCACATGGGTGCATTCAACACACCACACACCACTCACCAAATCAGTCACTCACGGGCACAGAACTTGGCCAGCAGAACCCAGACTACTCCAGACCACACTTTTCTCCCACCTGCAGTACCAAAATTTGGGATCTCATTACTGTTGGCATTCTCTCCTAACCAGGTAGCAATTAGAATTGCCAATAAAAAATTGCTTAAAATATTTTGTGCAGTGAGATTTTTCCAAGGTCAAGTTGTTGTGATAAGTGGGTAGAACACGTTGGATCAATGTGAACACTATTGAGAGGACTGCCACACTCAGAGGTAAAGTTAATTAGGACCCTATTCCTGCTATTTCATCAAGCTGACAGAACACTCAGAGAAACACATTTCTACTTTCTCTGTTTTAACGCCATGAAGCACTTCACGCTTGCTCTGAGGCTTGCCCTCGAGCAGAAGGCCAGGGACAGGGGGCCTGACCAAGAGGAAAAGGAGAACGTTTGAGATGATCTGACTGGCAGGCCGGAGAGCGGGTGGGAAAAGAAGTGACAGAGGCTGTTGGACTAGAGGAGATGTTTCGAGGCATCACAAGGTCATCTCAAACAGGGCCAGCCATGAAGAGACCCAAGGAGGCGGAAAGCCATCATGGGGAAGTGAGGGAGGAAAAATCGCCCCAGACAAATGACGGAAGGGGAAGCCAGAGAGCAGACATGATCCATCCAACAGCCATTCCAGCACATCATGGGAACGAGCCACTGGAGCATAAGCAACACAGAGGCACATGCAGAGCCTGGCGTTCTCGAGATTTCCTCTGAATTAAAGGTGGTTCTAGGAGTCAGGAGACAGCTCGAAGGACTGGAGTTCATGCCTCTACAGACCACGTCCACCGCACCCCCAGTCCCTTCAGGGTATAGTCCTGGACAGTCACCAACCCCTGACCTACGAGCTGCTGCGCACTGCACCCAGCTGAAGCATTTGGTGTAGCCAGTCAAGTGGTTCAGAGAGGTTCCTAGCATGACTCAGGAGGCCCGCCACCACACCCTACACACACACACACACACACACACACACACACACAAATGCGCCAAGACACACACAGTGTGATTCCCAGCCAGTCAAGTGGTTCAGAGAGGTTCCTAGCTTGACTAAGGAGGCCCGCCACCACACCCACCTCCCCACACACACATGCGTGCACACACAGTGTGATTCTCAGTTCTTTCCATAAGGATACAAGACTTCCTTATGAGCTTTGGACTCAGCAGAACCCATGTTTTAAATCTATAGCACGTTCATTAGCTTAGGATTTCAAAGGACCAACTCAGTCAACTCTAGAACTAGGAAAAAGTGGGGCAGGAGTAATAGCACAGTGGGGAGGGCATTTGCCTTGCATGCAGGCTACCCGTGTTCAATCCCTGGCATCCCATTTGATTCGCTGAGCACCGACAGGAGAAATTTCTGAGTGCAGAGCCAGAAGTAACCCCAGAGCATTGCCAAATGTGACCCAAAAAAGCAAAATAAAAGGACAAAAAAAAGGGAACACAGAAATCTCCTTTTCCCTTAGTAATCCTAGATAATATATGCATACATGTGCATCACTATCACTATCACTATATTCCCGTTAATCATCTATTTGCTAGAGCAGGCACCAGTAATATCTCCATATGTCCCGTCTCATGCTAGTAGAACCCAAAGGCATCTGCTTGCTCCAAGAACATACAGAGCCTCAAACCATTATATTAGGTCATGGGAATGACCTAATATAAATGTTACTGGTATTTGGCATATCAAATACTACACAAACAGCTTGCCAGGCTTGCTGTGCGGGTGGCATGCTGTTGTAGTCACCTCTAAATAAAGCATATAGATGAACCAGGCTGTGATAGTCTGGTCTGCTGGGTGGAGTTGTGACAAGAGGGAAGTCCAGATGTGGAAAATGTCGGGCCCCCATAGAGTAGTGGAGGGTGGTCTGGCTTGTTGTGAGGCTCTGCTGAGGTGGCAGGCCAGGGCTAGAACCCGCCATGCCTTCCGGGCACCTCACGAGCAGCTGGGCACAGGGAGAGCAAGGAGCAGCTCTGCCCCATGTCTGAGAGTCTCTGGTTCAGCATACCTGGGCCGGATTGAAAAGAAACTGCTGCAGGGTGGGTGTGGATGATCCGGGCTGTGATAGTCTGGCCTGCTGGGTGGAGTTGTGACTAGAGGGAAGTCGGATGTGGAAAATGGTGGGCCCCGTGGAGTAATGGAGGGTGGTCTGGCTTGTTGTGAGGCTCTGCTGAGGTGGCAGGCCAGGGCTAGAACCTGCCATGCCGCCCAGGCACCTCACGAGCAAGTGGGTACAGGGAGAGCAAGGAGCAGCTCTGCCCCATGTCTGAGAGTCTCTGGTTCAGCATACCTGGGCCGGATTGGATATGTGCATATACATCACATATTCTAGAAAGAAGATATATAACATGTATGTGTATATATGTATATTACATATGTATATTACATATGTATATATATTTGTGTGTGTGTGTGTATATATATATATATATATATATATATATATATACACGAAGAATATATATATATATATTTTATAAACAGGGATCAGCCGCTCACAAGGCGCCCAGGAGGGATGGCGGGTTCTAGCTCTGGCCCGCCACCCCAGCAGAGCCTTGCAACAAGCCGGACAACCCCCGACTCCATGAGGGCCTCCATTTTCCCCATCCAGACTTCTCTCTCGTCAGAAGTCCACCCAGCAGACCAGCCTATCACAGTCTGGCTCATCGAGATCCACCCTGCTGCAGTCTTTTTCAATCCGGCCCAGGTATGCTGATCCAGAGACAAACATGGGGCAGAGCTGCTACTTGCTCTCCCTGTGCCCAGCCGCTCACAGGGCACTCAGGAGGGATGGCAGGTTCAAGCCCTGGCCCGCCACCCCAGCAGAGCCTTGCAACAAGCCAGATGACCCCCACTCCATGAGGGCCTCCATTTTCCACATCCGGACTTCTCTCTCGTCAGAAGTCCTCCCAGCAGACCAGCCTAGCACAGTCTGGCTCATCAAGATCCACCCTGCTGCAGTCTTTTTTAATCAGGCCCAGGTATGCTGATCCAGAGACAGACATGGGGCAGAGCTGCTACTTGTTCTCCCTGTGCCCAGCCGCTCACAAGGTGCCCAGGAGGGATGGCGGGTTCTAGCCCTGGCCCGCCACCCCAGCAGAGCCTTTGCAACAAGTCAGATGACCCCCACTCCATGAGGGTCTCCATTTTCCACATCCGGACTTCTCTCTCGTCAGAAGTCCTCCCAGCAGACCAGCCTATCACAGCCCAGCTCCGCGGCTGCAAGCGGCCCTCTTGTTCATCAATAAATGCTGGACTTAGAGATGATTACAAGAGTATGCTACCTGCATGGCAGAGTCTGGCAAGCTACCCGTGTTGTATATGATATGCCAAATACCAGTAACAATTATAGACCTCATTCCGGAATGGATTGAGGCTCTTTATGTTCCTGGAGCAAGCAGATGCCCTTGGGCTCTACTAGCATGAGACAGGACATATGGAGATGTTACTGGGGCCCACTCGAGCAAATCGATGATGAACGGGAAGACAGTGATAAACAGGGATACCCCCAGCTGGGGCATGGGGTGCCAGGTCACATTCTTGGTGAGTCTCCCCAGTTGGTACAACCAGGCAGTTGTACTTAGGCTTATAATGCCATGCTTTTGGGGAAAGGTGCAAGTAGGGTTATACATGCCTTGGTGGCCACCCACAGGCCTAACTTCATGCTAACTGGATGGTCTGCCAATTATTATCTTCCTGGCCTAAGAAGAACAGATAGATAGGCATAGATAGATGTGACTATCACACTATTGGGTGTGATAGAAACCACACCCAATAGTGTTCAGATGTTTCTCTGTCTCTGTACTCAGGAGTTACTTCTGGTGATGCTTCCGGTACTGTGGTGTTGGACTGCTGAGCAACGCTGGTTGAATGCTAGGCAAAGGCATTTAGCCTTGTACTCTCACAAGATGCTAGAAAATAATTTTTATAAAATAGTTTATTTAAAAAGTTCTTGTAGCACAAAAAGGAAAAGGGAAGAGGATTGAAGACGGAGGAGAGGGTTTTGGAGGGAGGGTAGAGGGAAGGGGGCACAAAAGCACCTGGATGGAACTATAGAAAGAGCAACTCAACTAATGGCTTTTGAGGGAAAGTCAGGGCAATCTTGTATAGTCTTGTACAAGGGTTCAGAACATAGGCCACGCTGTAGTTCAGAGTATAATCATAATGTCATCAATTTCCAATTACATGACATTAAATCAGGTAATTATATCATTCAAAGCTTCAGTTGCTTCCATGTAAAATGAAGATAATAGGTACCATCTTGATCTTGTGTGAATTAAACAAGACCAATAAAGCACATGAAACAACATTCAGTTCATAATAACAATTAATATCTGTTAACCATTATAATAACCTTTATAATCCAAATGATATGATTAGGCATAATCAGCAGCAATAATGAATAATTTTACTGTGCATGCACACATATAGAATAAAGTGTATCATGAGAACTCAGAAAACTCTGATTTTCTGCTTTCTAGTTTTAAAATGCCTTTGCATTGAATGGGACCTCTCTTTTCATGTCATGATTGAACATACATCCTTTTCCTTTGATTACTAAAATACTAAAACTCCTTTGCTCAAGCCATTCATTATTGGTTTTCTGAGGCACAGTCCCAGTTGCAAGCAAGTTCTTGGTATGAGAATAGTAAATTTAAATAGCACAATATAGATAGGACAGATAATAGAGAAGAGCACTGCCATAGGGCATCTTAATTCACTTTTGACTTTGAATTAAACCTTTGAGTCAGAAAGCAGAAGAAAGAATGGTTGGAAAACTCTTAGTTAAAATGTCAACCATTTACAGACCCACATAGAGACTTTCTGCATGTAACTGTAGAAATCTATATGGAAGCTACCCACAACTGGCTAGAATTCCAATTAATATCACTTGGCTCAGAGTTGAGTAGCTGATGCAATTCAGAGTTCTCTTCTGAATAATATCTATTCTCTTGTGGCCATTACTACTTTACGGAAAATGTTTAGGTAAATTGGAAGATATTTTAATTTTCGGGTGACCCCATCTAACCATGGTACTGATACGGGGCAGTTCAGAATAATCACAGTAGGAAATCACCCCAATCTCACAATCATAAGGCGATCAGCCACTCTCGTGGTCTTAGTCCTTTTTCCTTTATTAGGTAACAACAGCATGAGGTGCATAAGAGGCAGCAAAAATAAGATGGAGCAAAAAGTTGGCATAAATCAACATCCCTCAAAAGGGGTCTTATAAGTTTTTTTTTTCTTTTTGGGTCACACCCACCCATGCTCAGGGTTATTCCTGGCTCTGCTCTCAGGAATCACTCCTGGCACTGCGTGGGGACCATATGGGATGCCGGGGATCGAACTCGGGTCAGCTGCATGCAAGGCAAATGCCCTACCCGCTGGACTATTGCTCCGGCCCCGTCTTATAAGTTTTAAGTCAGGAAATAGAGCTATTAGTTTGGTCTAGAAGAGAGTTTAAGTAAAGCATAGAAAGGAAAAGAACATTTAAAAATAGGAGATGGAGGAAGATGTAACAATGATATGTATTTCTACATCTTTCAGGGTTAACAGAATCTCCTGGACAGAGAGGTATATTCACTAAAAAACATGATGCCAGTTTTAGACACTTGCCTCGCTGACACAGCCAACACTGGCTCGACCCCTGGCATTGTATGCGGTACCCCAAGCACAACCAGAAGGGAACCCCTGAGCACAGACAACAGGAGCTGGCCCTGAGCACAGTTGTGTGTGTCTGCCCTCCAAAAAATTGAAATAAGTAAATAAGAAAACAATGCCAACCACCACTGACACAAAAGCTAAAGGACCCATTTTATTTTCTCCATATATCAGGGATCTAGAGTCAAGTCTATCCACAGGCATCAGAAAGGGTGTGCAGAGTGCTCTGATGTTGGCTCGGCACATCCTCCCATGAGAGCCCCTCTCTTTGCTGGTTCCTGCAATATCCTGATCCAGCCACACCCTCGTGCCCCCAGAAATTGGAGGAGATGGTAGCTGTGGCCAAGTGATGCAGACCTATCCGTCACAGATCGTCTTTATAAGCAGACGTGTCAGTGCTAGAAACTGATGAGGTAAGGAGTGATTAAGGCTAAGTGGATCTTGTTAATTCGGCAACACTTTAAAATAATTGAACATGAATAAAATGGCAAATTATAATCAAAGTCTTTGGGGAATCCATTTGAAAGCTACATAATGCAACATTAGTTCATCATGACTAATACTACTATAATTAATATTAAATGATAAAATAATGACTGGCTTCTTATTCTTAGCTCGAAGGTTCATGCCAGGCAAGAGATAGCCTGGCATTTGACACTGGAGTGAGGGGTGGGGACCCAGGAGAGGGAGAAGAAAAGCAATTATTTTGTATTGCCACTTCTTGAACTTGGCATCCTTCTAGGATTTGCTTTGCTGGCTTGTTTGGTATGTGAACCAGGGCATTTTCCATTATGCTAGGGTGTTCAAAAGGAGCAGAGACAATCGCCATCATCTCCTGATGTGAATTCTAAGGTTTTAAAGTCCAAAGTGTATAGGCGGCAATAACATGTTTGTTTTAAGAGCTTTTGAGATGTAAGTAGAGACCTTTGTGTTCCCAATAATGCCTGATAATTGAATGTAGACACTGCATATTGGAAAATAAGGTACTTGTAAGGCCAGGATCATATTCAACTAGCCCTTGTAATTGAGGGGCGCAGTTTATCTGAGATTGTGAGCCCTGCCTCAAAGAACCTCAATAATCATAAGCAGTGGGGGATTAGCACTTCTAGAGAGAGGGCAGCACGATTTTTACAGCGGGTCACTCAGAACAGAAATAAAGAAACAAGCTGGAACAGGCAGTGTTCACATGACCTGACTTGTGGGGGGCAGCCCCGCGTTCCTGTGCAGAGAATAGCATCCCTCCCACAGTGCTGGTGTTTCAGTGTGATTCAAAGTCTGATTACATTCTCACCAATAGCTGGTCGAAGAAAGCACTGGAGTGGCACCAGTAAAGGGTGGGGGGGTAGATAAATCTCAATGCAAAAAAAAAATCAAATCAATACCAAAGTCAAGTCACGTTCAAAATGGGTCATTCAGTGACTACAGGAAGATGGAAGCCTGCTGACCCTTATTCATTGAAGGGATGGATGGGACTGGGATTGACACAATCCCAATTGCATCAATTATGTGTCAAGTATGACGGTAACTTAAGGTTTTCCTAGTTCAACTGACAGCCCACATGAGTTGTTTGTTTAGTGATTGCAGTTCTCTCTATGTCTGTTATTTTGTTGGGAGGAAACACACCAAGAGAGAAGAGCTCTCCACTCAAATCACTGTCACTGTATCACTGTCTTCCCGTTCATCATCGATTTGCTCGAGTGGGCCCCAGTAACATCTCCATATGTCCTGTCTCATGCCAGTAGAGCCCAAGGGCATCTGCTTGCTCCAGGAACATAAAGAGCCTCAATCCATTCCGAATGAGGTCTATAATTGTTACTGGTATTTGGCATATCAAATACAACACGGGTAGCTTGCCAGGCTCTGCCGTGCAGGTAGCATACTCTTGTAATCATCTCTAAGTCCAGCATTTATTGATGAACCACGGGGTCGCTTGCAGCCATGTGAGCTGGGCTGTGATAGGCTGGTCTGCTGGGTGGAGTTCACCAAATACATTCAAATACATTCAAATACATTTAAAAAATGGATCCACAGTCCACCCCCTTGCTACACTTTCAACCCCAGAGCTATCTCCAGTCTCTTCCATGTCTCCTATTCCAACTGTGTTCCTTCTACTGAAGATTATTTCTATCTTTCCTTCACTATTATGTGTTCAATGGCTCCTCTTTGGTTTAAACAGGGCAGCTGAGATGGCAGAAGAGCTTATGTTTCAGCAACTAAAAAGAGCAACCGTGTGTATTTTCTCATCTCATCAAAACAATATAAAGATACATGGGGCAGAGCTGCTACCAGCTCCCCCCTGTGCCCGCTGATCATGAGACGTCTGGGAGGGAGGGTGAATTCTGACCCTGGCCCATTATCCCCATAGAGCCTAGGAAGAAGCCAGAAGAACCCACACACCATGAGAAGTCATTTTCAACATCTAGACTCCATAGCTTGTCAGAGCTCTACCCAAGAGAAAAGCCAATCTCAAGCTCTTCTTGTCAAAATCCCACCTGAAGCCTATTCCAAGCCCAGGTATGCTTGAACCAGAGACATAGATACATGGGGCAGAGCTGCTACAGGCTCTCCCTCGTTGCACATGGTCGCTTTGTGAATGAACTGAGAGCCTACCTACTACTACTACATGTATCATCCACATGGCAGAGCCTGGCAAGCTACTTGGCATATTGAATTGGCTTATTTAATATGCCAAGTACAGAACAATGATGGACTTCATTCCAATGACCTGACCGAATGCTTTGAGGCTCTTTGTTTTCCTGCATGAGAGCAGATGCCCTAGGGATACACTAACACACTATAGGGATGAATTGAGACTTATGGGTGCCTGAGTAAATCAATGATCAATGGGAAGACAAGTGATAAAGTGAAGTGACCAAAACAATCAACAGCTCTGCCATTTTGCAATGCCCATTTATCTGACTTCTGAAGTCTTTTCTTTCCCCTACAAATAAGCAATGAGTCATGGTCGTAGACTGAATAAAAGCCTAAACTCTTCTTTGCAATTTGACTGGGTGATGAATTTATAAATAAATGACAATTTGGACTTCAGCTTCAATCTTTCTTTCTTGAATTATCTCATTGTATTAGAGATAATCACTATAACCCCAGATCATACCTTCAGATTGCCTAAACTCTGCTCTCTTTACTAGTTTTATTTTGAGATCTCTGGACCCCTCAGTGGTGTCCCCAGTTAACTGGTCCATAGTTTTGAGCTGTGAGCCTGACACCATGGTGGTTTTTAAAAAACACAATGTAACGTTCTTTTCAAGTGCAGTGAATAATTCACACTCTGCATTAGTTCAGCCCCAGGAGAAACCCATCTCAGCAAACTTTAAAACAGAGAGGTTAGCTAAGTAATGAGCTTTCTGTGGTCATAGCAGAAAGAGTATGACCCTCCATAAAAACATCATTGAAATAAAAGAAAGTGCCAACCATAGTGTTAAAAACAAAATCTTTGTATTTAGTTTTAAAGACAGATAATGGGCAATAAAGAACTGTAATCTTTAGTTTGTCCAAATGCTTTTAGCATATTGGAAACTATTTTAAAACTTAGATATCTGTTATTTTAAAATAAACTTTATTAAGCAATAATTAAATTAGAATTGCCTTATGCAGTGATATAAAATAGATTTTTTTCAAATAATATTTTAAGTGGAGAACTTAAAATATTCCAACAAGTATCAGATCAGTTAATACTTTAGCAACCATTTAGAAAAGAACTGTAGTCAATGTCATCCACAGAAGATTAAATGTCTGTGTGAGGTCCACAGACATTATTTATGATATGCAAAAGCACACAATCTGGAAATAAGTAAATGATATAGGCATTGGACTAAACAACACCAGAAAATGTAAAATTTAGTATAAAATCTACTATTCATTCTAGAAAGTTTAAATACCCAATTATAAAACCAATCCTTTCTGGGCAATGAAGTCACATCAGGATTATCTTTGCTATGAAATCTTTCTTTGTACTCCAATTTAGCTCATTCCTTCTCTTCTTGGGTACTTTGTCTTGGGGCCACACCCAGAAGTTCTAGGAATTCATCCCTGGCATTGGTTGGGTGACCATGTGCACTCCCAGGGATTAACTGGGGAAAGGATCCAGCCGTACATGCACCTTAACCTCGGCCTATCTCTCTAATCCCTTATTCTATATGTTGGTAGTAATGTGGATAATCAAAAGATTATCCTTCCTTCTATGGTTTAGAACAATGGACAAAGAACATCACCATGATGTTGTATATATTTTCTTGGGGAGACAAAATATATAATAATAAATAACTGTAAGTAGATTAGTAGGTAGGTGTAGAGATGGATGGGGTAGAATGAAAGGGAAAGAAAAGAGAAAAGGAAAGAAGGGATAAAAAGGAAGAAGGTGGCAAGGAAGAAAGTTAAGTGACAGGATCATGACAGGTCTACACAAAATATAAATGCATGCCATTTCAAGCACATAAAATGGAGCTATTTAAATAAATGGTCAGAAATGGCCTCACTGATAGACACTGTGTGAGAAGAGAACTTGCATAAGAAATGAATCGTTCAAAGTAATGGGTGAAGTTGGACTAGAGCAATAGTATAATGGGCAGGGCATTTGCCTTGCATGAGGCCCACCCTGGTTGGATCCCAGGCACTCTATACTCACCCCAAAATTTTCCAAAGTAATCCATGAGCTCAGATATAGGAGCAAACCCTAAGCACTGCTGGAGGTGACCCATAAACAAAAAACACAAAAGATCTGAGGAAAGGATGCCTGAGGCAAGAAGAAGCTTTAAGTCTTCCTGTGCTCAATAAGTTTAAATACATTCTGGAAAAGCAGGAGCCACAAATTTCTCATTGATTTCTTACCAAACACCCCATCAATCAGAGAAAACTTGGTGTGGAATTTGGTGAGTGATAGATGTTGGAGAGAGAAGGCATGTGGGTGTTGGTAGCTCTTTAGCGTGCAAGAGACCAAAAGTAAACACTTCATTTTCTCTGCATGGGAAGCCATCTGAAACACTTGAATGGAAGAATAAAAAACAATGTGCCACTATTTATATAGGCATCATACTTTTGGTTGGGAAGATCATAGATATGCAAAAGAAGCAGCAAAATGGCACTAGTAATCCAGGCAAAAAGTTGAAGGTAGCAAGGTAGCTTTTACAAGGAAGGCAGAGATGAAATGGTTAGATGCATTCAATGATGAAACAATTTAATAATGTTTAGAAGTGAGTCCACTTTGAAGAGCTAATAGGATTGTCTGAGATTTGTATTTGGAATCAGAGAAAAGTTAAAAAGGTGTCAATATTCTTCCAGCTAGACATGCTTGATAGCCAACTAGGTAAAATAACATAGGGTCCAGAGAAAGCTTTAAGTATTAGCTTGGAAGTTGAGACGCATCATGTTTAAATGCAATAGTCTTGAGACTGCATAGGATCCTCTTAGAAGACAAAACACTGAGAAGACATCAAAGGATTAAACCTGGAGTTATCCTAAGGAAGATTAGGAGGAGGAGCTGTAAGGTAGGAGGGGCCTGAGCATTGTCTAGTTTACCAAGTGGAGACTAGGTTGGGAAGGAAGTGTCAAAGACTACTGTGTTGGCAAGATGAGCCTGGGAGTAACACAGTCAACTTGCAATGGATATTAGTTGTCTTTGCTAGAGAAAAACTGGCAAATTGAGTAGAATGAAACCTGTGCATCTACTTTGGGAGAAGTAGGTTCTGGGGCTTCAACTAGAGGTAAGAGTTGAATTTTGACCTCAACCTAGTAGGTACTTCCTGTGAAGATGGGAACCTATAATCGAATTGAGATCAAAATGTCAGGTGGACTGGTGTAAACTATGCCGGAGTAATGGTGCGTGGGTGCACACAGAACTATGAGCTGGAAAGTATTGCTGGAAGCTGCCACTGGCACCATGGAAAGGGCTGAGAAAAACATCTGAAGGTTCCCTTCAAAGGGTCTGTTGACTTCTATGGTTAGAGCCAGACTGCAGAAAGGAGAACACATCCAGCCCACCTGTGCAGTCTGGGGCAAGACCGTTAATGATGCAAAACAGAGGATCTGCTGAACAATAAAATTGGGCTCCAAGCAGGCCATGTGTCAGCCTGTTCTCTAGCACAGTTTGGCTCATTCATTCATTCTCTCTTCCCCTTCACTCTTGCCCAGGAGTCCTGTGTCATATCATAGCTTTCTCCTTGGGTGACGAGTTAGGTCCTGTTTTTCATTCATGCAGAAGTCCATGATTTCAGCTGCACGGATAATGATTTCTGTCATGGAGTTTGAAGTAACCCCCTGCAAACATCAAGCACATGTTCAAAGAGACAAATAGAACAGACGTCTCTTGAGAACATCTACGGAGACCAAAAGTTAAGGAAGCAAGGATCCAATGGTTAGAGTAGAGAATGAACTAATTCAGCTGCTGGCTGTGTGTGTGGGAGAAGCTTGTCACAGTCTCGGCTGTGTCTGGAAGCTCAAAGCTGCCTGTGAGCCTCCACTGGCACTTGGCCAGGCATGCCTGCCCAGGTTTGTGGGTGGGGCCAGTACTGTGGTCTGTTTCTCTCCTTTACCATAGGCAGAGCCCTGTACTTCTCCCTCCCACAGACCTTGCACGGAAGCCTAAAGTCCTATACATTTGAGAAATAATTGGCCAGAACTACTTTTCTTTTGTCTTGGCAAACATAGCATGAAATTTCTACATTTGGGCAGGTAGGGTCTACAGTCCCTTTGGTCAGCATGAAAAAAGTTACAGAACACCAACTTCTATTTTCCCTTTAAAGATTTAAGACAGTGAAAATCTCCAGGGGGAGAATATGATGCAGGCAGCCAGATAAATAGGGAAGGGCCCCATGGCAAGGAGATTTCTGGGAAATGACAAAGCTACTAGCCCTAAGACTGCCTGGACCCACCTTGTAGACACAGGAACCAAGGCCTGATAAGCCTTCATCAACAGCAGAGCTGAGGAGGCTGGTCCCCTCCCTGAAGAGAGAACTAAAGAAAATTCCTGGAGTGCTCCCAAATCCTTCCCTAAAAGCTGATCAACTCTCTCTGCCCAGCCCTTAATCCTATTAACCATCAACAGCCCAGCCCCCCAAAAAGACTCCGGAACATTCAAGGCCAAGAAGATAAAAATCCAGATGGAAAACAGGGTCTTTGGTGGCAGCAGTAAGAGTACACTGGTGTTGGAATAATGAATACCTCAAGCCACAGTATTGTGAACAGCTTTGTAAATCCTGGTTTTGAAGTAAAGTTAGGGGGGAAAAATTAGTCTTAAAAGCCATTTGGGGCTCGCTCCATCTTTGGAGAAGACACGCTGTCCCTTGAGCACATTATTCTTGTTACTCTCACTCTCTGCTCTCCCTCCATCCCCATCCTAGAGCCTCCAAATGAAATCTCTTTGCTTCCCTGCCCTGTCCAGTGGCCATACTCACCTACATTCAACCCCATCTGGATGAACCCTAGGTCTTTCTGCAACCTTTACTGGGGAGTCTTTCCTTGGAGGTACAAGTCCTGTTGTAGGCAGGCAGACAGGGGGTCCCCACATGGTAATGAATTCTTGCCCTAAGTCTGTCCAGAGTCACCTTTTGGAACCAGGAACCAAGACTTGATGAGACCCAATTACCAACAACAAACCCTGAGGGAGCTGGATCGACCTTTCTCTGCCCAGCCCTTAATCTGGCTACATTCTAAGACAGAAGATCCAGCAGGAACAGAGGTCAAGAAAAGGAGATTTTCAAAGAAGACCACTCCCAAAGTCTACTCCCTCGGCAACGGCCCTAGAAACCTAGGTTGGCTCCCGTATGGGAGTAACTTGGGGAGAACTCTATAAAAAGCCGGCCCTAACCAAAGGACAGCACACACATGCTGCATGGACCCACATGCTGTCTGAGCCCATGTGGCCAAGCCCATGTGGCTGAGCACATGTGGTGCCAGAGCTACGTGTGTTGCCTGTATCTCCCCTCTTGAGATGTGTACTCTCTCTCTTACTTTACCTCCTCCTTCCCTTTCCTAAAACCTCCTTAATAAAATCTGTAAAACTTCACTGCTTGTTGACTCCTGAAAATTCTTTTCCTGTGAGGAAGACAAGAACCCTGAGGAAACCCTGGGTAAGGTCTAGGATTGACTTGTCTTTTATCAGTCCTTAGCCTGCCCAGGGGGTCCCTGGGCAGCAGAGGCGACTGGGGAGAAAGTGACCATATCTCTCCCCTTCCAGCCTCCACATAAACCACCCATGAGGCCCACCTGCATCAATGCTAGTGTAGCCCAAGGGCAACTGCTCACTTCAAGAACATGAAGAGCCTCAAACCATTCCTTTAGGTCATGGGAATGAGGTCTATAATTGTTACTAGGCATCTGCTTAGATGCCCTTGGGCTCTACTAGCATGAGACAGGACATATGGAGATGTTACTGGGGCCAGCCTCGAGCAAATCGATGATGAACGGGAAGACAGTGATACAGTGAATTGTTACTGGTTGTTGGCATATCAAATATGACACAGATAGCTTGCCAGGTTCTGCGTGTTGGTGGGATACTCTTGTATTAGCCTCTCATCACGTGCATGTGTTGTTGAACTGTGGAGTCTGGATGTTGAAAATAGTGGCCCTCATAATATGGGGGTTCCTCTGGCTTCTTGCGAGGCTCTGTTGGGATGGCGGGCCAGGGCTAGAACCTGCCTTCGCCTCCTGGGCACCTCATGATCAGCTGGGCACAGGGAGAGCCAGTAGCAGCTCTACCCCATGTCTCTGAGTTTCTGGATCAGGCATGCCTGGGCTTGAAATAGACCGCTGAACATTTTAAAGTGTTCACTCCAGGGCTGCAGTGATAATACAGCAGGTAGCACACTTGCCTTGCACACAACTGGCCTGGATTTGATCTCCAGTATTTCATAGTCCCTGGAGCATCACCATGAGTGATCCCTGAGAGCAGAGCCAGGAGAAACCCTTAGCTGCACCAGGTGTGGCTCAAAAAGAAAACAAATAAACAAACAGCCACTCCTAGTGCTGGTATCTGCCTTCCTTATTTCAACTTACCATCCCTACTTCCAGAGGACAGACAAGCCAGTTAACATGGCTGGATTAGGAACAGGGGCCATTGAACGGCATTGTGACTGCAGGAGGGAGATGGGATGGAGCGTGCACGTGGATAGAAAGGTAGATCAGAATGAGGGTCCCCATGAAATATCACTCTATTTAGTGCTTTTATTTATTTATAATAATTTTCAGGGGCCGCACCTAGTGGGACTCAGGACATAACTCTTGGCTCTGTGCTCAAGGATCACTCTTAGCAGGGTTCTAGGGACCATCTGGAATGCCAGGGATACAACCCAGGTTTGCTGTGTGCAAGGCAAGCACCCCTCCAAGTGTACTATCTCTTCAGCTCTGTTTATTTCTTATTGGGTCCAAACCCAGAAATACCCAGGGTTATGACATTACTTAGGGACCTGTGCAGTGCCAGTGATGAAACTCAGATGCTAAGATGCTAAGCATGTACTCTTTCACTCTTACCTGGTGGCCAAAGAGAAAGTATAGTACACACAGTAAGTAAGGTGCTTGACCTGAATGTGATCAACCCAGGCTGATCCCCTCTGTACCAGATACGTTTCGCCAAACAGCACCAGGAGCTATCACTGAGTACAAAACCAGAAGAAAACCCTGAGCACCACCAAGAGTGCCACCAACCACACAAAGCTAAAAGACTCAGTCTAGAAATTTGTCATACACTTATCTTTTATTTTATTTTTTAATTTTGGGCCACAGCCAGTGATACTCAGGGCTTACTCCTGGCTTTGCACTGAGGAGTTACTTCTGGCAGTACTCTGGTGACCATATAGGGTGCCAGGGATTGAACCAGAGTTGGCCGTGTGCAAGGCAATCACCCTCCCCACTGTACTAAAGGCCCCTGGTTATATACTTAGACAGGGAAAGGTGGAAGATGGGCAGATGGATGGGTAGATAGAATAGTTTTATAAAGAGATGGATGATGTACAGAAAGCTAGATAGATACACTCATAATGCACATGGTGATGAGGCAGGTGGATGATAGCTACAGAAAGCTAGATGGATACATCCGTAATGCACACGGTGATAGAGGCACAGACTAGCTTCTCTTTGACACTAAGAATGTGCTGAGATATTCTAATTTCTATTTTTCCAGTGGAAAAACCAGAGGCACTGGAAAGTTATTCTAAATCGGTAGAGCTCTCCAAGATCTAGATGGGGCTCTATGCTCCGTGAGTGGCTGCTAAGTGCAGGGCACTAGGGGTGATAACAGAACTCAAAACAACAGGAGTTTGCTGCAGGGCTCTTGTATTCAGGCTCTTTGATCCTGGGATTTTGTCAAGCTGAGCAATTTTTTCTGGCAGGGAAGAACAATTAGGATTCTGTGAAACACCCTGGCATCTGTCCATCCTTCATGAATGGAGCATGACATAACCCTTCCACAGCCATCACCAAAGACATACTGGGTTTAAGGCTAATATGTTCTTTTAATAGTTAATTTTGGAAGCCTACCAAGAAAGCCCATCATTTGAATTTGGCATGATTTCATTGATGCTTGTTGCTCATAATTTCATTATTCTCCAGATGTTAACATATTTTTCGGCGATGCTAATTTTTCTTTTTGCCAATTATCTCTGTCAGAATTGTAAGGCGGTTAGCTTGGGGGCTCTTTCTCTGCACATTTGTTTCTATTAAAATGGAAGTTCCACGAGGGTAAAGATGTGGCTTTGCTTTGTGCTGTGATTCTATCTGCTGAGCCTTAAAACAGCCCTTGATGTAAATGCCCATTGAATAACCATGAAGGGAATAAATGAAAATCATACCCACCATTTTCCTCCTGTGTTGAAACTCTGATGAAGACAGATTCTTAAAGACATTTTAAATATGTAGTGGTGGGAAAAAAAAACCCAAAGCCAACCTGTTCTGTTTGTATCTAGGGAACCTCTAGGCCAGTGTTGTCCATGGAAAGCAGATAACACCCAGCAACGGGACACTGAAACAATTGGGGGATGAGGTGAAGAAGCAATTAGACAGAGGAGGTCGCAACTGGGGAAGACTGTCTCTGTATTCAGTTGAACAAGGCAGATTTCCAGGGGTGCTAAGTGATTTATTTTCTTCCTGAGAGGGGTGGCAGTGATAGGCCAAGCAAATTACAATCCCTTAAAGTGGGTATTTTGATCCCAGAAGGAAAGACACATGACTCCCACTTTGGGGGTGGACCCTAGACCTTGCCATCTGCCAGTCTGCAAGAAAACCAAACCATTGATTAACAGCCCTCAAACAACTAAGCGGCGGTTACTGCATAGCCTGTCACTTCCCTTCAACCGAGCCAACACATGGAGTACCCGTACCCCACTTCTTACTGTCTCCATCACCTCAGTGTGTGTGCTTCATTAGCTGACAATCTGCTATCTTTATTTTTAATCAGCCCCTATTTTTTCCCCTTAAACTTCCTTTGATTTTCTTGGCAAAAGTTATACATTTTTAATGATCTCAAAATATGGTCCCTGCTAGTCACTTTTCTGTCTGAAGAGCTGCATTGAAAATGGACGTCCCAAAGGCACAGGAGGCACTGTCGTTCTTATCTGGTGAGGATGAACCTGTCTTTTTGCCTTTCCAGCTGAGGAAGTTGGACACACCTGAGCTTGGCCTGGAAGCCTTTAAGGACCATCCAGACTTCCCATTGTCCAGGGAAAATAAAAGAAAAATGAGACATTCATTTTCCACTCAGGATTCAATAGCACAGGGAAGAGTTTGATTCAAGCCCACTGTACTAGCAGGGCAAACAGACTAGCAACCATAGCAGGCACTAGCCACTGTTAGGTCTGGTGCCCAGAGGACCACGCAAAGCAATGAGCTCTGCAGTAAAATGTTTTATTTGGCACAAGTCAAGCAAGCATCAAGTCCTGAAGCTGACTGGTCAGGGCTGTCCCCTCTGGTAGGAGAGCCACCCCTTCCTTGCCTCCAGAGCCCTTTAACCTCTAAGATGACAAGTTGCTTTCTGAACATCGTGTTCCACATTCTAGTATCTAGGACGACCTTTTCCTGATCGGTTCTGTGGGTATAGCTCCATGTTGTGGCTTATCTCTACTGGCCAAGAACACAAGGGTGGCCTGTGGGTTTCTGATTCCTATGGTCACTGGGATACCTGGCTTGTCCCTCTTTGATTGGGGACAAGCCAATCAAACTCTTGGATAGTTCTGTTTGCTGTGGTTACTGGGCTCAACTGTCAGTTAATGGCTAAAGCCATTTGTTTAAGCAACCTGTTAAAATGGCGACACTCACCCAAAGTGGCTGTACTATTGCTAAGCAAGTTCTCAGACTGGAGGACAGAGACACTGTCCCCTGCAACCCCACCCCTGCAAGCAAAGCAGTTGCTAACAAGATCAGCGAGTTCCTCAGAGGCCAGCATGCTCTAGAAAGCTGCAAGCAAGAGCTCTAGTGTTGCAAACAAGCCTGGACAGGCAGTACATCCCCACTGCAGCCTCAACCAGAGTGAAGATCTAGACTAGGAACTCTACCATGCCTCTTTCTGTCACGAGGAGAAAGAGGGAGGGTGTCTGGTAGAAAGCTTTTGGGAAATAACAGAACTTTTCTGTTTGTTTGCTTGTTTGGGGCCACACCCAGCAGTACTCCTGGCTCTGTACTCAGGGATTATTGTTCTGGGACTCAGGAGATTATACACTGGTGCCCTGATCAAACCCTGGTGAGCTTTATGCAAGGCAAGAGCCTTGGAAGTCTCCGGCTTGGAAAACACTAGAAGAGATTGCCCTGAGCCTGAAGGAACACAAAGGGATGAGGATTGCCTCCGTTTAATATGCAAATCTTGAGCTTTTTGGGAGGTTTTGACAGTGCGGCTCAAGTTGAGGAGGGTGGAGGTCTCCACCCTCAACCCTGCCCCCATCCACTCCAAAGACAAGAGAATCTAAAGGTCCTAAAGAATCTAAATTCTAGGACCACCACAAGTACAAGGCTTTGTTTGTGACAAGGGCCAGATTAACTTTTACATGTAGAGAATTCCAGGCCAAGACAGTTTTGAGAAATTGTATGAATCACTTTCTCCTCAAAGCCATTCTCCAATGGAGAAACACTTGGAAGTGTTCTCTCCTGAACATCCCTTCTCCTGTCTCTGTCTCTGTTCTTGTCTGTCTCTGTCTCTCTCTCTCTCTCTGTCTCTCTCTCACATACATTTCTGCAAGGGAAGGTGACAAGGGTGAGGACTCCAGCCGGGCCCCACTCCTAAGACCTTGAGTAGGGGGGGACCCGTTCCTGCAATGTACAGAACAAAAGAGACACAAGAGTGGGGCCATGTAGGTACTCGGAGCAGACTTTCCAGTCCTGATACAAGCCAGCCTCCTCCTGGATGGCCAAGGTGGGTGGAGCAAAAGGAGGTGTCAGGGCGGTTTTCTAGGGGTGCCTCCCTCACTCCCGACGCTACCAAGTCTCCTGCAATACTCCCTGAGGGAGAGCAGAGGCCAATGAAGTAACCCCCAGCCTTGGCAACTTCCTTTTTTCACCCTGGGATGTGGGTGATGGACTTTGGTTACGCACAAGAGAGGCATCAAGTAGAGAGAAGTAGAGAGAAGCTGGGGAGCTGGAGAGCAGCAGAGTAAGGCTCAACACTCAACACCATGCCAAGAGACTTAGAAATTGGGACTTTCAGCCATCTGTGAGCAAGTCATACACCTGGAGGTGTCAAGGGGAAGTACTTTCCCATGCTGGTGGGTTCTTGAGAACTGGATAAAAGATTTGCATTCAAACTCGGAAGATTGAAAGTTACTTTATTGTACAGAAAAAGTAGACGGTTCCAGATCCCTCCCCAGATGTCCAGGCCTCTCTTACAGTCATGAACGACTTGAATTGTCCCATAGTCTACACATGCCTCCTGTGATCGATGGCCAGGTCCTGTCCCTGCACTGCTCTCGTGGTCCTGTACATGTTTTCCCAGTCTCTAGCCACAGTCACATGCATGTAGGTGAGAACCCTGTGCTTTGTACCTGTTGCTGGGTCTCCCAACTGTATCTCAGCAGTCCCTGTTGTCCTATCCAGCTTTCCTTAGTCTCCAGCCTAGGCCCTGTGCATGCGGGTGAGACTCCTGTGCGCAGTACCTTGCCACCACCTGGACATCTGAGACCTGCCTGGAAGTTGTCATAAATGTCCCTGCCTGGCCATGCGTGGCCTACCCATACTGGGCCCTGTGTCTGGGCTTGCTGCCCTGCCTGATCCAGGGAGTGAGTCCAGAGAGCATGTGCTCAGAGAGAGGGAGAGATGGGGTTGGGGGCTTCCTCTTATCTGCTGCCAAATCTCACCCCAGCCATTCCATTATACATTCTGATTGGCTCCCTGTTCCATGGGTGGAGATTAAACGTGACCTGGCACTCTGCACCTTAGTTCCTGCTGAATCAGAGGGACAGTGCTGGCCCATTTCACATCCTCCAGGACCTGGTATTTCAGATACAACAAAAAAACTCAGCCACCCTGCAGGGCCTGCTGTACAGAAATTCCCAAATGGCGTTAGGAGGCACCCCACTCTCTTCACAGCATTAAGGTGGATTGACCAGACTCCTGCAAAGAGCAGGGAATGCGGCAGGTGGATGCCTTGAGTACCTAAATGAAGATGAGCACTAGAGAGCTTACGGCTAAGGCTAGTCTTGCATAAGGTCCAGGTCCATCCCGCTACCGAAAAGTGTCTGTAGAGCACCACTGGGAGTGATTTTAGAGCACAGAGCCATGTTTTGTTTTTTAATTTTAAGTACTTCTGGATGTGATAAACACACATGCACACACACACACAAACCAAAAGCCAAGATGAGATTAAAAGAAGCTGCGTAGGACCAGAGAGTAGCATTGGGGTTCGAGGTGTTTCAAATCCCTGCACACACGGTTCCCAAGCACCACCTGGTCACTCCTGAACACAGACACAGGAAGAGCCTCTAAATGCCGCTGCTGAGTGTGGACTAACCTCACCCATCAACATAAATAAATTTAAAAAAAATTAAGTTGCCCTGTCACCAGCCTTGAAGTAGCCGGAAGCATAAAAACCACATCGTTTTGAGATTCAAATATTGAGCTTCTTGGAGAGCAGAAATTCGCTTGAGAGCACAGATATTGCCCCCAAGAGGGGGCCCAGAGGGATAGCACAGGGGGAGGGCTTTTACCTCACAGGTGGCCAACCCTTTTTTGAGCCTCAGCATCCCATATGGTCCCCAAGCACCACCAGGAGTAATTCCTGAGTGCAGAGCCCGGAGGAACCCCTGAGCATCAGGAGGTGTTACCCAAAAACCAAAAATTAAATAAATTTAAAAAAAGAAATTAGGTGCTCTCAGCAAAGGAGAAGTTTCAAAAGAGATGAAGGGTGATGCCAAGAACACGAAAAGTTTATTTAAGATCTAAGACTCTCTCCACTGACAACTTCCAACAACGGGCCTAGCTACAGATCCGACACTGTCCTGCGCTCCCCTGTCCTGTCTTCACTTCATTTGTCTATTTACCTGTTTTCATTTGGGAGCTATACTCTGGTCATCAAGGCTTACTCCTAGACCTGTGTTTGGGGATCACTCCTGGCAGAGCTCAAGGGACCATATGGGGTGCTGGGGATCAAGTTGTGTTGGTCATCTGCCAGCCATGCTCCCCACTTATGGCATTATCTCCATGGTCACCTCAACTTAGCTTTTAAACTGATTAGAAATGTGTCTGTTTGCTCATCCCCTGGCTAAGACGCTCTAATCAAGAAGGGTTTTCTTTTCCTCTGGAATTCTGCTTAAGAGACCTCTCTCCGGCCATAGGGAAGGTGTTCTGCCCTTTCCCCCTCACTCTGTTCTCCCAAATGAAATCCTTTTCTGAATTTGTTGGGCATCTCAGGGTCGTAGGGTGCTGGTCTCTAAAACACACCAGCAGTCGGCAAGATGTTCCTGTAGTAGTTCTGGCTGAATTTCTTTAAATGTGCCTAGATGCACCAGGGGCTCCTAGAAATATAGCTCAGAGGGACAGGAAAATGTTTTAGATTGTGCTTGTGTGACAAGCTTCCCAGGGCTGCAGTAGGGGACATGGACACTCCCGAGCTTCTGTAGGCTAGGCGCAAGATTCATAAGCACTCTTGTTCCACACGGACACAAATTCTTCAGCTGATCCTAACTTCACCCGGATCTCTGCTGAAACAGGGAACGATTCTTCCCAAGCCACCAAGGGGCCCACCCCCATCTCCTCTGGTCTCAGGCTAGCTGGTCTCGGAAACCCTGATGAAGGCTTTTGTGCACACAACGGGCTGCCTGCCTTTGCCCTTTTGCAGTGAATTTGCATGTTGTGGGTCTGCAGGAGACAAAAGAAGTCACATGGCTGGGGCTTCCGGGGTTCTCTTGAAGATGGCTGTGTGGTGGGGCAAGGGGAGGAGATTAACATATGGATATATTGCAGGGCTGCCCGCGTGCCATCTCCTGAACTGCCAGCCCACATTATAAGGTGCAGCAGATGGCCAGAGCGGCGGGACCTGCCAAACGCTGCACTGCTGAGCCCCTCGACAAGGTGCTCGCTCTGGTAGCAGGAGCCGAGCTGAAGAATATGCTCAGGGCCTTTCACTAAGACAAATGATCTGGTGGCTCTTCAGATGGTGCCATCGGAGAGGGCGGATGATTTACCTCTGCTACGCTCTGGCAATTCCACATCCGGAGGGGCGGGGAACTCATTGAAAGTCTTCGAAATTGGAACTTTTCTTTGCTGAGTTTGGGCAGGAAGTGCTAGCTAGCCTCTGCTGCTTCCAACCCCGACAGGTGAGAAACGGGCTCCGGTGCCCACCTCTCAGGAGCTCCTCGCCTCGCTCTGGCTTCAACTCCCTCTAACATCCTCTCAAAGTGTCCCTTTCTGGACAGCTGGGCACCACACACACACACACACACACACACACACACACACGCACACACAGACACACAGATACATACACACACACACACACACACACACACGCACACACAGACACACAGATACATACACAGACACACACAGACACACACACAGATACACACAGACACACAGAGACACAGACACACAGAGACACACACAGACACATAGACACACATACTGAAACACAGGCACACACAGACACACACAGATACACAGACACACACAGACACACACAGACACATAGACACACATACAGAAACACAGGCACACACAGACACACACAGATACACAGACACACACAGACACACACAGACACACAGACACAGACCCACACAGTGGGGCTACTTTTCTGGCCGCCATGTTTTCTGTCTCTGTGTCCCTGTATCATCCCACAAGCTTGTCTGAACTCCCTTGCCCCATTCTTTGAGACTCCCCCAGCCCCTACTCTAGTCTCTGCTAAAGAACTTTCATCTTTCTGACTTCTATCTTCCTTAGTACTGTCAAATTTAGTCCTTTGGAAGACCAGAATGTCTCTTTTGTGATGATAATTTTTCCCCCAATTGAATGTCTCAAACATAACTAAGAACACCACTGGGCAGGCTTTCTCTCTCTCCCTGCTAACTTCTGAAGAGCAGCGAACTAGCCTTAGAGTTTATTTCTTAAATTCACATTACTTTTATTTTCTAAAAAATATCATGTGGTCTATGAAGGCGCTGTGCATTACCTAGTTATTCCCAGTCGGGTTTCCAGGATCACGATATTCCAGCACCAACCCCGACCCCAGAGTCAGCTTCCATCCACCAGGGTCCCCAGGTTCCCTCCCAACCCCTGTCAGTCTCTTTGGGATATTTTCAAGTTTGGGTATTGCAGTTTAGATCTCGTGCTTACAGTATTGCTGACTCTGTAGTTAATATATGCATATGTGTGTACTCTCTATGTACATGAATACGCCTATATCACACCTCTGCATCACTGCTGAGCTCAAGTGGATAGAAACACTGTAACTTAGTTTTGGAGTTAATCATGAGATAGATGAAGACAGTGGCCTTAAAGCCAAAGGCTCAGCCAGTGGACCATCTGTCCGTCCTTGGTACTCATGAGCATACCAGCAAGGATCGGAGCGAGTAGGGACACAAGGCTGGCGCCCATGTGTCTATACACAATAACAAACCAAGGACACCCCCATCCACTCTATCCTTTCCAGGGATCTGCCTGTTGCAGCACTGTAGAGAGGAGTTGCATGAACTTCCTCCCGGGGTGACTGATGCTCTCCTCCGTCTTTCTTATAATTCATTTCCCCACCAGTCTTCTAGGAATTCCATCCCTGGGGCCATGGCTTATGTCATGTGCATTTGATTAGAAAATGTATTGTTAGTTGCTGCAATAATGCCCCAGAAAGTCATTATTTGGTTTTGAAGCAAATTTGAAATCCTTCCCTTGGACAGAGCCTCCACACAGTTCCCTGCCAATTGGCTTAATATCTCCATCACCCAGTCATCCCACACAAGCCTTTCCAAGCTCTGCCATATTCTTGGAATGTTCTCTCCTGCAAGCTGCCAAGTTATCTCTCTTCCATCATCCAAATAGCTCATGCAATCCCACCTTCTCCACACAATCTTCCAGAACTATTTGGAAAAGGTCTAATAGTTTCTCTCTGCACCATGCGAGGTTAGCATTAGCCTCTTGAGTTTCCTTTCTTCTCCTCCTTCTCTGCTAATGTCCTTCTTGAAACAGATGCCCATAGCACAGGCTCAGTTTCACATTGTTTAAATATCATTTTTCTTTATATGCCCTTTTGTATAAGCTGCCTTTCCATTCAGATATGTTTAATCTCAGTCAACTTTTGACAGATTCTACAGAAACAAGACTCTACCAAAAGTCTGCTGTTCTGCTCTGAGCCAAAGGTAATATCATGTTGAATCAGATACTTAATACATAAGGAGATTTCTCAGATTTGATTTTCTTTCATGTACAATGATGACGGAACATATTTAATATTTCACAAATCCACTAGAACTCTTTCAGCCTTGGGCAAGGATGACAGCAAATTCCATGGGGTTCACATCTCAGATGGCAGTGGGGGGAGATGCAGAGGCACCGAAGACAGTACAAACAGGGGGGTTAATCCGAAACCTGCTGTGCCAGGAGATAAGATCCCAGGGGGTCAGTTTCTGAGAAGGGAAACTCATCAGAACACAGAATGGCTTAGAGTTGCAAACTCTGGAGGCGTCGCCTCTTGAAGACACAAGCAGAGAAAGCATTGCTAGAATTGGGCATGTATCTTGGTCAAGGCAGCTGCACTGCACTAATATTCCCCATGGATTTTTCCAATGACAAAAGAAATGCGGGGTCATAAAGGTAGTAGAGGGGATAGGGCCTTGTCCTGCACTGATCTCTAAGCACAGAGCCAGGAGTCCACCCTGAGCACTACTAGGTGGAACATACAAGCAGAAGTGATTAGCAGATTCCTGTGACCGTAAATTATAGAATCTGCAGAGCTGGACTATGGAAACACAGGGCCTGTGGCATAGACTTCCTAAGTGAGTCTAAGAGAAGAAAGGAGATCACAACCAAGAAGGCAGAGTCCCGTCCAGGAGCTTCCATCGCTCACTGCTGACTCATGTTCCTACAGTCCCACTGGACAAAGACAGAACAGAGACCAAGTTCCCCTTTCCACACACAGCTTTGCTTAAGCAGTATATTTTGGTTATGAACTCATTTTTCCAAGTACCCTTGTAAGGAATAGTGAACAAACTAACTTTTCCTCAACAGATATTGGCTTAGACTGTTTTTTTTTTTTTTCTGTTTGGGTAACACCCAGTGATGCTCAGGGGTTACTCCTAGCTTTTCACTCAGGAATTAGCCTGGCGGTGCTCAGGGGACCATATGGGATGCCAGGGATCTAATCCGGGTTGGCCACATGCAAGGCAAACACCCTACCTGCTGTGCTATCACTCTGGCTCCAATTTCTTACTTAGTTATGTATTAACTTAGGCATTTAGGGCCCTTGAACTTATGATGTTCAGAGTCTATTCCTGGCCCGGACCCCTGTGGGACTCAGGGGCCAGTATTGGTGATCAAACAGAGTGTGCTGGGGTGCAGACACAGCCTAAACCTCTAGAACTATCTCTCAGGCCCAATAATGAATTCTGATTACAAACACAGTTTCTCAAAGACTCTCCTAAGCAAAGGGAAAAGATACCTCCGGAAATTCTTTTCTCCAGGAAAAGATGCTTAATTGTCTTCAATTTGGAGCCGCAGGGCCTTCTGCCATCAGTTCTTAGAGGACCTTAGGACAGGCTCATTTTATATCTGTCTTCGCTCTCTGTAGAATTGGGAAGACTAACATAAACTCCTCCATCTACCCTCTTCTTGTTTTTTTATCCTAAAAAAATCTGAGTGATGAAGAAAGCATTATAAACCGCAGAAGCACAATTAATTAAAAGAACTAAAAGAATCACAACGAGTAAGAAAAATTGAGCCGTCAGTGACATCAGCCAAATCTATTCTTACTGACTGAGTTCCTGGACGAACTTTTCTGCTTTGCTCTGACTCCTTCCATCTGACTCCTTCCGTGCTCCCGTCTGTTCTCCCGAGTGCTCACACTCACAATCCGCCTTGAATCTGCACCACCACTGGGACCTGGGGGAACAACCCAACTTTCAGCTGGTTCTAATCCTCTTGCCTTTGACAATCTGCCTCTGCTACAGAACGAACTCGCCGGAGTCCACAGACCAGGAGGACAGGGCGGATGAAGAGAGAGAAGGAGGGAAATGAACAAGAGCCCGCCTTTCTGGTTTCATTTCTCAAAGCACAGGAATCATCAACTTTAGTCTCAACATCTCTTAGTGGAGGGAGGACTTCAAAGGAAAGATGTGAGTGAGAGAGAGACAGAGAGAGAGAGAGAGAGAGAGAGTGTGTGTGTGCATGTGTGTGTGCATGTGTGTGTGTGTGTGTGTGTGTGTGTGTGTGTGTTGTGTGTGGGGGGGGTATGTGGGAAGTGGGTGAAGGGGGGAGGGATAAAGAGATGGAAACCAGATTCAACACTCTGACAAGCTGATGCGAAGATGCTCGAGTCTATTTGATCAAAGTAGGGGAAAAGCACTTTTGTCAAACTGTCTGCTTTGTTTATGGACCGTGCCACTCCGCCACATCACTCGGCTTTTTGCATTAATGCACTGTCTACATTTTTTTATTCACTGTTGGATGGATGATCGGTGTCCAAAAGCTTCTTTTTTTTTCCTGGCGACAGATTTATTTAAATTTACTGAACTCAGCGTACAGTCACGACTATAATCTCTTCTTCTTTCCTCATAACCAAAGACACATATCACACAAAGAATAACAAAAAGTCAGAGGGGGATTAGGAGAATTTTGTGTCACGGCGAACAAAGAACAGCCAGAATCGTACATTAAAAATAATGGCTTTTCTGTCTCATGGGCAAGGAGAAATAACTTTTCCACCACATAATAAATTTATTAGCCTTTCCGACCTCATCATTCCTACCTTAACTTAGATACAGCATCAAAGACAAGAACATCTGTTTGACAGTAATATCTCCCAATTCAGCTTTTTAAGTCTCTGCTCTTGAGGCGCGAAGGTTACTGCATGAGCACCACCTGGTGGGCAATCCGGAGGTTGCTTGGTGTGACTTGCAGGGGAATCACAGTTGGAAATGCACATCACCAAAGACATTCTAACAGGCAAACCTGGGTTTGAAAGACCCATCAGATATTAGGAGCCTATTTTGGCAGCAAATTTTGTCCCGTGGTTTCTAACCATATAGGAGACTTTCACTTTATGCACACCTTTAATGAGTTTGTTTTATGTTTCTTCTTTTCCTCTTTTATGTTTCTTCTCTTCCCTAGCTTTCTTTCACACTCCCTCTTCCTTGCTTTCCCACTCCCATTCGCTCGTCATTTAGATCTCCAGAAACCTGCAGTCCTTGTTTCAGTTGAAAGATGATAAAGGAATATACGTGAAGCTTTAAGAATCTGTATTGCCAGGGATAATGCTGAGAAGAGAGAGAAGCAGCAGAGAGAAGTAGAAGCAGAAAAGAGGAGGAAGAGAAGGAGGAAGAGTAGAAGAAGGAGAGAGAGGAGTAAAAGAAAGAGGAGAAGGAGGAGAAGGAAAAGGAGGAGAAGGAATAGGAGAAGGAGAAGGAGGAGGAAGAGGAGAAGAAAGAAAGAAAGAGAGAAAGAAAGAAAGAAAGAAAGAAAGAAAGAAAGAAAGAAAGAAAGAAAGAAAGAAAGAAAGAAAGAAAGAAAGAAAGAAAGAAAGAAAGAAAGAAAGAAAGAAAGAAAGAAAGAGAAAGGAAGAAAGGAAGAGAGAGAAAAAAAGAAAGAGAAAGAAAGAAAGAAAGAAAGAAAGAAAGAAAGAAAGAAAGAAAGAAAGAAAGAAAGAAAGAAAGAAAGAAAGAGAAAGAAAGAAAGGAAGAGAGAGAAAAAGAAAGAGAGAAAGAAAGAAAGAAAGAGAAAGGAAGAAAGGAAGAGAGAGAAAAAGAAAGAGAAAGAAAGAAAGAAAGAAAGAAAGAAAGAAAGAAAGAAAGAAAGAAAGAAAGAAAGAAAGAAAGAAAGAAAGAAAAAGAAAGAAAGAAAGAAAGAAAGAAAGAAAGAAAGAAAGGAAGAAAAGAAAGAAAGGAAGAGAGAGAAAGAAAGAAAGAAAGGAAGAAAGAAAGAAGAAAGAAAGAAAGAAAGAAAGAAAGAAAGAAAGAAAAAAGAAAGAAAGAAAGAAAGAAAGAAAGAAAGAAAGAGAAAGGAAGAAAGGAAGAGAGAGAAAAAGAAAGAAAGAGAGAAAGAAAGAAAGAAAGAAAGAAAGAAAGAAAGAAAGAAAGAAAGAAAGAGAGAAAGGAAGAAAGGAAGAGAGAGAAAAAGAAAGAGAGAAAGAAAGAAAGAAAGAAAGAAAGAAAGAAAGAAAAAGAAAGGAAGAAAGGAAGAGAAAGAAAAAGAAAGAATGAATGAATGAAAGAAAGGAAAGAAAGAAAGAATGAAAGAAAGGAAAGAAAGAAAAGAAAGAAAGGAAAGAAAGAAAGAAAGAAAGAAAGAAAGAAAGAAAGAAAGAAAGAAAGAAAGAAAGAAAGAAAGAAAGAAAGAAAGAAAGAAGAAAGAAAGAAAGAAAGAAAGAAAGAAAGGAAAGAAAGACAGGCAGACAGAAAGAAAGAAAGAAAGAAAGAAAGAAAGAAAGAAAGAAAGAAAGAAAGAAAGAAAGAAAGAAAGAAAGAAAGAAAGAAAGAAAGAAAGAAAGAAAAAGAAAGAAAGAAAGAGAAAGGAAGAAAGGAAGAGAGAGAAAAAGAAAGAAAGAGAGAAAGAAGAAAGAAAGAAAGAAAGAAAGAAAGAAAAGAAAGAAAGAAAGAAAGAAAGAAAGAAAGAAAGAAAGAAAGAAAGAGAGAGAGAGAGAGAGAGAGAGAGAGAAAGAAAGAAAGAAAGAAAGAAAGAAAGAAAGAAAGAAAGAAAGAAAGAAAGAAAGAAAGAAAGAAAGGAAGGAAGGAAGGAAGAAAGGAAGGAAGGAAGGGAAGGGAGAGAGAGAGAGAAAGAAAAGAAAGAAAGAAAGAAAGAAAGAAAGAAAGAAAGAAAGAAAGAAAGAAAGAAAGAAAGAAAAAGAAAGGAAGAAAGGAAGAGAGAGAAAAAGAAAGAAAGAAAGAATGAATGAAAGAAAGGAAAGAAAGAATGAAAGAAAGGAAGGAAAGAAAGACAGGCAGACAGACAGACAGACAGACAGAAAGAAAGAAAGAAAGAAAGAAAGAAAGAAAGAAAGAAAGAAAGAAAGAAAGAAAGAAAGAAAGAAAGAAAGAAAGAAAGAAAGAAAGAAAGGAAAGAAAGACAGGCAGACAGAAAGAAAGAAAGAAAGAAAGAAAGAAAGAAAGAAAGAAAGAAAGAAAGAAAGAAAGAAAGAAAGAAAGAAAGAAAGAAAGAAAGAAAGGAAGAAAGAAAGAAAGAAAGAAAGAAAAGAAAGAAAGAAAGAAAGAAAGAAAGAAAGAAAGAAAGAAAGAAAGAAAGAAAGAAAAAGAAAGGAAGAAAGGAAGAGAGAGAAAAAGAAAGAAAGAATGAATGAATGAAAGAAAGGAAAGAAAGAATGAAAGAAAGGAAGGAAAGAAAGACAGGCAGACAGACAGACAGACAGACAGAAAGAAAGAAAGAAAGAAAGAAAGAAAGAAAGAAAGAAAGAAAGAAAGAAAGAAAGAAAGAAAGAAAGAAAGAAAGAAAGAAAGAAAGAAAGAAAGAAAGAAAGAAAGAAAGAAAGAAAGAAAGAGTGCATGGTTTAGAGACAGTGGGTATGTGGAGGAAATTGGGTAACACTGGCGCTTGGGCAATGTGCACAGGTGAGGTGTTGGAACATTGGATGACTGAAGCACAATCATGAACAATCCTTCTAATTGTGCATCTCACTGTGGTTCAACCAATAAATCATTTCCCAAAATAACCTATAGGAGCAGAAGCTGTGCCCTATGAGGTGAGTTTAAAAGTCACCTACGAAAGCCTGGACAGAGAACCGAGAACCAGAAATGAGAGTAGAAATCCTAAAAGGCTCCATGATGGGGCAGGAACTGAAATCCCTCTGGTCAGCAAGCAAGGGGCCTTCGTCAGCCACCCGTGGATACAGGGAGGAAGGAAGATGCTGCTAAGTGACAGTGGCCTCTGAGAAGTTTGCATCCGCGTTCCTCAGCCTGGCTTTCCTCAGCTAGAGACACACATTTACACTGAGAGCCGGAGCAGTTAGCAGAAGGGAAACAGCTATGCTGAAGGTTTGAAGGCTGGAGCCCGCCATGGCTCTGCATGTTCTTCTTGCTTCTCAGACTCACTGGCTCTTCCAAGCTGCCCCCTGCCGCCTTCTCTTACTGTTACTGCATTTCCACATGGCTGTTCTTCAAAGGTGTGTTCATGGTGTGATCATAGCAGCTCTGCTAACAGTCCAGCAAGCAGCGGCCCTTGATGATTGGAAAGGACTCAGAGTTCTAAGACTCAGACTCGCTGTGACATGGGAGGGTCCTGGAGCAGCTCCCAGAGGCCCCCGCCCCCGAGGCACACTCTGCCTTGGAGTGACCTCTCAGCCTCTGGCCCACCCAACCTGAAATCAGCCTATTTGCTAATGAAGTAGGCAGCAGCAGCTTAAAGCCTGCAATCCTGAATGAATGGCCTTAAGTCCTGAACTTTCTGGTGTCCCATAAGTCCAGGGGACAGCAGCTTAATGGAGGAAAAGAATTAAAAAGTCATTGTTTTCATTTCAGTTCTTCCTCAGAGATGCTCCTGTGCTTCTGCCGTAACACTAGAGTAACCCGTGCAGACGAAAAGTTATCAGAACTCTGCTCTTTCTTTAAAAAATCATATATCTTATAAATTACTCCTATCTGTAAACCTCCAAAGCATTTTACAACATCCCCATTGTTTCACCCATCACTGGGTCAATTAGCTTTGTGAAAAGGAAGAATCACCCCTATGGACATCACTGAAATAATGCACAATAGTTATTGTATGTATTCCAAGTTTGGTGTGAACTCTGGCTATGAAATCAACCAAATATCAATTAATTGAAGAAGATTAGACCCTATTTCTTAAAAGGTGAGGTTTCTAGAACAGGCAGACATTTTGTAGGGTGCTAACCCCTCTCATGTCAGAAATGAGGAGAATGAACTCAGGGTGCCTTCACATAGGCTATTTTGCTGCCTATTTAAGGTGAAATCTGCATCACACTAGCCCTGCTGAATGCTGACAACGGTGAAGCAGAACAAGGCTTTCTTCAGTAGAATATGCTGGAGCATTGAAACCACCATTTCCACACCCTCTCCTTTGCCTTCATTCCAATCAAAGCAACTAGGTAAAAATAAAGAGCCAGAAAAGAACAAATTATTTCCTCTGCAATCAGGTACAACGGTCCCCAATTTATAGGAAACTAGATGAAAGGGGCTGGCAGAGGGAGGCGTGTCTGACCATGTACTAAGCATTAGTGTTTGGGGGTGCTGGGGGGTCAGGAGTACACTCATTCCCACACCCAAGGTCTCCAGAACAAGATGGTGGAGGGGCATAGGCTTGGTTGCCTCCAGGTTCCTATGAGGAGTTTGGCCCATGTGAATGGGCTGGTGATGGTTCTGCCAATACAGGAGCTGTCTGGCATGGATCAAAGGGTCCCAAAGACCCCGCTCAGTGTCCTTTGCCCCTCTTGGAACATGAGTCTGGAGTTCTAATATGGTTCAAGGGCACCAGAGAGCACCCTAAATTGATTGGTATCGGACTTCCTGTCAACCTTAATGAGAACGATCTCTCAGTGAATTGAATCTGACTCAGGAAACTCAAGGTGACGGTTCCTGTTCCCTGTGCTCCAAGGACCAAGTTGCTTGTGGTACCTGTTCCATGTGTAAACATTCAATTGCGCTCTTCCTGCTCTGATTTTGAAGGGTGAGGGGTTAGGAGTTAAGGGTCAAGTATATCATTTCATGGACAAACTTTTTTCTTCTTTAAAAGGGTATTCTTGAAAGGATAATGCCCCGATGATACCATTTTCTGTTCTACCTAAAAAGAGGAAAGAATAAGGATCTTTTACAATTGTTTTTGTAGTAACATAAGCTCTTCGGGGCATAGGGCTTGTACACTGAATTGTAGCCCAGCGTGAAATTTTACAGCTGAATTATGAACCCCTGCCAATAAAAGTTTACAACAGAATAGTCTGGCTTTTTTAGCTTCAGGAGCAAAGATGGAAAAAAAATTGCCTGCTGCAACAGAAACTGTTCTCCTGGAAATATGATATTAACGACTACACAGTTGGAGCATAAAGAATTCAAATGTGAGAATGAAGTTAATTGGAGATACTTGAGAGATGCGTCATATATTATTGGGCCTCTGCACATCTGATTTACTTTATCCAAACACCAACACCCAAGGATTTGACATCTCTTTCATCCTCATGATTAAATCAGATTTGAGAACTCATAGAGTTTATAATGAAGCTCCCACCGACTCTAAATGAACTCTGCTAAGAGGCACAACTATAGGAAGAATCAATTAAATGTCTTTAACAGACCCTGATGCTGTACATGAAAACTCTGGCCTAAAGATCTTTCTGTACCTATTGATGAAGCTTATGTGTCAATTATCTGTGCCGGCAATATTTGAAAGAACAAAAAGTTATCAAATATATTTTTATTCTATTTTTGTTTTGATAGGTGAGGGGGAGGAATTTGGGTCACACACACCTTGGTGCTCAAGCCTTACTCCTGGCTCCTATCCTCTGAGATCACACCTTGAGGACCTCAGGGGAACCATATGGGATGCTGGGAATTGAACCCAGGTCAACTGCCCTACATGCTGTACTATCACTCCAGCCCCTATTTTTATTTTTTAAACACTGAGTCATGATTGTCTATCATTCTAGGGAGCAGTTGAGGGATGGGAGAAGAGAAGGGAAAAACAGGCCACTAAAAAGAGCTGTTAAGTAAAATGCCAAGTGATAAAAGTTAATGATAACAAAGTGATTTTTTAAAGCAATTAAAAATCCCTTAAAAGAACAGATACTAAATTCAAATCAGGAAGAGAGCTCTGACTTTCCATGGGGGTGGCAGAATAAAGTTCCTTGGGCGGTCAGCTTTCTTTCCTCATGTTCCCAGAATGGTTTTGTGCTGAGGATATTAGTAGCCATAATCAGCTGACCAGCAGCAGGAGAGACCTTTGCATCACCCATTCAGTTTGTGAGAGAGCCAAAGCTCAGAGGAAGCCTAGCTTGGGAAAGAGTTAGGGACGCTGCTGTATTCCTGGTCACTGGGGGAAGCAGCAGGTTTGGGGAGACACTGGGCACCTTCTGATCCAGCCGCCATGGGGCAAGACTGAAGTCCGAGCCCCACAGGAGAGGAGCCATCTTTCTGGGTATTCAGAAAGACAAATGGTTAACACAGGCTGGCTGGGAGGATTTTGATGACGTGTTACTGCAAAGAACTTTGTGGACACAGAGCCCCAAGAGCACAGTCACACTGTGTGCTTTAGGGAGTGTGCTCCATTCCTGGGAATTGTGGACCCAGAGGCATTGATAGCACAGGCAAAATGGGAAGAACTGGAGCCAGGAGTCACATGGCCCGGTGGTGGGTTGGGAGAGCTGATGTGTTCTCAGAAAGAAATAAAACCAAGATGATGTGATTCTAAATAGCTACTCTGTCACGAGTCCTCAAGTTGCCTAGAAACTCAAAGCTCCACTGCACTTTCCTCAGCTCAAAGGCACCTCAAAGCTTCATGAAATTTCAAGTCTAATGAATGTCACTTCTTCCAAGATAATTTCTGGGCTTTCCTCTGCTCTTTTCATTAGCTGGCTTCCTTTACCTGGCACCCCGGTAATTTAACCCTAAGCTGCACCTGCTTGTTGTGTTGACTTCCCCTCACCTAATGACAAGATCCCCAAGATTGTTTTTTTTTAGGCTCTCAGCACCTGGTTCAATGCTGGACTCTTATAGAGGATTGTGACACTCATGAGCAAATCAACGAGGGCAGGGATGCATGGTTTTTAACCTCCTTAAAGTGTTAAGATACCGGTAAGAATGTAAGGAAAATATAGGGTCCACTGATTATTACTTATATTGTAAAGGGAGACAGGAGGGCAGTACCACCTTCCTCTGCGCCCGCAGTCACGGGACAGTTCTGGAGAGCCAGGCCAGCTAAAGTCTCCAAGGGCCTTTGAGAGGCATCATACACCCAATAAGAATCCTTATACATGTAGAATTATACATTATACAAAATGACCTTTATTTTTTTTTCCCTTGGGACTGGAGCCATAGTACAGCGGGAAGGCGTTTTCCTTGCATGCAGTCTACCCAGGTTCGATCCCCATCATCCCATATGATTCCTCCCTTGCATATCCAGGAGCAATTACTGAGTGCAGAGCCAGGAGCAACCCCTGAGCATCACCAGGTGTGATGCCCCCAAAAGAAATAAAAAGAGAATTTTCTCCATTTATTTATTGGGGGCACATATTATAAATTTCTGTGCTCAAAGCTTACTCATGACTCTGTGGTCAGGGATGACTCCTACTGGTGTCTTGGAAGCAACAAGAGGAGGTGGAATCGATCCTAGGCTGGCTGCAACAAAACAAGCCCGAGACTCACCCATGCTGCCTCTTCAGTTCTTCGCTCCCATTCCATAGGGGTCTGGAAGAACAAGCCTAAGCATTTTGAACACTGAAAGAACAAATGAAGGTGGGGTTTGTCACGCAGAAATAGATTGTTTCCTTAACAGTTGGGGTGCCCTAGGGACCTAAGCTGCATCTGCTTGTTGTGTTGACTTCACAACGCTCTATGAATACCACAAAAGAAAAAAAGAGGCATCTATTTTGTTTTGTTTTCTTTTTTCTTTTTCTTTTTTGGGTCATACCCAGCTATGCTCAGGGGTTACTCCTGGTTGTGCACTCAGGAATTACTCTAGCAGTGCCCAGCGGACCATATGGATGCTGGGGATCAAACCCTGGTAGGCTTTGTGCAAGGCAGATGCCCTCCCCGCTGCACTATCGCCTCCGACCTCTGAGGCATTCATTTCTGACTGCTGAATATCCTTAGAACTTCTCTAGTCCAGTGGGATTAGAGCTAGTCCTGTACTTGTTTAACTTTAAAAGTTCAAAGTGGGGAAATCATAAAAAAAGACTCATTCTGAAACATTTTCCTATCACTCAGAGCACATTATACAGGCAAAGCTTGTCAATAACCCATGAAGGTCTTTCTGAGTGGGACTGCTAAGAGGACCTTAAAATAATTTCATCTTATTTGAGTTGGGGGCACAAACCAAAGGTGCCAAAGAGTTATTCCTGAAATGTACCAACCACATGTGATGCCGGGATTGAAACCAGAGTCTACCACATACAGGACAGGAGCCCCAGCCTCTGTACTACCTCCTGGCCTTTGGGTAAACTTATATAAAAGACAAAGACACTCACAATAGATCATCTATCATTTATGGTTGTCATTCTTTGAAAGATAATTAGAAATTAAACCAGTGTAATTTCTTTTTAATTATTTTTCCCTTTGAATATTTAAGCTACTCTGCCAATGCCAAATGTATTTTGTGTGTGTGTGTGTGTGTATTTGACTTGGGTTTGCTTGTGTGTGTGTGTGTGTGTGTGTGTGTGTGTGTGTGTGTGTGTGTGTGCTGAATTTCTCTTGATGTTTTTATCTGGATCAACATCAGTTATAGTTAACCCTGACTGACTTCCCGCTCCCTGAGCTCCCCTGAGCAGGAGGAAAAGCTTTAGCTATCTCAGTCCGAGGGCAGCTGTGAGTGGACTTTGATCAAATCACATCTGTCATTCTTGTGAAACCAACCTGACTGTCAGCAGAGATATCTTCTGCCTGCCCTTACCTCGAAGGGGAAGGATAGCAGCTGGCCAGAGCTACCTAGGATGACATAAGGAGACTTCAAATTTCAAACACCACAACGTGGTTATACTGTCACTATCGGATCATGTCTTTGAATAAGAACCAGGCATAGGGCGGAGCGATAGCCCAGCGGGTAGGGCGTTTGCCTTGCACATGGCCGCCCATGCCAGCCCATGCCGCCCAGGTTTGATCCCCCGGCATCCCATATGGTCCCCTGAGCACCGCCAGGAGTAATTCCTGAGTGCAGAGCCAGGAGAAACCCCTGAGCATTGCCGGGTGTGACCCAAAAAAGCAAAAAAAAAAAAAAAAAAAAAAGAACCAGGCATGTGCTGAGGCAGGTATTTGATAACCTGCGTAACTACCGAGTCCTAACTCTGTAGGCAAAGACGCCCCATTCCTGCTCAACCTTAACTGTTGTCAAGTTCTCTGAGCTACCTGGAGAAGATGTCACTCTTTCGCCTTGCACACTCCACCCATTCTCCACCAGTTAATGAAATAACTCTCCATTGTATTGAGATACAATATCAAGTATTTCCATAGCATTTGAGTGACTCCCCAACTTTCCTCCTCTGTAATTGTGGTTCCTCCTCCCTTCTTTTTTTAATCCCACAAATGAATGCATTTGTTTTATATCCATCCTTCTTCTGACTCATTTGGAGGCTCATTCTTTAATGGCTAGAAAAATAGATTCCTTAATGGCTTGAAAAATAGATTTCAAGGACTTTGTTATTTGCTCATCTTCTAGTATTTCACATGGAAGCCTGAGTTTTCTAATACACAATTTCATTTCTAATTACCTTTAAATCAACTTTCTTACATTGTCCATCAATATCCCTATGTAGTGCCTCTTTGGTATTTTGTTTGTTTTTTGTTTTTTTGGAGGGGACATGGGCAGTGTTTGGGAATTACTCCGGTGAGTACTATGAGATCTCTGGGATTGAATCTGCCACCCGCCCCCTCCCTGCAACATACACACACTGTGCTTTGGCCACACATTTCCCCACGAACTAGAGGAGCCTGCACAACACGACACAGTCCCTATATAGAAACCCCCATCTGATACCATCACCCTCCTGACCTCACCCTGCATGTGGGTGAATCGCTTCTATCTCACTTGATCTGTTCTTATATCAGTTTTATCAATGACACACTAGCCTATCCACAGACGTTAAAGTTGTCATAATGTATGAATTATTCCATATCTTATTCAAGGGCTTGTGATAAAGAGCTGAGTAAGCAAAATAACAACATACTATCTTCTCTTTTCACCCCCCCTTAAGGCACCATTTTCCTTTCTTGTTTGTTTGGGGCCACATCTGGCCTTACTCAGGGATTACTCCTGGCTCTGCACTCTAAGGACAACACCTGGCAGGACTTGTCATATTTTAACCCCAATACTTTACGTGGTATTGGGGTTAAAATCTGATGTACTATCTCTCAAGCTCTGTTTGCCTATTTTTTACTTTTCCAAATCTTTTGCAGATCACTGATCTCCATTGTGTATCTTCACACACGTGTGCTTCTCGTCACCCCCTCTCCCAAAGACGCAGGCCCTCCCCCACGCCTCCAGACATGTTATTCTCCTTCCATCCAAATGCTATCTTTTATGTTGTTGTTTGGAGCACACTCAGTAATGCTTAGGTTACTCCTGTTTTTGCACTCAGAAATTACTTCTGGCAGTGCTCCGTGGAACATATGGGATGCCTGCGATCAGCCACAGGCAAAGCAAACACTGATCCATTGTACTATGGCTCTGGCCCCATATTCCATCTGCCTTTGACCTCTAGTAAACCAAATGAAATGGTTTCATTTTACCGAGTCTAGGATCTAGTTTCGTTGCTTCCTGCCTTTTGCTTCCACCAGTGATTCATATTCCACATGCGGAACCTCACTGCTTCTCACTTCCTTTCTTATCACAATCTCCCAAAGGGATGTTTATTGTCCTCAGGGGTCCAATTATCTCTCTCTACCAGCAGAACAGAATGCCACTGCGTCTAGGGCGCACAGCTCCTTTATCTAGTCACCTGTGATGGGCATGTCTTCACTCTAGAGAGTTACACGCCTATAGAGAGGTGCCAATATGAATGTTTGTTTCACTAATGCTGAATTATTTGTTTTTGAACACACACAGCAGTGCTCAGGACTTACTCCTGACTCTCCTTTTAGGAATCACTCCTGGTGATTGCTGGGCAACCATATGAGATATTGGGGATTAAACCAGGGTCCACCACATGCAAGGTAAATGCTCTACACATTGTTCTATCTCTCAATCCACAAACTAATGTTCTCCTATTATTTAGATGTGAGATTTCTGGATCTATGGGATTTCTTTTTTCTTTTGGAGAGGTGGGTGTGGGATTGATCCCAAGTGATGGTTAAGACATGTGAAGTCTCCTTCTGGCAATTTGCTACCAATCCGTTTACTAATCATCCTTGTGAGGGTTGGTTCATGCAATTCTGGCTTGGTCCTTAAGGTACTGGCAATGATTTACCAGGCCACCCCATTGGTTCTTGGGGAACCTCCAGAGTCACATCCGGTGGTGCAGGCACCTCGGGCTATACCTCTTGATTCTGGGAAACGCTTGAGGCTGGGAATTAGGTTAGTCACAGGGTTAGTCACATGCGGGGCCGTGGCCTTTAACTCTGTACCATCTCTCTGTTTCCTTCAGTTTTGCTTTATAAAAGGAATCTCCAGACCATTCTCTTGCTCAGATGTACACAGGAGAGCACCGTGCCCCACATTTGGCCCTTTGTGGATCCTAACTTGGTCTTCCTGAGTTTGATCGCACCCTTACTCGGAGACATTCTTTTAAAATCTCCCACCTATCTACTCTGCGAAACCAAAAATACGCAGCAGAAACACCATCCCTACTTTTATGTTCATAGCAGCATTATTCACAATAGCCAGAATCTGGAAGCAACCCGAGTGCCCAAAAATCGATGACTGGATAAAGAAGCTTTGGTACATCTACACAATGGAATACCATGCAGCTGTTAGGAAAAATGAAGTCATAAAATTTGCCTATAAATGGATGGACTTGGAGATGATTATGTTGAGCAAAATTAGCCAGAAGGAGAGAGACAGATACAGAATGACTGCATTTATTTGCATGGCATAAATATATATATATGTATATATATATATATATATATATATACATATTATGATACCAATATCCAAGGTCAAGTGAAACATATATCAAAAGGTCTTGTCAAAAGTGGAAATTATCACAAACGTGTGGGAGTCAGAGAATAGGTAAGACAGAAAATGGAACAGTGTGCTAATAATTGTCGAGGGTACTAATGCCAACCTAGAACTGAAGCATTAAATAGAGGCAAAAGGATACACATGCCAACCTCTTAATGTATGTTCTGTAATCCATAGTCTGGAAGGGAAGGAAAAGAGAAAGAGAGAGAAAGGGAAAGAAATAAAGAACCTGCCATGGAGGGGGCTGGGGAAGGGGGGAGGGAACCGGGAACGTTGGTGGTGGGAGATGGGCACTGGTGGAGGGACGGGTGCTGGAACACTGTATGACCAAAACCCAAATATGAACTTTTTAATTGTATATCTTTTTATTTGTATATCTCACGGTGGTATAATAAAATACTTAAAAAAATAAAAATAAAATAAAATCTCCCACCTTACCTTCTCCGCAGAGATCAAAATGTGAGTCCCCCTATAGCTTTGTTCTCAAGATTCACCCAATGCTCACTTCTGAGGCTCTCTTTAGACTCAATACTGATTTCAATGAAATTATTAACTGTGGAAACACAAGACCCTTCACCCCACAATGTTCTTCCCAGCCAGTGTTTCACTGAAAAGCCAAGATATTTTAAAGAGCTCCTTCCTCTAGCTTCTAGAAACTTCTTTCTTTGCACAATCAACACAGAATCAGACCCCATTGGGGACATTCCCCACAACAGTCCCTGGTGGCCAGTGCAGCACTTCTGCGAGTAGCAAATTCACCCTGAAGGCTTTGATGCTGGATTAATGACTGTCTAAAAATAAATAAATCAACCTCGTCACTCTGGGAGAAAATGGAATTCTTGACAAGGTGCCAGGGAAGTTTCATTAGATAGCAAATCTGCTCAAACCAAGGCGGAAGCTTCCTCTTCCCCTTTTCTGTGTGACCGTGGTGTGCCCCCTCCTCTGGAAAGGAATGTATTTAGTCTCAAGCACTTTTTATTTCCTTTATACCTCACCTCCTGGAGGCCGCTGCCCCAAACGCCCGTGAGAAAGCTTTCGGATTTGTCTTTCCTTGGTTTCTGGCTTTTAGCTCGGAGCATTCCCCACAGAGTTCTATGCTCTACACATATTTTCTCATTTCCATTTTTATTTTTATAAATGATTCCCAAGGAGGTTATCCCCACCCCCACCTGTTTCCCGTTTCTTCTTTTTATTATAGCTTGCCTTTTTTCCCCTTTTCCCCAAAGAAAGACTCAAATTATTTCTACTTACACCCTTTAAATTTTGTACAAAGTTCCCTAAATGAACTCAGGCGTGCCTGCTTCAATGGATTAGTTTCGTTCCAGCTAGGAAGGGCTGGCTGTTAGTGATGCATTCCACTCGGATTAGGTCAAGAACACCTGCAAATTTCAGCCTGTCCAGTCCACCTCCACCTTCAGGAAAGGCAGCCGAGTTCATTATTTAGATTAAACCCCACACCACCATCCATGTAGATTCACACACTCCGAGGACCTTCGCACAATAGGCATTTTCTCATACGTACTGTGTGCCATAAACTCTCATACACACATTTGTTGGATTATGGATCAGTCAGTGTCAATCTTCTCTAAACTGCCTCCCCCTCCCACCTTCCCAGCCCAACCAAATAAACAAACAAAAACAAAAAGATGACGTCCACCAAGATGGGGAAAGTGGTGAGTTGTTAAAGTCAATATTTGGGGATACAGAGATTTTGTTATTTGGTGGAAACCCATTTGTGCAAATATTTATAGAATAGGTGAGAGGCAGTGAGGGCTGTGGAAATCAGGTAAACTGAGAGACTGTGAGAGATTAAGGAAATTAGGGAAGACAGATGGACAGTTACTTCTGGGTCACTTTTGAGGGTCACTTCTAGGGACTGTCATAGTGAGACCAAGACTTTACTTCACAGAATCATCAGATTTTCTAACACACACATGCATGCACACACACACTTCTCATATGATTATTTTTGACTGAGATGAAGAACTTCTTAAACATATTACCTTCCAGGATGCAGCTGCCTGATTAAAAGTAGGACCCATATTTTCTGGAGAGTAAGATCTGTGGCAGATAAAAGGCACGATATGCTGAGCTCTGAAGGAGTGAACAATATGGTGATATTGTAATGGAATGTGAATATGCTACCCTAAATTCATATGCAGAATCCTAGGTCCAACTTCCCAGCATGTTGTTGTATTAGAATGTGAGTATTTGGCTCGATAAAGAAACTGTAGTACATCTACACAATGGATTACTCTGCAGCTGTTAGGGAAAATGAAGTTATGAAATTTGCCTATAAGTGGATGAACATGGAGAGGATCATGCTGTGTGAAATTATCCAGAAGGAAAAGGACAGATATAGAATGACTGCGATTATTTGCAGGATATAGAAAAATAGTATGATACCGATATCCAAGGTCAGGCAAGACATGGATCAAGAGGTCATGTCAATAGGTGGAATTTACCCAAAGTGTGTTGGAGTCAGAAGTTAGGTAAGACAGAGAAGGGAACAGTGTGCTAATAATTGTGGAAATGATAATACCAGCCTAGAACTGAGCATTGAATGAAGGCAAAGGGGTATACATGATAACCTATAAATGTACCTAATGCAAGCCACAATGTGTAAGAGAAGGGGGAAAGAGAGAGAGGAGAGAGAGAGAGAGAGAGAGAGAGAGAGAAGAGGGCAAAGTGCCTGCTATAGAGGCAGGCTAGGGGACGGGAAGGGAATCGGGGACATTGGTGGTGAGGGAATGGGCTCTGGTGAAGGGATGGGTGCTGGAGCACTCCATGACTGAAACCCAAACATGAACATCTTTGTAATTGTATATCTCATGGTGGTATAATAAAAAAAAATATTTAAAAAAAGAATTGAGTGTTTGGGAGTTGATGGTCAAATCAGGTCATCAGGAAGGGTGTGGTCCATGAGATGTGTGAGCTTACACAAAACTGTAGAGAAGCTGTTTCTGTTCTCCACCATGTGAGAATACAAGAAGTTCTCATAATAATCTGACCATGTAGCCCCTGAACTTGTACTTCTAACTTCCCAGATAAAACTTATTTTTTTTATTAACGGTACAGCAGCAGATGGCCACAGCAGCCTGGACAAACTAAGCTAGATAGAGCGTGTCCTTCCTATTCTCCATGCAATAGAGGAAGCATAGGTCATGCTCGGAAGTGCTTTCTCTCTCGGAGACACCTGGAGGTTGATGTAGGATGAGGAGGATGTCTAGAGGTGTGAGTGTCCAGGGAGAGGAGGGAGAGAAGGGATCCAGGAGCGGAAATGAGGACAGACTGTGTAAGGAAGAGAAAAGAGATCAGAGAAAGTGCATTTAAGAAGCTGAAAATCTCTCAACTCCCCTGACACACACTTAGTGAAAGCAATTTCATATACTTTGCAAATGAAGAAAGGAGTACACAAATATGTCAGGAATGAGCAGGATCATAACAGTGAAGCACATAAGCAGCTGCTCTTTTCCTGACAGAGCTAAATTCTAGGAGACTCTACTAAAGATAAATAATATTTTACCACTTATCAATAATAAACATTGTTATTATTGTTTATATATATTTCACTTTCTGCAGATTGTGATACTGTGACAAGGGAAACACAATAAAAGAATAAGGGAGGTTGGAATAACTAAGAAAGACTGTCGGGAACGTGATGTATCTCCGAGAAGGGAGCAAGGGGATGAAGATGTGAAGAAAAAGAAAGGGGGTGGTGGTGCCAGTGTCTGGGTGACCTGCGAGCTGGCCACGCCAGGGACATAGCCAGTGTGGGGACAGGAACAGCCATGGCCTTTGGTGAGGCATGGAAAATTTTTTGAATCTAGTGGAAAGATCATGCACTGAATGCCAATATTTTTCCCAGTGTTCTGCATCTCTCTCTCTCTCTCGCTTTTTTTGTTTCTGTACCTCCCTGTATGTTCTACCTCCTCCAATCCATCAGACTTATTCAAGTGAGTAGTTGGAGTGTTTCAACATGTATCCATTTAGCTCTCTTCACTCTTCTATTTTCTGACCCAAGTCATCTACTTCTTGCATAGATAAAAATATGTAAAGTTTTATCAGACATCTTTTCCACCTATAAGCCAAAATTACTTTATTAATTAAAAAATACTACAAAGCACCTCCCAAAACTAAGTATGTAAACTCGAGCAAACAGGTAGCAATGTATTTTCTGTAGTTGACAACATGGCTAGCGGAACCAGCAGATTCCCTGAAGAGGACATCTTCCCAGGTAAGAAAGACCCCAGCCAAGAGCTTCCTGAGGTTCGTCGTGTTGAACCAAGAAGTGTCCATCAAAGGGAGGCATGCAACCTCAGCCACCTGCCTATCACTGTCTCAAGCCTTGCGCTCCCATCTGCCATTCTACTAGTGCAATTCCCTCGAGTCACCAAGGGCCATATTGGTTCTACTTTCAAGGAAAGTTTACTGCTTTACATGAACCTGACCCAGAAGAAATCACCCCCTTCTCTTAGCTTTTAAAACACTCCTTTTCTCTTCACTTTTCAGACCACTGTGCCTGGGTGCCTTGCTTTCCTTCTTCCCCCTCATCATACAGTAGGTCTCTAGGACGTCCAGGTGGGGCCTCCTCTCTTTTTTTTTTTTTTTTTTGCTTTTTTGGGTCACACCCGGCAATGCTCAGGGGCTACTCCTGGCTCTGCACTCAGGAATTACTCCTGGCGGCGCTCGGGGGACCATATGGGATGCCGGGATCGAACCCAGGCCGGCATGAGCCGGCCGCGTGCAAGGCAAACGCCCTACCGCTGGGCTATCGCTCCGCCCCGCCTCCTCTCTTTTGACTCAATTTGTCCCTCTCATGTATTATTTCAGCCTGTGTGTTTTTAAACGCCTTTCAGTGCAAGCCAGTCTACTATATTTTTCCACCGCAGATCTCTCTCGGGAGTGACAGGTAAATACATTCCACTACCTTCTTGGAATCGCCATTGGTAATACCATAGACGTAACAAGACTAAAGCTCAACTCCAAATCCCCACCCTTCTTCCCTCCCACCAGCCTATCCAGAGCCCATTTTATTCCAGGATGCTGAGCTTCAATAAATGGCACTTGGGTGAATCTATTCACTCAGGCCAGAAATCAAGGACGCATCCTTCCCACATCTCTGTCCCACATCACTCATATTCACTCTATTAAAAAATAAATCACTTGCCTCATTTTCTAGACATCTGTTTCCTATCTGTCTTGACTATCTACACAACCATAACCCTGTCCCAGTCACTGTCGTTCCCCACCAGAAATACTGCTGCCGCTTCTTCAGTTGTCTCCCTCCTTTTTCCTTGGCCCCCTTCCACCCTTGCCCCACAAACTAACTACAGTGAGATTTTCACAATGAAAAAGGCCTTCTATTACCACCTAGGCATAAAATTCCCCATGTCTCATGAATTCAAAGCCCTGCCAGGTGGCCTCGGGATCCCTGTATGATTCAGTTCCTATTTCTGAACTCTTGGGTAAGACTCCCTACCGCTAACCAGATTCAAGAAGCAATTTCCGTGTTCCTGTTCTTAATCTCCTCCTCCTCTGTCTCTTTCCGCTCTCCCTCCTGCCTTTCCTCCCACTTTCCCATCCAGATCATTTTTTCCATCCAGAAAAGGAAATCTCACCCCTTTTCCTCCTTCAGATTTTTCCTACCTCTTTGATGTCTAACCAACTGTTTGCTGACAGTTAATATATAATAACCCACATTCCCAATCTTATTGGCTTAAAATAAACAAACAAATAATCTGTTATCTCAGATTATAAATTGTCAGCCTGGGCTGAACTATGCCAGGTGGTTCCCTAGTTTTTTTTTTTTTTTTTTTTGCCTTTTTGGGTCACACCCGGCCATGCTCAGGGGTTACTCCTGGCTCTGCACTCAGGAATCACTGCTGGCAGTGCTCAGGGGACCATATGGGATGCCGGGAATCGAACCCCTGCCGGCATGGGCCGGCCGCGTGCAAGGCAAACGCCCTACCCGCTGGGCTATCGCTCCGGACCCCCTAGTTATTTTAATTGGTTATATATTTAGCTCTGACTTCACAGCTGTCTGGGACTTCTCCTTTGTTCTTGCCCTTCTCCATGTTTAAGTTCCATGAAATCTCTCTTTTATGAGGGATTTTTCCAACAAAATCCACAGAATCTCTGAAAGTCTGAGAGGAAAAAGGCTGAAAAGTCAGATCTTTTACCAAGAGTACATTGCCACTTGGGCACATTTTTACGTTTTTTCTAAGTTATAGGATCTACCAAAGTATGTGGATACTGAATAAATACAGTTCATTGAGGCCATTATTATTTTCTAGTTTATGACTGTAATATAAATTAGATTTTAAGAGTGGGGTTCACCTAGCCTGGAAATATTGTAAAGAACAGAAACAGATTCAAAATTGATTTATTGACTTATTATAGCTTCCATATGGGAGTGTGAAGATAAGGAAATTCAATGGTAAGTACATGCATTTTAGTCTTGAGGACTAAAGATTTTATTTCAAGGGAAGAAATGGAGTCATTTGATTGCTTTCTTTATCAAGTTTCCTACAAGATCTATAAAGTCGAGAAATTGACATTGGCCACAAAATTAGCAAAGGTTTACATTTCTGAAGAAAAGTTCATTTAACCACTTTCAACAACAAACTAACTAAAGATAAAAATGCTTGATTAACATTACTATTAACTATTTCCCACTATAGCTATTGAACTTTTCTGTACAATGCTAAAGGATGGCTCAGAGGCAAATACATAGTATATTCTAATTTAAATCATCATAATCAACAGTAGTGTTTATTGTACCAGTTAACAGCTGCTTAATATAGCCAGAACAGCAGGAACAGATAGTGTTGATAGTACTTATGTATTGGGCATAGTCAGAGGCACTGGGTCTTACTTGCAGATCTTTAGGTCATAAGTGTATTCTCTGAATAGCTCATCGTTTAAATAATTCTACAATTATGTTTGATTGTAATCCAACTTCAAACATTTAAAAACAAATAATTGACAAGCACAGAAAATGAACATATACAGAGATAATCCTTACATCCAGGAAAATTTTTCTTTTAATAGCCATATGAATGATTTATATAGTCTAAGCCATAAAATTTTTGGCCATGAAAATTTAAACCATTCCCCTTAGTTCCTATGGTACTCACACTGGTCAAATGTGTTGACACTGAAGTTGCTAACTGATATCCTATTTATTTATTCATTCATTCATTCATTCGTTCATTCATTTCTTTATTTTTGGGGTTTTTTGGGTCATAATCAGTGATGCTCAAGAGTTATTCTTGGCTCTGAACTCAGGAATTAGTTCTGGCAGTGCTTGGGTGACCGCATGGGATGCCAGGATTTAACCCAGGTGGCTGTCCATGCAAGGCAAGCACCCTACCTAATGTACTATCACTCTGGACCCTTGGTTTCCTTTTTTAAAAAACGTTTCTCAAAGTCATGTTAGCTTCCTAAAACATTTGGTCCTGGACAACTGAGTGACATCTGGAGAATTGAAACTGCATTTTCATATCTGAAACAGATCATCAGGTGATCTGTTTCACTTTACCTCTCATAAGGTAACTGAGAGGATATAGGTTAATAAATTGTGGCTGAAAAAAAAGTAACGTGCTTGAAATCAGCCATCTGAACAAAACGTTTAGTAAGACAACAGAGAAAATGAGGGATAAAATCAATTTCTTTTATAAAAAATGAAGTGTTAGATCATTAATGGTTCGTTAAATATTTATATTGTTTTGTAATATTAAAGAAGATACCAATCCTGGAAAACAGAATTCAATGCACTGATCTTCATTAAACAATACCTGTCTGGACAAAGTAATAACCATGCTCTGAAAAAATAAAGTTGGAGAGATGGCAAATTTCTTCTAAAATTAAGTCTATTTAAGTTTACCTTTTGTTAAACTTATCTACAGTTTCTATCTTTAAATTAATCAAACATTTTTATCTGATAAATTGAATGGCAAATTGCTTGTTAATAGTCACTTTTTTTTCCTAACTACTAGGAAAAACCTCATCTCAGAATAGAATTAACTAGGAGATGACAATTCTTAGAATTTATCAATTTTTTTTTACTTCCATACTCATCTAAGTTCTGTCTGATCATATTGAATAAAAGCAACATTTACTTTCAAGGTATTCCCAGTTTATTCTGCTCATTCACTCAGGCCAGCTTGTATATTCTAAAAATGAAACCAAAAATGTAATTTTCTCATACTTTTTTAATTTTCTTGATTATGGATATCAGAATTTTCTCCTTCAGTAAAAATATAAAACTCATTTTTTCAATGTGCCAGCTAAATGAATGATATTAAATGTCATTTAAATTTTCTAGAAAATATTTACAAAGCATTTTATTTTATATTGTATTCACTAATGTTTGATATGTAACTATATTTTTCCATAAAATCTTATCTAACACTTCAGTGGGAGTTCACAAAATGTTTGGCACTACAATAATGGCATTCCAGCTATTAGAGACAGGATCAGTCAATATGCATCGGATATTTATTAGATGCAGGGTTAGAACCAGAAAGTAAAATGCAAGCCATAATAAGCCAACTCATAGCTATATATCTTCATGCTTATAAAACATACTTAATTATTCATAAGGTATAAAAAGACAAGTACATTCCTCCCACTGTATTAACTCTGCTGATAGCTAAAAGATACTTATTTTTCTTTCTTCATTTCAATCCTGTAAATCTCTCACTGCTCTGCCTTAAAGCAGTCAATAAATCACATCCTAGACGTTAGAACTCAAGGTCCATTCTGAAATAACTAACAGGGTTCTGTCCCTCCACAAAGTTTGTTTTGTGATATATTAAGTGTATAGAAGCTGGTAGTAGAATATATGAAATGTGTTTTAGAAAGCTTCCTGGGGACATTCCCTCTTGGATCTATTCCTGGTTTTTGTCACATCAGGAAATTATGAAGGCTTGCCAAAAGGAGTTTAAATTTTTATTAGAGGATATATGTGTGTGTGTGAAAGTTTTAATAGACTGAAAACTCCTAGTGGAAACAAAAGTTATGTTTACCTATCTGTGAACCAGAGTGCTATAATGGAATGAAAATATGATTCTGGTCAAAAACAATGGCAACAATACTATTGATCAGTCACTTTGCTCCCAATATTAGTTCAATGGAGGAGGTATCTATATACTTTATCAAAAGGGTATTTTTTGTTTTATTATTAAACAAAATATGAGGCAACATTATTATATATGTTCCATGCTGTTATTCTATGTCTGCAGACAGTATTCTGGCCTTCTCCACTATCTACCTTCTAAATTTGGTTATTTAAGCATCACTGAAAAACGGTCCTTCATACATCATGAAAACCGGGTCGTTTTCTTTAAGTCTTCATATCTTAGGGCACTGGGACTGGCAGAGGTATCAGGGAGATTGTGAGTTCTTAACTGTTGGTGGGGCAGTCTCAGAAAAGACTTTCCTATGGATGTGACTTGCAACTGAATAGGACTAAATGAGATGATAAATATGAAGTCACTGGTGAAATGCAGACCTAGAGTCAGAGACTCACAGATATGGGGCAGAGCTGCTTGTGACTGCACGGTTCATCGATAAATGCTGGAGATCAGTGGTGACTACAAGAGTATGCCACCCTCACGGCAGAGCCTGGCAAGCTACCCGTGTTGTATTTGATATGCCAAGTACCAGTAACAATTATAGACCTCATTCCCTGACCTGATGGAACGATTTGAGGCTCTTTATGTTCCTGGAGCAAGCAGTTGCCCTTGGGCTCTACTAGCATGAACAGGATATATTGAGATGTTACTGGTGCCCGCTCGAACAAATCGATGATGAATGGGAAGACAGTGATACAGTGATACATCATGATTTTCCACTACATTCTTCATTTCTCACTCCCCCTGTTTTTGGGTCACACCTGGCAGTACTCATGTTTTACTTCTGGACCTGTGTATAGCAGTCAATCCTGGCAAGGCTCAAGGGACTATATGGGATGCCTTGGATTGAACCTGGTCAGGTTGCATGCAAGGTAAATAAGTTCCCTCCCTTCTTTACTATCACCTGGTTTTATAAATAAAGTTTTATTAGGACTTGGAAACAACACTTGATAAATTGTCAATGGCTCTTTTCCCCTGCAGTTGCACTGCAGTGTTGAAGAGGTCCTTCTCTGGCTGTCTGACTGGACGAGCTTTACTCTCCATTCTTTCAAGAAGATGTCTGCCGATCCCTGCTTTAAAGAATGTAGTAAGATTTCTAATGGTGCCCTCTTATGAGTCTGTTTACAAAACAATTCTCTCTCACACAGGAAATAAAAATATCACTGTATGATAGATAAATCTGCTTGATCTTTACTGCTTTCCTACACCAATGAACAATATTCAGAATATAGTTAACATTTATAAGCACTGAAGAAAAGACACACATAAATAAAAAAATAAGTAGATAGACAAATAAATAAATAAACAAATAAATAAAACAACACTCAAATCTATTTGGCTTGAAAACTATCTCACTTATATTATCATGAGTAGAACATAAATGAAAATGGACAGTGCTTTAGAAGATGATCCAACTATTAAGATAACATCACGATAGGTAGAACCAAATTAAGTATTATAAATTATGTAATTATACATTCAACACTGTCTAACCCATGCACAATAGTTGGAAAGGGCCTGGTTATGAATGAGAAATTTATGAAGCTCATACATTATGAACTTTATAAAACATGCATAAATTAAATAACCATTTGTCCCATATTAAAATCTTTCAGTGACATATGAATAATATGTAGGCAAAGGCTAGAGAACTAATTATGAAGGAATTACTTACTTTTTATTCAATTACTTTTGGCGTCACCTCAGCGGCATTTCTGCTTTGGTGTATACTGTCACTCCCTCCATATCTCTACTTTGCATAAACAATATATCAGAAAGCATTTTACCATAAATGCCCAGCAGCTCCTGGCCTTGAAGAGCTTATTCGCCTAATTGTGCATCCCTTGTGGGCTTTTCATAATACTTTACAGATCTAATTTAAATACTTTTACAAATTCATCAAATACATTCTCCGAGGCACATTTACTCAGCTTACTTTTGAAACTTCTAATGAATTCTCTCAATATGTAATTTTATACTGGCATCATGATTTGAATTAAATATTATTGAACAAGGTGTTCATTATTGGATGTGAATTATAATTAGAATGATAGGCAACCTTAACTATGATAATAGTTTTAGTCAATTTCCTATGGGACTGACAGCGTTCAATTCAGTACAAAGACCAATACCCTCTGCTAAACGTCTGTTAGAAGGGTTACAAGTAAATTAAAAAATGTCAGTTCCGGCTGCTTTAAAGCTAGGATTAGCAGACACAAGTTAACTCTTAAGAGGCACATAGCAAGCTGTGTTGATACTGTGAATCCAGAGTGCAGGAAAGCTCAGCTGCTTCATGAGCAATTTCCAGCCCCTGATATTGAGATATGACCTAGATTCTCCAAGTACCGTATGTGAACCTGGCAAGTCATTGCTGTTGCTCTCTAATTCACTTCCTCCAACCATGGCAGTCACTGCAAAGAAAATCCAAGGAACTGACTCACTTTGGGATTAACTATGCTAAATATTTCTATTACCAAGAACTCTCTTCAACAGTCCAGTCCAGCGGTCATCTCCAAATCGCATTACATGACCGCTGGAGTAGAGCAGTTACCTACTGGATCCCATGGGATGTCAAAATATCACGTGGCCACCCACCTACAAGATGGTCAGACTTCTTCGTCAAGACCCTGAATGAACGGTTTGAGGATCTTCGTATTCCTGAAGCAACCAGATGCCATTGGGCTACACTGGCACGTGATAGGGTCAAATGGAAATTTTACTGGCACCCGCTCAAACAAATTGATAAATAACAGATGTCAAGTGATCAAGTGAAGCGATCTCTTCAACAACAACAAAAGTGATCTCTTCTTTAACGCAATAGTATTTGCATTAAAGAAATGGGCTCATGACTTCTTCTTATCATGCTAATTTAAATGTAGCAATTATATGGCATACATATGTATATGCAAGACAGATTCTACTGTCATCAGTGATCACTGAATGATTTCTCTCCAAAAGGTACTTTTATATGACTCTCAGAGAGCCTGGTGAATTTTACGTCATTGTGGCTGAGGATAAGGATATGATTTATCTTTTTTAAGTACCTATGGCATCATAAGTGACCTAAAGTGACACTAGACACGTGAAAACTGTTCATTTGATGTCGCCTCCCTTTTACCCTTGTGAATAATTATTCAGCAGTTATGGATAGAAAACAGTTGAACTCTTCCTCCTTAATCCCATTGCTACTACTGATACGACACCACCTCAAAGTAATGTTTACCAGGCAGGGATACAGTTCAGGAATAAAGAAAGAACTGCTGCCAATATGTTACTTTTGCTGTCTTTAAACAGGTATTTTTCATGTGACCTGTTGGATACAGGAACTTGGCTGAGCTAGAAAGAACAAGTTCTGTGTCATGTTTGTCATAGCCTTGACTTAGTCTATCAGGACAATTCTCAATTGGAAAGTTGGGTCAGCTTGGTTTATATTTTGCACCATTGATGTCGGTGATGCTGCAACACTAAATCAATTCCACTTGCTTTACCATCATCGCCATTTAATTTTATTTATTAATTTTTTACCATTTGGAGGCCAAATCCAAAAGTGCTCTGTGCTTCTTCCTGACTGCACTTAGGGATCACATCTGGCAGCCCTCACGGGAACCGTATGTGGTGTGGAGAATGGAACCCGGTCAGTCTCATGCAGAGCAAGCATCCTGTCTCCTGTACTATCTCGCTTGCCATGTTAACAGCATCTTTCTATCGGACACTTCACTTCTAATGCCCTGTCTTCCTTTTTCTATCATCTGTCAGAGGATTTCCAAGATCCTCCTTTTCTTATAACCTCAAATTTATATCAGAACTCAGATGAAAGCCAAATTCCTCTTCCTATCTGACCAAATCCTTCTTTTCTTCACTTTTGGATATATATGTGTGTGGGTGTACTGGAACTAGGAGTTGTGTTGAGAAGGAAGTTGTATCTAGGTAGAAAAGATCTAATTCTGAGCAATTTGAGCAAACCAGAAATAGAAGTGATCTATGGGGAAAAGGGGCAGGAAGCAATATTCCATGGCAGTGATGACAGTGAATATAGTGCTTTTTAGTAGTCATACTTGCTGTGAGTCACACTTAGTGGAAATTCTGTTTCCATTTCCAAAGAGGTTGATTAGCACAAGAGAAATCATATTTACTTTTAGCACACATTTATGTTTAGGTGATGACAATTCTTTTTTGTTTTTTCAGGCATGTCTCTTTTGTAAAGTGAGAACTGACAAAGAGGGACCCAACATGAGTGGCCCAGACCCTCACCTTCTATACCTCATAACTTGTGTCTCAGATTGACTCTTGAATTTGATTGAGGATTTCTCAGGGAAGGCTAATGCAATAGGCTTTCCTCCCCCACTGTTTTCTAAAAACATTCTTTTCAAGGAAGAAAGGGCATTCTGAAAAGCCAGATATAACTTCTGTTGCCTGAGTTAACTGAAAAAAAATCCCCTACTACTTCATAAAAAAATTCTTTCCCACCATGGTGCCCAGCTATGAAGCAGACAAACCAAGTAAAGTATTTTAGACTATTTGGCAACATGGAATTCTGACTGGAGGTTGACTCCCTCATTATACAAAGGGAATGGGACCTAAACTATAGTAACAATTTATTTATCTAGGAAATGTATTCAAAGAAAGAAAAATGTTTAACAGTTAGATAAAAGGATAGATTTCAAACTCATTGATTTCCTCCTCTAAGTTTTATTATTTCCTTTTTTCTGCCTGGGTTGGGCCCCTTTTTGTTGGTCTTTCTCTAATGTCTTCAGCTGTGTAGTCAGGTTATTTGTGTGGGCCCTTTCTTGTTTCCTGATGAATGCTTGCAGAGCTATAAATTTCCCTCTTAACACGGCTTTTGCCGTGTCCCACAAGTTCTTATAGTTGGTGTCTTCATTTTCATTTGTTTCCAGAAATCTTTGGATTTCCTGTTTGATTTCTTCTATGACCCATTGGTTGTTCAGGAGTGAGCTGTTCAGTTTCCAGGTGCTTGGTTTGACTCCCTGTTTCTGTGTACGGTTAACTTCCATTTTCAGTGCATCATGGTCTGAAAAGATAGCTGACACAATTTCTATCTTTTTAATTTTATTGAGGTATGCTTTGTGGCTCAGCATGTGGTCTATCTTGGAGAATGTTCCATGTGCACTAGAGAAAAATGTGTATTCAGCTTTTTTTGGCATGAAAAGCCCTGTATATATCTACTAGCTCTCTTTCTTCCATCTCTTCCTTCAGGGCCAATATTTCCTTGGTGAGTTTCAGTCTTGTTGATCTATCCATCGTTGATAGAGCAGTGTTGAAGTCTCCAACTATTATTGTGCTACTGTTAATGTCTTCTTTGAGGTCTCTTAGCAGTT